>OZ012696.1:15675061-15712561 GCA_963942565.1 Maea johnstoni | reverse complement strand
CCTTTGTACAATTAAGTCATTTTCTAAAAAATTCCTTAAAGGGCAAATGCACCATCAGAAAGATTTAGGTTCAAAATGATCTTTTACATGTCACCTTTCAAATAAGACCTCCCCCGAACCTGTCCTCTTCAGCACTACTCAGTTATAGCTTACAGAAGTTCAGCAAGCAACAGTCCTGAAGCAGCTATACAGGGCCTCCATGCATCCCAAGATGCACTCTGTTTTTGACACTTTCTTAGCACCAGCCTGTGTCACTAGTGCCTAAGAGATAGCAGTAATAGGGGGCTGGGCTCCCCTTTCCTGCTTAGCTTTTCATTACTGGCTTTCAATAAGTTGTCACAATTCCCGAAGATTGAACTTCTTCAATTTCCTATTGTATATTCAAAAATCCTTGGAAGTTATACTATGTGACTAGTCTTTGATTTGTAGCTTATTTTGGGGTAGAAACCATTACTTCCTAATTGCTATGAAATCAGTTTGTGCTAATCACTTACAGGAAATTGCAACACTTGTGTCAGTTAGCAGTTACTCATGGGAATAGTGTAGGACTTATTAGTATGTGTATTCCTTCACTTCCTGTTATCAAGATGCTATCTTTGAGTAAAGAACCTGGCACCATTGAGTAAAGGATCATGTGGGTCTAAGGGAGAAGTTCCTTAGGTGAGTCAGATATTTCCATTCCTCCAAATTCCTGAATCGCTCAATTCTGCCATACTATGTAAGTTTTACTTCTTGAAGTTTTATTTGCTTCCAAAAATTGTGATCAGGGATGAGCCAGGAATAAAAATTAGCAAGAAAGGGAAAGCCATGCAGGCTTCTCTGCTACTGCTATCTCTGAAGCACTAGTGACAGAGGCTGGTGCTAAGAAGGTGTCAAAAACAGAGTGCATCTTGGAATGCATGGAGGCCCTGTATAGCTGCCTCAGGACTGTTGCTTGCTGAACTTCTGTGAGCTATAACTGAGTAGTGCTGAAGAGGACAGGTTCGGGGGAGGTCTTATTTGAAAGGTGACATGTAAAAGATCATTTTGAACCTAAATCTTTCTGATGGTGCATTTGCCCTTTAAGTACTAAGGCCTAAAAAAATAAATTGTTTGTTTCCTGTAACGGTCCGAAAAAAAATAGGGTAGGTAGGTCGGTAATATATTTTTTTTTGCAATATTTTTTTGGTCAAAAATGTGTGTTTTATGCATGTTTTACGTTGATTGGGAGTTGGATGGGCGATAAAAACTTTAGGGTAGGGATTTTTTTGAATAAAAACTTGTTAGGGTAGGGTTACAGGAAACAAACAACTTTTTTTTTTAGGCCTAATGGAATAAAGGAGACTACCTCAAGAGTTTGGTGCTTTCCTTAAGATCGACCGATGTTAATCTCCATAAATGCTATTAATGGCAGACGAAACTTATACAAGTAGTATTTATACACAGTAAATGACCAAACCTAAACTCAAAAGTAACATATTTTACATCGCATTGCGTACGGCTAAACCTCTTATAACCACAATTTATGATTAAAAGTTACGCTTGAAATTGTCGTCTGCATCTTTGATACTTTTGATTATAACTTTGGAATTATGAATGAATTTTGAAAGAAAGTTGTTGGTAATGCTCTAGATATTATTCCTCCGTCAAATATTTTCCCAACTTTCGTTTTGCCTACAAGAGTTGATCAAAATAGACAGGCTACTGTTGATCACTGTGAATGTTAATGGTTTTAATAGCATTTAAGCGCAGTACATGACCCAACCTATAACAAAGAATAACGCAATAGACACGACAAGAGGTACATACTACATGAGTATACTTATAAGTAAAATTCTAACGCATGATATAATATGATAATAGGCCATAAAACATGCCACATGCTTAAACCTATGCGTAGACGTTTAACGCAGTGAGTACCACATACCACAAGGCAAAACCTAAAAATAAACATACCTACACACCAAAACCTAAATAAGGATTCTGAGGTATTTCTGACACACTAAAAAAAAACATACCTTCTCTTTTGCTCTGAAACTACATTCCTCGAAATTGACTGGCACATATCTCTGGGATTCTGCCTTTTCAAATGCACAATGCAAAAGCTGTTGTCAATGCTTCGGCTGTTTGTAACAGTTGGTGAAATTGCTCATCGGTCGAATTGTTTTTTTTTTTATGTGTTCGCTGGCTATTATGTGGAAATCATACTACTAGTAATCAATAAAGTCATGTTCATGCACGTAGTTATTTACATCCTGGAAACTGCCATTTACAGCATTGTGTGAGGGGCCTTCCCCAATAGCAGAGTGGTCTAAGGCGTTGCCGTAGACTGTTTGCTGTGCCTCATCAATGCCAGGAGGAAGATTTGCATAACGTTGTACAAATCAACTTCTAAGAATGTAAAAAACAAAAATTCCACAGATAAATTTCAACGGCCACTTGTTTTTTGAAAAATACGACTTACAATGATTCCTGTAACCAACTGGCAATAGAAGGATCTTTATAAAATATTTAGCTTCTGGGGTGGTGACTGTTGCCATGACGACGGTCCATACAATAAAACCGTATGCTAAATCATCAACATGCTATGATTCCCAACAGAGTCGTCTGGTATAGCCACTATCTCTATATTTCAATATAGAGAATTTTTCTTTCTTAATTGCAATATTTACACCTTGAGGTGGTGACTATGTTGCCATGACGACGGTCCATGCCATGACGACAGTATCAGAGCAGTTCGTGAAAGTGCCAAAATCATGTAAATTTAGGGTTTTAAGTTTATTGTTTCTTCTTTCATCATGCTATAATAGTGATTAAGTTAGCAGTGGAGAGCCGTGTGGCGACTCATAAGCTTCGGACCTGCTGACAACCCGTCCGAGGCGCTTGGCAACTTGCTATAATAAACGGTACTTTGAAAGGTTTGTCCACGTTATAAAACACGCATTAAAATTAAAAATTGAGATATCCAATGAAAATGTTCCCAGGATATTATATATTGCTAATAGGAATGTACTTATCGCTAAGTTTTGAACATTTTCGGTTCAATGGCTTCATTGGCTTGCCATACCAAACTTATTTGCAGGCTTATTCGTCAATAGTTTTTTTTTTTAATTTCGCACTCTGCTGTTTTTTATTTTCTATATAGCATATATTATTTCAAATCAGTATATATTCGTAGTTATTATGAATGTTCCTTTTGTCACCCTCACAAATCTCTCCATAACATGTAATGCAATATATATTTGTAAATAGTTACAATCTTTTCGTTCGTCAACATGTTCTTTTTGTTACCGTCACAATCCTTTCCATAACGTATCAAAGCATTATATATTTACAAATAGTTACAATCTTTTCGTTTGTCACCCTCACAATGAATTGTCATGTACTCAAAAGTTACAACATAAATATATGGCATTTGTCAAGCGATAATATCATGTAATCTCATATAAAGGGATATATTTTATGCCATGTATTCAGAAACTCAATCTCCAGATTATTTGTGTTAGCAAAGTATTCTTCAAGCCGCATTTGATTTTTTAGTATGTTTTTGAGATCATTTAAGTTGTATCTTTTTCCAGTCTGTCTATTTTTGTAAATTACAATTTTGGCTGTATTTATTACCTTATAAATGATGTCTTTTGGATTTTTTTGACAGAAGATCTTTTCTATTTCATCAATCTTGATTGTGTTATCTAAGGATCTTTTTAACCAATTTTCTACATCTCTCCAAAAGTTTCTTACATACAGGCATTCTATAAAAGCGTGTTCTACCGTTTCTATTGTATTTACACAATATGGACATAGGTTGTCCCGACTAATTTTCATCTCAAATAAAAGTTTATTTGTTGCGATTCTTCTATGTAACAATTTAAAATGAATATATCTATTGTATGGACCTTCATTCATTTTGGGAATATTTGTAAAGGAATTCTTGACCATAGTGTATGGTATTTCTTCATTTAGAATTCTTTCCCATTTTGTTTTGACGTCCAATAAGATATTGTCATTATAGTTCATTAAGATATTGTATGTTTTGGAACATCCTTTGACATTGTATCCAATTTTAAATAAAAGGTATGGAATGTTAGGTCCAAAACACGCAATTTCTTTTTTTTTCAAATCTAAGTTTTGTATATTGTATCTGAGGTTTTCATGGTCTAGAAAATTAATGTTGAAACCATTTTCGCTTAATTCTTGTATAGAAAGTAGGTTCCCTCTGTAATCTAGAATATCTGTCACCCATACCATGCCTCGATTAAACCAACTATGTCTGTATTCTAGATTGATACGGCTATTATACCATAATGGTATATTAGATGCCCATGTGTTGTTTTGGGCCAATGTATTCTGTATACTTTGACATGCTATTGTGACGTCTGCCCAAAATTTATTTTTAATTTTTTTTGAGATTTTTTCCGCATATTTATCCCCAAATAGAATAAGGTTTTGGATTTTATAAATCCTTGGAAATTCTTCCCAACCATCCTCTTCATTTTTTAGACGTTTCAGCCATGATATTTTTAGAGCTTGATCAAATGTTTTTAAATTGGTCAACTTTAACCCTCCAGTCGAGATAGTAGTTTCTAAAATTTCTTTTCGAAATTTTGGATTTTTCCCGTTCCATATAAATTCTTTAAACATTTTTTCCAGTTCATCAAATGTCTCGTTTGAGGGTGTTGGCAGGGACAGTAGGACATGTGTAATTTTTGATATTAATAAACTCTTTATCAACGTTATTTTTCCTAAAGGTGTGATATTTCTTGCATTCCAGGTATTAATTAGTCTATACATCTCTTTTTTTTTGATAGCTATATTAATTTCTGTGATATTTTCCATGTCATTTACGTTATATTTAATGCCTAAGGATACAAATTCATCAGTCCAGATTAGTTTTAGATCGTTACATAGATTTGTCCTACTGTCCCCCCAGTCCCCAAGTTTGACAACCTTTGTCTTATCTGTGTTGATTTTAAGACCTGATATTTTTTCAAATTCCTTTAGGGTGACCATGCAGCTTCTAATGCATTTTTCTTCAGGTTTTATAAACAAAGTTGTATCATCAGCATACTGGGAAATCTTGTGCTCTTTTTCAAAAAAATTTAACCCTTTTATGTTCGGGTTAGACCTGACGGCTTCAGCTAAAAATTCTGATGCTAAAATAAAGAGATAGGGCGATATTGGGTCGCCCTGTCTACATCCCCTCCCCAGGGTTATTTTTTCTGACAGATTTCCATTTTGCAAAATTTTTGAATTTGAACCAAGTTGTAGTGATTTTACCCATTTAATAGTGTCTTCTCCAAAATTTAATAATTGCATAGATTTTAAGATGAAGTTCCATGAAATCGAGTCAAATGCCTTTTCAAAGTCTATGAGAATGATAAGTCCTTTCTGTTTTTGAATTTTGCATTCGTTTATTATGTCAAAAGTTAATCTGGTATTTTCACCTATGAATCTGTCATTTATGAAACCCTTTTGATCTAGGTGTACTAATTTTGGTAGAATATTTTTTATTCTTTCAGCTAAAATTCCGGAATAAAATTTATAAATTGAGTTTAAAAGTGTTATAGGACGCCAATTTTTGAGTTCATTTCTAATTTTACCCCCCTTGGGGATACAGGTTATAATCCCACTGGTTTGTGGCTCATTTAAGTATCCCTTACTTCGGTATGAGTTAATTAATTTTAGAAGTAAAATTTTTGTTTGCGACCAATAAATTTTAAAAAATTCATTTGAGAAGCCATCAGGTCCTGGACTCTTATTGTTTTTGCTTTTTTTCACAATAAATCCTAATTCTTCCAGCGAAATTTCTCTTTCTATCGAAATTCTGTTTATTCGTCAATAGTTTATATAAAATGCAGTACAGCTAGTCTGTCGGACTCGAGTTTAGCAACCGCTTTTTCCACTTTTTTTGTGACAAAACGGTCGAATTTGCCATCCAGACTTGGCAAACCTCTAAGAAGCACTACTACGGGTATGTATAAACATACTTTTTGTCTCAACTCCGCAAAAAGGGAAATTTGCCCATTGCCAACAATACAACCTCGCGTAGGCCTAGTTGAATCCTGTGAGGGGTGTGTCGGAATATTATGGTCGGACACTGTGGATCGCACCTAAAAGTAGCACGCTGAAAATGCTGCATTTGTTTAACAATGTATGGTTTCATACCTTTTCAAAGTATGAACTTTTTGTTTTTCAAGTTAAAAAATTAAATCGAATTGGTGATGAATATTTAATAATAAGTGATTGAACAAGCCCATGAACAGGTTTAGGCCTAATAAAAAACAGTGTTTTTGCTATCTTTATACTGTATGGATTTTTCGACCGGAGATTTTATTCCGCCACATGTGTACGGGAACAACGATCAAATCCCACCACATGGCACATGTGACATGAGTCGAAACATCAATTTGATTCAAAACAACTTTATGATGGAGCTCGAGTCATTCCCCTACCGGTAGTAATATTAGTATGTTCTTCTTCAAAGTTCTTGCGGTCTTGGCCTCGTGCTCTTGTTGACAGTGACCATTTGTTGTAGGATTGCTGTAAAAATGTATTCCTCACAAAACACAGTAAAGTCCTGAATAGATAAACATACCTGGTCCAAATAGCAGTTCCTCGGGGGATCTGGTAGAAAGCTTGAGGAAGTTTAGGTTCAAACTGTGCAGAAATCTCTGAAGCCACCGAATTTGATTTTGCCTCGACGGCAGCACGTGGTTGGCGTCGTTTTTCTTTTCACTGGAACATGTTTTCGTTGCATACGATGTCGCAGGTGTGAACGGCAGAAAAGAAAAAAATATTTTTTCCCCAAAAGTCATTGGCAATTATCGCACATGCCCCGGCCGGGATTCGAACCCGGGCAGTGGCGAGAGACAGCTAGCAATCAGTGGCAACGCCTTCCAGCCATTCTGTAATGTATTTTATACCCCAATAAACATCAATCAATCAATTAATCAATCATCAATCAATCAATCAAACAATCAGTCCGAATTTTCGTTACTGTGTGTATGACTTAGCTACATGGATGGCTGTTACTAGCAATTCTACAGAGTGGCATCTGCTATAGACAAAATTATCCTTTTTTCATGAAAACCATATCATTGTATTAACTATTTCATTTTAAACATACTCTTTGTCATAGCAGTAAGAGAAAATGTGTCGAGGAATTTGGTCAGAAAACGTTGGTATCAAGGTAAAATAGAAGGCATAGCCCCCGGGGTATAGCCCCATCTATGACTACTGCTATCTGAGCAGGATTGTGTGATATTGGTTTGAATACGATATATAATGAACGGGCATTATTATTCCAAGGCCCAGTGGAGAAGAGTCGTGTGGCAAGCAGCATGGAAACATGAGAATGAGGACTATGACATTATGTGTAAACTTTGATAAACAATAACAAGTGGATATGAAACCAGCCAGTCAACCTGAACACGCTAGCCTCAACCAATAGTCCAAGAGTCGTGCTCCGTGCATGCTCAGATGATGCTGGCGCACAGGTTTCTCTGTTATGTAAATGATACGAGAGCTCTGAATGGTCCTTGTTCCATCGTGACCTCATACTGATGCCAGATCAGAAACCCCTGTCGTGTCCAACCCTTCACTATAGCGCATATAGTAATTAGTCTCTCGCTACATATCCATTATTTTCTTCATCCAAGGTATAAGCAACCTAACCCTGAAACCCTGATGTTGCAAGTGGACATAATACATAAGACATAGACATAATACCTTGTATGGTGGGTAATCTTTTTTTTTTTTTTGCTTTTTGTATTTTGATTGTGTTTTTTTGCTTTTCTTTTTTCTAATTAAGATAAAATGTACCCGGCAAAAACCACCATCACTGGAAACTTTCTCACATGCCCCTGCCAGGAACCGTGACAGTGGTGAGACAGCTAGCAATCAGTGGCAATGCCTTAGACCAGATAACCATCAGGGCTGGCCCGCTGGGTAACCTCGGATATCATGCCAGTAAAAATGAAAATGTGTGAGAATATGTCTTTACTTGTATGCGACACGAGTCTCCTTGAAACCACTGATTTTAGACTATCAACTAAGTCCTTTGAATACAAGTTATGTGACAGATGTGACCTGGTGATTCCAGAAGGTGCGAGACACATCATAATGCAGTGCCCTTATTTTGAAACGGAAAGGATGAGTGCTATTGTTGTAAGTACATGTAGGGGGAAGCCTGCCCGTCTTGTGGCATAGGATAACGATTTGGAAGGTAGACAAATAAGTCATCCTTAATCTGGGATATCATGAGTTATAAGTACTGTCAATAGCTATTTGTGGGTCTTGCTTCATAGCCCTCTATTTTGTGTATTTTTTTTTATTCCTGTTTGTGTTTATTACTTGTTTGTATTCTTGACTTCTACAGTTCGATTTATGTAATATGCATTTCATGTGGTTTTGTATACTTATAAAGTACAGTCAATAAATATACAAATACTAACTATAAATTCAGATTCATAGAACAGGGCAGAGATATTTTAGAGAAACGTTCACAATACATTTTTAGGTATGTGTTGGACATGTAGTTAAACTTTTTTGATATCGATAACTTTTCTCTGAAAGAAAGAAACCTGTCCCTGGAAAATAAGAAAAATAAAATTCCCGTCTCGGATTAATTCTCATTTCAGTCACCATTTAGCCGCAACATGACAAAAAAATAATGATACCCTGACGAAATTCAAATCCACATCAACTTTCAAACTAATCTATCCGTTACTGCGTATCTTTAGAGTATTGATGTATGATGATCTAAAAAGGTATTGTAGATGGCGCCAAACACAAAGCGCATTCTTGAAATAATCATTTGTAAAACACTGCACATATGGAAACTGTGTAAAAATGCAGTACAGACATTTAATTCCTGCACCAATCGACCGGACGTCTGCCAATGGCTAGTTGTACATTCACTCACGGATAAGGTCAAATAATAAACCAAGCACATCAATGACCCACGTAACTTGCGAATCAAAGCTACGTTCATTTATGAAGATTCAATGCATCCATGCCCAGGAAACTGTGCGGCAATCGGGAGTGCGGTCATGTAATATACCCGGGCTACACAGGCATTTAGTGCAGGAATTAAATGTCGGCACTGTAGGTAGGAATTATCTGAGTGATGAGAAACGTGTATTTGAAAAGAAAGTAGTATAGTGACCTGTTCATGAACTGTATATCAAAGTAACGTTGGTCACTCTTACACCACTGCCCAGGTACGGAGCCTGCTTGAGGCACGTGAAAAAGTTACAAGTGACCTGGTGGTGGGTGGTGGGTTAACTTCGTTTGTCGTCACGTTTTCTGCCATAGGCATATATGGGATGATAAGTGTCAAGCCAGCTGTAAATCCTGGCGGTAAATCTAGACGCAACCAGCTTCCGAGGGCTCTGCCCGTAAAACACTGTAGGTTTCAACTAAGGTAAACGGCAGCCGGCAACAGCATGGCTTAAATAGGTAGAATGGGGATATACTCTTTGCAATCTGTTGCGGCCAGCGCGACTATCTTCGTGCTACATTCCATTTCATAGAATGAGGTATGGGAATGTCCGTATGCGTTTTAAAACGAACAAATAGTCTGCTATGCAAATTCACAGGTATTCAAATTGCGTTGATGTTCAGATTACAATGATTCATTCATTCATCCTATAACCAATTCTAATAAAACGTGTGTAATTACAGAGACCACCATCACGTAACAGAATCTCTCTGGTAATTATGAGATAGGTAATGAATTATGATTGCAATGGAATTCTCTATTTCCTCCTCAATAGATGTTCGTTATCTACTAAATTTCATGGAACAGAAACATGTTTGCTTGGAGGGCTCATAAAAAATGTCTGGCAGCGGTAACGCTCTGATTTTCAGATCCCCGGGCTTTAGTACACACACAGAGTTGGGCCACGGTGAATCTCTATTTTAAGTGTCTATTGCACGGTAATCCCTCCCCTCCCCCCCCCCCCCCCCCCCACAAAAAAAAAAAAACAGGTCACAGTTTGTTTGATTCCTACAATCACACCCGCCCCTCCCCACCACCACCAATGTTTAGTATTTTCTTTCAAACACCATCGCCCCCCACAATGATTATTTCTTTGGTCTAGACACCCCCCCCCCCCACCTGTGTTTATTTTTATGTGAGCGTTCCCCTCCCCCACAGCCAGATTTGCATAGAGGAGCTGAGTGAATCTAAAAACGCAAATAAATCTTAGTACGATTATCTTCCGCATAGCGGCGCACCTGTACAGTATTCAAGAAAGGGAAACAAGGCACCAAATTGACACAAGGCACCACTTTCACGATGGCCGCCGGTGGGGAAGAGGACTTTGAATGCAAATTTGAGGATTTAAGTGATCAAAATGCTTACAAGAAGTACTTTACATTGAAACGCAGATGTGAAATGGTTCAGCAGGTACTATAGAGTTTGCATAGACACACAGAATTCGGAATATTTTTAATAGCACGCTTCTGTCACTCATTTTTCAAGCTGTTCTAAAAATATTTTGCAACAACAACTTACAATCTGAATTCAGAAAGAATTGTCAGTTAATAGTGGTTCACATAAGTTTTCTCTCCTACTGGCTACTCCCTGCTGCCATTACTAGTAGATATTGCTGTATCTGATAGAAATGGTATTCATAAACAAAGACCATTCATGACAGGATTTGCGCACACTGAACTAAAGGAAGTCAATAAATGCCACTTTCTGACTACTAAAGGGCCCTAGAACTCCTACATCAAGTTGCTAACTATTGTATCATATAATTCCTTAAATAAATATCCCACTTTTGTGCAGCCATTTCTAAGAAAGATGCTTTTATACTCAATCTTCTTCAACGAGTGGAAATCTGTAAAGCTGTCACTCCTTGTGTTGACACCCCCGCCAATACACATAACAACCAGAACGTCCGGGCCTGCCAGAGGCAACGTTCCCGAGTGGGTCGACTAGACAGGAAGCACGGCTGTATCACAGTGTGCGATCGTCCTGGCCACTCCACAAGTGGAGTGGCCAGGACGACTGGCAGTGTGGCCATATCCTGTAATGTTTGATTCCCCTTTATCAGGGCAAGGCTGTTCAAGTGTTCAGTGTTGTATGCATAGTAGCAGAGAAATACATCCCCTTGATTCCCAACCCCATAGGCACAGCATGCTAGTACATGGGGTATGTGCGCCTCGGGTTACGCGGTGTTGCCTGGGAGGGTGTTGGTCACGTGATTTTTTTCAGAGGGAGGCTGGCAGGATGTTGCCTGGAATCCAGGCATGCGCAACTGGTTTCTGGCCCATTTCAGTCTGATCCGGGGCCCGTGAAAGCACGTCATCCTATCTAGGTCAGATAGGTTGCCAAGGAGATGGGGTCAGCAGGCAGCCAGGCTGGAGTACACAGGTTGTCTGTGACTCGTAGTGGGAGGCGGCGAAATTTGATGATGCATGCACAGTGCCCACTCCCTGTCTACTACTCCCAGATAGTAGTCATAACCTTAGAATTCATTAATAAAAAGAAAAGTGGATATGAAACCAGCCGGTCAACCTGAACAACCAGGCTGCAACAAATAGCCCAAAAGTAACGTTATGCATAGGTTGGTGCGCTGCTTTCTCTGTAATGTAAACAATACGAGAGCCCTCATTAGTGCTTGTCTTCTAGTGAAGTCACACTGAGACCAGATTTGAGACCCCTCGGTTAGCCAAGTCTTCATTATAGCGCATATATATATATATATAGTAATTAGTCTCTCGCTACACATCCAGTCATAACCCAAAATTTTGTAGTCTAATTTTATGAGACAATGGCCTAAGTCTCACTGAAGTATTCCAGATGAAATTAGGATAAAAAACAATAAAATATATTAAAAGAAAACAATTGATTTTATAAATACATCCCATTACACCCCAAATTCCAATACACCTCAATCTCAATACACCCCAACTTTAGTCACCTCAGTTTCTTTATTTCCTCTCACCCTGGGCTCGAAATTGAGATTTTTTTTCCAGGGATGCCAATTGCATCTTCAAAAGCCACTTTAATACAGGTGTTGTGTATAGAAACCAGTTCATTTTTGGGCTACCTGCAGAAATTTGAGGGAGCCGCTGGAGATTTCAAGAGAGCCCTCGGCTCCCGGCACCCCCTATTTTTGAGCCCTGTCGCCTATCTCTTTTGTTTAGTTGTTCTATATATTCAATGTAGAGATAATATTTATAGTGCTGCAAGTCAAATTCTCTTTTTTTACCAAGATCATACAGTGTTCAAATGCAAGAGTGGTTGAGCTTGATCTTAGTGCAAGTTGACGTGCTTGCGACTAAAATGAATTAAACAATTGGATATGACACCAGCCAATCAACCTAAACAACCAGGCTGCAGTGAATAGCCCAAAAGTTATAATCTGCGCATACTGGCGCGCAGCTTTCTCTGTATTGTAAATGTACGAGAGCCCTCATTGGTCTTTGTCTCTTTGTGACATCACACTTGGACCAGATTTGAGACCCCTGTGATAACCAGGTTTTCACTATAGCACATATGGAAATTGGTCTCTCGCTACATATCCATTCTTTTATTCATCTAAGATTCCGATAGAGAAAGAGAGAAACTTAGTATTTTAAAGTTGCAAATTCAACAGCTGGTCCCAAAAGGTTAGAGAGAGAGAGAAATATTTGTATTCAAGTAGCAAATGCATTTCATCGTCTGTTTGTAGAGATACTCAGCGGACCCTATTTAACATACCCAGTGATTTGATCGGCGACTGCCCCCCTCCCCTATCTACTGGGCTAAGTTTAAAAGAAAATGATACCTGGAAATGTAACTAGAAAAGGATCATGGCTCTCCCAATTATTAATCTAGATTTTTGTCTACAAAGAAGGCTGTTCAGTGCTGTATTTAAGAAAATGATGGTTCAGCTATTAATATTATACATTTGTTTTGTTGCAGACTAATGAAAAACTTATCAATCGGATCTTTCATGTCAAGAAAATGATCAAGCGTTATAAAAAAGAGAGGCGGTAAGTTAATCTGAAGTTTACTGGAATCCCATAAAGTGCTTATGTTTTGTGTCATTTTTTGATGGGAAATTTACTAATTAATGTGTTTGTAAGCAAGCAGATTAAAAGTCAGTAGTGCTTGAAATGTCATGCATGATTATAAAGCAGTTTACAGTAAGCCATTCATTGGTCAAGTATCATTTGTGAAAGTTGTGTTTCTTTAGTTTCTTACATATCAATGTTACTTATGGATAAATTGGATATATATTATGTGTATTGCTGGCCAGTGTTTCTTAATTTTCCTGTGGAGTTAATTGGAGAGAATGTCTCATTTTATAAACTTTGAAGTCCATAAAGTCATTTTATTTTGTTTCCCATACTGAAAAACATGTATTATTTAATTGATCTTTTCATTGTGTTAATATAGAAAAAGTTCAATGTTTCTTGTTTTTTTAGTTTCCTACATCCAAATATGAGAGGATTTGAGATGATGAAAATAGTAATTAATGTTACTTATGGATATATATTGTATGGACATTGTGGTATAATCAATGTATTGTTTCATTGATCTTTCCATTGTTGTGATTTCATTTTTATTGTAGGTTTTTGATGACTAGGCTTGATGAGTGTGGAGATAATTACAGAGACATCCAGGTGCCTGTCATGTGGGAGGTAAATAAGTGCTACTGACATCATTTTAACCCTTCCAATGCTGAGGCTACTTTCATTCAAAGCACTAGAAGGCAAAGATTTTTGAAAACCATTCAAACCCTGCCATGTTGGTATTCATTGGATAGCTCTCACTGAGTACTCTCAGATGAGTACCCATTTGCCAGGGTTTCAATCATTTTTCAGGTTTTCTGTGTCATTTTGTATTGGCCAAATTAGTCACCAGCAGCATAAGGGTTAATGGTTGATCTCAATACTTGACCTATCGACTTTATGAACTTACTTTGATTTACCTCGAATTTACCAAATGTTGTTTTAATCCAAAATTGATAAGTAATGATTGCATTTGAATACTTTTGTCAGTTTAGTTTTTCAGAAAATGAATGCATTTATCTAAAGTTGTAAAACATTTCAAGTCACACAAATGCACTGAAAACAAATTTCCCTTAATAATTGAGAATTGAAATCAAAATACAGCTTTATTAGAAATACTGTTATATATGGAAAACAGGAAGACAATAGGAAGATAAACCTGTTAATTCAGTCATCAATTAAAAGTTGTATTCATACAGCCAGAATTAGCAATTATGTATTAAAAACAATTTAATTCTTATACTCAATTTAACCTACTCATCCTAGTAGCACGCAGAACTGCCTGACTAGTTTTGCAATATCTCTTTAACTTTTATGACTGGTTTTGACTTTGTATTCATAGGCTTGTGATCTGCATCACTTTTATTATGATAGTGGTCCTGATGCTAGTTATTTTCAAATGTATCATAGGTCCAGGTGACATTTATCGAGAAAATGGGTTTATAGGGTATAAGCATTCACTCTTCAGATACTTTTTTTCCAGATATAGTTTTGTTGGAGAGTTATCAGGCTAATTTTGGATGTAATAGGAAAGAATGGGTTAAAAGGAATGTTGTTTGTTTGGGTGTTTTTATATCCACTATTTTTCTCGTTTTAGGAAAGTCAGATGTACAATCTCTTCGCCCCGCCCCCTCCCTACCCACAAGGCTCCACTGCGACACCCGGCGTTGAGGCTACGTCTGCCACGGGCCTTCTCACCGTCGACCCCTCAACCACCACCCCCGCCGTGCCCGTACCGTCACACCCTCCACCACCGTACCCACAGTCCACCACCAGCAACCCCTACCTAGCCAGAATGAACTCTTCCGAGGGCAAGTTTGGGTCGCCTGGAAGTGAAGGAAAGGGGAGAAGGGTGGTGAAGCAGGAACAGAAGCCGCTCACTAGTGCCTATCTCCTTTTCTGCCAGCTGCAGGGGCCGTCCATACAGGAGGAGTATTTCATGGTGAGTGGGACAGGCATCAGGGCTCGACGTTAAGGCTAGCCCCGTAGCCCCGGGCTAGTTATTGTAAGTCAGGGCTGGTAAATTCTTCCTGTGAGTAGCCCCAAGGGGCTAGATAGAATTAGAATATCAGCGCTTAAAAAAGTATGAAGCCCTCCTTTGGTTCTGCATAACTGGATCTGCTGGGTTGATAATATAACTCAATTCAATACAATACACTGCAAACTTTTGATGTTATCAACATAGACTATGGGGTAGGTCACTATTTGAAAAATGTTGTTCTTAATATCATTATCAGGGCTAGTAAAAATGTTTCAGGGCTAGTAAAAGTTACGGTAACTAGCCCTGCTGGGCTTATGAAGTTTTTTCTTAATGTTGAGCCCTGGGCATTGACCATACCGTAAATTCTCAGAAATTTGGAACACTTTTTAATAAGTATGATCTTTATGGGTTGAGGGTGGCCCTTATTTTATGAAAATCCTTTATTGTTATATCAACAAGATTTACTTGTCTAAGTTTCCGAGAATTTACGGTAATGGTCGTTTTTGAACTTAAATGTTAATTTATAAATTATGATTTTTATGGGTTGAGGGTGGCCCTTATTTTCTGAAAATAAATCTCGGAGAGTTTAAGGTAATGGTTGTTTTAAGAGGCATGTGCTACTTGAGCATGTGATTTTGAAATTATAAATTATGATTTTTATGGGTTGAGGGTGACCCATGTTTTCACAAGACTTACCGGTCTAAATTTCCGAGAATTTACGGTAATGGTCGTTCTAGGGGTATGTGCTACTTGAACATGTGATTTTGCACTTTGATGTTAGATTATAGGAGCCAAGTTTGAGAATGGAAATATTACTTTGGTTCCTCCACTGATCAAAATCCAGCTATTCAAACACTCATTCACTTACCAAAGTATAGTAATATGGAATTCCTTATCTTTAGATAAGAAAAACCCTTTGCCAGATTGAAATATTCCATTCATCCTTTGTCAAATGTTTTTTCACCTATGATTCATTAGGATATAACTTTGGAACAAAACATAACAGGGTCCGACGCTAAGGCTTGCTCTATTGCCCGGAGCTGGTTCGAAAGTTAAAAACACAGTTTCGGGCAAGTTCATGGCCTAATCTTAAAGCCTGAACAGGCAAGTCAATATTCCCACTTTAATACCCCATACAAAAGTTAGACCAAGATTATCGTTGTTATTTCGGCAAAACAATGCCCTTCGCAGTGAGATCGTCATTCTAAATTGTACGCCTCTTTAGAGTTTATTCTCATAAAAAAAATGCTAAAGAGGCATCCAAAATAGGATGTCACTGTGTTGATAATGAACAAAGTGCAAAATAACACTTTGGAGGGGCAAGTTGAATTTTTTTTCGGGCAAGCAAAACTTGGGGTTGCTCTGCCCGAACGGGCAAGTGCCTTCAAAAGTTAACGTCGGTCCCTGCATAATCACAAAATGTTTGGAGGGTTGTTCTGATTTAATCTGAACCAAATATATCTTCGCAAAATATTTCATAAAATTGATTTTAACAAAAAGATATCACCAAAGCAGGGTCTTAGACAGGATTTTTAAAAAACGCCTCTCCCAAAGTCCAAAATTTCTGCCTGTCCAGATTTAGCAACTAATCTATTTCAAACCCCTAAACCAACTGTGTCCAAAAGTTCAATTTACAGCTCTACCATAGTAACCATACCCTAAATGATGGTTTGTTAGAAAAATATTTCGCTATTATCCCCTAAAAGCCAAACTTGAAAAATCTTCATAGAAATCTTTGCCTGTCCAGAAAGGAGGTTTTAACCCTTATGCTGCTGGTGGCTAATTTGGCCAATACAAAATGATACAAAAAACCCTGAAAATGACTGAGACCATGGCAAATGGGTACTCATCTGAAAGTACTCAGCGAGAGCTTTCCAACGAATAACAACATGACATGGTTTAGATGGTTTTCAGAAATCTTTATGTCTTTGTGACTTGGACATAAGCAGTCTCAGCATTGGAAGGGTTAAGGAAACTGCCTGTCCAGAGTGCAAGCTGGATGGGTCCTGGCTGAGTCCCTGCAGTATTTCCTTCTTTTTCTGTCTCTATGGCTAAGGAAGAGTTCATCATTCAGTACTTTGATTTTCTATTTCAGGAACACGAGGAGGAAATCATTCATCCAGAACTAACTAAAAGACTTGCACAGAAGTGGAACAATTTAAGTGCTGAAGATAAAAAGGTAAAATGCATGAACTGAGTGAGTTTTGATAGTAGTTCTGTTAACCCATTAATGCTTAAGAGTTCCTCCAAAAATGATCGTCTGGATTGAAGATACAATTGACGATAACTTTTGAACTGATAATTATTTTACAAAATATTTGAAGGAGAGTTGTTGGTAATGTTCTGGTCAACATTTCTCCTTGAAATATTTTGCCAATTATGCATTAGCCTGAAAGATTTCATCAAAATGGTCAGGCTGGTTTTGGCCGCCGTTAGCATTAACAAAGAATTATGTAACTGTTCAACTATTTTACAAGCAAATGCAAGTATTCAAGTATAGGAGTACTTCATGGTGAGTGGGACAGGGAAAACCCTTAACCTTTATGCTACTGTTGGCTAATTTTGTCAATACAAAATGAGGCAAAAAAGCTGAAAAATGACAATCCCTGGCATATGGGTATTCATCTGAGAGTACTCAGTGAGTTTAGGTTATTATCATAAATCTCTATATCCGTGTGCTTTGGACGAAAGTAGCCTCCGCATTGAATGAGTTCATACACAAATCTGATTTATTTTTTGCTGTTCTTATCTAATATCTTTCCTCTTGATTATACTTGCAGATTTACTTTGATCGCTATGATCTGGAAAAGGCAAAAATTGCACTCATGGCGAAAGACAAGTCCTCGTCGGTGGAAAATCTACTCAATATCAAAGTTGAAACAGAAACTGGATGAGAATGAATGTACATAAAATGTAGCTGACTTTTTACTGCTTTAATACTAAGAGTGGAGAGTGGAGGTGGCTTTCTGTTATGTTTGCCTTAAGCCTGCTTTTGGTACAAGAAATGATAAGTTACCATACCCTTTATTTGCTGTTGGTACATGTAAATTACTTCCTTTTATATTGGATGAAATAGTTATGCTATATTGTTTTGGGTTAAAGAATGAAGAAAACCTGTCTTTCTGCTGTTTTTGTTCAAGAAATTATGAAGATGTCAATGTATTGCTTTTTGTACCAAAATGAAAAGGAGCTGCATTTTTTCTCCTTTCCTTGGCACAAGAATAGAAGGGCTGCCTATTCATTGCTTTTGTATGAATTATAAAGTTGTTTTTCTGCTGCCTTCATTTCAAAGATTAAAGAGAAGCTGTTTATTTACTGCTTATAGAAAAAAAAAATGCTTTTGGTGCAAAATGTTGAGGAGATGCCTTATATCTTTTTATACAAGAAGTGGAGAGTTGCTAATTTATTACCTGTTGTACAAGGTACATGTTAGAGCTGCACTCACGGAGGGAGATCAACTCATGAGCTCACCACCCGTTTGACTCGTGAGCTCATGAGCTCACGGACGTTCCAATTTTCCAAAAAGATATTCATTTTCCAGCCCAGCTATTAAGTTATAAATATTTATTGGCGGACATTTATTAACATTGCCATGTTTATTTAATTTCAAAACGTGCTGACGAGGTACAAAGGTCAGTTTAACACTCAACACCGCTTGAATGTATACTTTGAAGGTTGTAAAGAAGGCATGACAGCGATAAGCAGTTATGTATGTTGATAAAGTGTGTTATGTGCCCTGTGTTACGTTTATGTTCCCAACATCGACGAGCTCACGATTTGAACATTTCAGCTCGAGCTCGGCAAGTTTGCTCCAGGGCTCGAGCCACTCGAGTTCGTGAGTGGTGAGTGCAGCTCTAGTACATGTACGTAGGTTTTTCTGCTTCTGGTAAGAAGAATGAAGGAGGGCTATGTTTCTGTTGCTATTGTACAAGAAAAGAAGAGCAGCCTTGGACTGCTTTTTGTACAAAAATGAAAAGCTGCCAATTTGTTGTTTCTGTACAAATACAGAATTGAGGAGGAACTTTTGATATTGTTGGAGTGTGATGAAGTTATCAAGGATGCTACTGTCTTGTCAATGTAATATACTGCATGAAACACAATTTTGGAGTGAACCGCGTGCAACATAACCGCTTGCCCCGTTGCAAATTGCAAGTGAATTTGGCAAAAAATGGCAATCAGGCAAGCAGAACACGACCCTAACTTACCAGGCTCAGCAAGTAATGTTTGGGGCAGAGTCCACACAATGTAACTGTCCTTTGTTTAACAGAGTGGCGGGGCAAGTTGGAGTGCAGGCGGGCAAGTAAATTTAAGAAGCAGCATGCCCCGCTCGGCAAGTAATGTTTTGGAACCTATGTTGTGAATATATACTTGTATGCAGTCAAAGCTCAACAGTTAGACCTGGCCAAGTGGTCCTTATTTTTTGGCCTTAACCTATATGCTGCTGGCGGCTAATCTTGTCAGTACAAAATGAATCGAAAAAGCTGAGAAATGACTGAAACCATTGCACATCAGTACTCATCTGAGAGTACTGGACGAGAGCTATCAAATGAGTACCAACATGACAGGGTTCAAATATATTTGTGTCCTTGTGCCTTGGACGAAAGTAGCCTCAGCGTTGGAAGGGTTACGCAAGTGTAGCTTAAAGGAGCTATTTTCAGCAGTAGAAATTCATACCTTAGCAAATATTCTAGGATCTTAGTACTGCTTACCACTTTGTTATGTGGTACTTGTAGAATATTTTTCTTTAGATCTGTTTAATATTGAACGAGATCTATATATTTCAACTATAACAGCAGTGTACTTAATTATGGCTCAATCCCATTTCGGACTATTCTGGTGATTATTTTTGTGGCCAGGGCATTTATGAGAAAATATTTGCAGGAGATATTTCAAGCATAATACAACCAACAACTCTCATTCAAATATTTTGGAAATTTATGCTTCTTTCCAAACTTATTTTCATAGGTATCAAGGGTCAAGGCACATTTTTTCAATCTGATCTTCAAGCATGGATGTGTCTAGTGAAATGTAGGGAGATATACAGAGTTTCTGGGTGAAGATATTTCATAAAAAGAGTGATAAGTTCTTCCTAAAACCTAGGAAAAGCAATTTCATTACTTTAATTTTTGTAAATGTAGAGGGTAGTTCTGAAAACAGGAAACCCTGATATATCCTCAAAGGGAGGAAGAACCTTGTACAAAAACACGGAGTAAATCAGGACTTGTATATTGCTTTTGTAATAAATTTTATGTTGTGTGAAATAAATTATTATGAATCGTATTGAGTGGTCATTTGTTGTAACTACAGATCCAAAAATCTTCTGTGATGTCTTCAAAACATACAATCCATTTGAGATTTCCTTGGAAAATTCCTCATGAACCTATTAAAGTTTTGAAAATAACTATTAACTAATGTGTTAGTTCACAAAAAATTTAACCCTTCTAATGCTGAGGCTACTTTCATCCCAAACACAAAAACACAAAGATTTTTGAAAACCATCTAAACCCTGTCATGTTGGTATTCATTGAATAGCTCTCGTTGAGTGCTCTCAGATGAGTACTCATGCACCAAGGTTTCAGGTTTTATGCATCTTTTTGTATTGGCATTTTGTATTTGGGTTTAGATGGTTTTCAAAAAGTCTTTGCATCCTTGTGCCTTGGACTAAAGTAGCCTTAGGATTGATAGGGTTAAATATTGCCCTCTGTGTTTGTACCTCAGACAATCAATTTAGAAATGATGATTTTACAAAATATTCAAAGGAGAATTGTTGGTAGTATCCTGAATAAAATTTCTCCTTTAAAGTATAAATATGCTTTCGCCTGGAATATTTTAACAAAATTGTCAAGCTGCTTTTGGCCGCTGCAAGCTTTAATGGGTTAAGACAGTTTCATAGGATAATAAGCACAGAATATGAATTAGCTACTTTTTATTTCAGCAATATCTATTCAATTGTACAATATCTCTGAAAAAGAAAATTACAAAATGTTTCCCATTAAATGGGCACTTCAAGAAGATTCTATAATTAACCTTCAAATGTATACGTTCCTTTGAAATAAGCCTGTTTGAGAATGTTTTTGATATGTTGTGACTTTGACACATATTGAGTATAATTCAATGTACAACTCTTCTTTAAAATATTTTGCAAATTTATATTTCATTCCAAAGCGATTTTCAAAATTTCCAAAGGACCCAGATAACTTTTTTTCAAGACGAACTTTATCAATTAAAAAAAATTCTACACTAGTAGGGGCTGTTCTCGGAAAAGGTTTTCGTGGGAATGCACAAATAAATACATAAATAAAGAAATAGACACTGATATCAAATCTATATCACAGTTGATGTAACTAACAGGGGTCTACAAAAAGTATTTTCCCATCCATATTATTTTCCTGAAACAGCCCCTTTCACATCCGACATAAGAAATACAAATGCACTGAATCAGTGCTGCACTTGCACTTGCTTCACTACCTAGTGATATTATTTTTGTATCCAATCAATGATATGCAACAATTAAAGATATTTCAACATCAAACATCAATAATTTGTAGCTTAGAATAATATGCTTTTGCCAACATTTAACGCTGCCAGTTTATGGAATTCAAAAAAAAAAGAAAAAAAAATCAACTTCACTGCCAAAGCACTGTTATTTGACACAGGGTATGTTAATTGCTATAACAATGAGCAAGCAGTGACTATCTATATCTAGAGCACAGCAACCCTGCACAAAAGTCCACTTGTCTCAAGAGACCACCTGTCAAGAATCTGACACTGTACTGTATACCATGTTAATATTGCAGCAGTTTAATTACTGTAAATCACTTAAGTATAGCGGGAACAATAAGATAGCGATAATAGCGCTCTGCCCTAATGCGCTATTGTAAAATCCCCGTCTTTATTAAATTCTTAATTGAACTTGCTGCTGCTGTTCCCGTTCACCGCTATACTTAGATCACGCTATCCAGGGCAGTACCGTAATTACGCTATATAATGTTCACGCCATATTTAAGTGATTTACAGTAATTAATGCATCCTTGGATTCAGCATTTATTTTACTGTGTTCCTATGGTTATTTAGACATTCAATCCCTATGCTAGTATTGTACAATAAGCTGACATGATAGCTTGACATTCAACAGTCCCGCACTCAACATTTTTTAACTGTGCATCAAAGGCAGCTGTCTGCTGAACACAATACTTTATATGTGCAAAATTATATACAGTATACAGTACCTATTGTAATTTTTTATAACTACATTATTTTACTTTTTTTATGTAAATGCTTTTGTTTTTCTTTACTTTGATTTTGTTCATAAATTACATTCCTATTATGGTCTTCTAAAGGAAGTGAAAGGAATTAGTATTCACCCACTTTTTGTCCACGATTCATAAATCTATAAAAGATCGATCTATTCAGTAAATACTTTCATGGTATATTATTGCCCTAGATTTTCTCTCAACAATTATTTTCCTCTGCATCTTCCTCATAATTCTGCTGCTCGTCTTTGAGTCCATACATGCTCTCGTAACTGGGTGGGGGCATACCCGTAGGGGAAGCGTACTTTTCTACAGTAACCGTTATCGTTGGCAGACTTGGAGTGGGCGGGGGCCCCGGGTAGTGTCCCATGCTTCCTGAGGGGGGCGCTGTGGCAGCATACTGGTCAAAGTTAGTGGCGCCATCTACTTCTAGTGAGGCGTACATGTCCTCCACACATGTCATGTTGCTGGGTCGGTTCGCGCAGTGCAGAGGGAGCGAGGGGGGTCTTGCCGCCGACACGACGGAAGTGTTAGTGAGAATGTGAAGATCGCTTGAGTTATCATTCCCTGGATGACTGTTTTCAACATTCCTAGCCAGAGGCGATTCATCGTAAGTGGACTTGACCGATGGACAGAATGAAATGGAATCTAACGACGCCGTGAATTCCTCCTTTTCATCCTCAGTTGGTTTTGAAACAAACGAATCATCCGAATCATCAAACGTCACCCATCCATGCCCGTAGCCTCCTTCTTTCACATTCCCCCTTGACCCAATTAGAGGGAAAATATCAGATTCCACCCCAGTAATCAAAATACCATTTGACCTTGGAATACTGGCACTCGACCTTGAGCTATTTCCGCAAGGTCGCGACACACTTATCAGATTTTGCATTCGCGCCGCCTCGCTCTCGATTTCTTCCACGGTGGCGCGCGGTTCCTGAGCGTCCTGCTCGACGATTAAGAAGGGTATGTGTTCCTGAAGGCTGGGCGGTACCTGGGAGACCTCTTCGAGGCAGGCGTTGTCATTGGAGGTGTAGTGGACCGTGGGCTGGCACCACGGAGAGCTGGAGGGATAGATCACACCTAAAAAACAAAAAGCAGTTAGATTTATGCTGCTGGTGACAAGTTTGGCCAATACAAAGTAATGCAAAGAACCTTTTTTTTGATTTTCATTTTTTTAAATTTCTTTTTCATTAAAAAAAAAAATAAATTATTGTCTTCTGAAAAATTACTGAAATCCTGGCACATTGGTACTCATATGACGATAGTCAAAGAGAACTATCCAATGAATACCAACATGACGGATAAGATGATTTTCAAAAATCTTTAGGTCCTTGTATTTTGGACGAAAGTAGCCTATAAGCATTGCAAAGGATAAAATACTGTACACCATGTTAACATTAAGGCAGTTTGATTAATGCATACTCTGCGCACTCTGGAGTCTGCATTTATCTAACTGCGCATCATAATTTGGACAACCGTTCTCTATGCTTACTATATTGTACAACTGGCTGACATCCAGCATCCGTACACAAAAACTGAACTGCACATCAAAGCCAGCTGCGTGCCTAGGGTATTACTTTATATGCGCAAAATTAACACAGTATACTATACAGTAAATGCCTCCGTTTATATCACATTTTGTAAAATAACTAAAATGGCCCAAATTCCAAGGGTGGTCTAAATTTCTGAGAATTTACGATAATCAAAATTAAAGAAAAGCGGCATATCTCAGCAAAGAAAATTGTGAAGAGGGTTCATGAAATCCCTTGAAAGCCTCTCTGTATTCAAAACTACTAATCTCTTTTTCCTGTTTTGTGTCAATGGGTATCTCCAAGGTGGGTACTGGTTATTTTGTAAGATTAGTAAATTTTAAAGAAAAGTGGCAAACCTCAGCAGAAAAATAATAGAAAACAACCCTTCTATGCTGGTGGCTAATTTTGCCAATACAAAATGAGGCAAAAAACCTGAAAAGTTACTGAAACGCTGGAATATGGGTTCTCATCTGAGAGTACTCGGTAAGAGCTATCTAAAGAATACCAACATGACAGGGTTTAAATAAGGTTTTCAAAAGTCTTTGTGTCCTTGTGCTTTGTAGCCTCAGCATGGAGAGGGTTTCCCCAAAAAATTAACTTAAAGAAAAATAAATAAAAAAGATGGTTTAAATTGTAATAAAACCATCTCTGTATACAAAACTAACTCACCTCTTTTTGCTGTTTTGTGGTTGATCAAGGCGTCGTCATCGGGTGCCTCCGAGGTGGGTACGGGCGAGGGCGCGCAGGTGAAGGCCGGGTTCCCCTGGTGACGAAGCCGACGCTGGACGCAATGTTTGCAGGACCACAACCCGCCGCCAGAACAGAACACGATGAGGAACAGGATGCATAACCTGAAAATAGAGAATTTCACCACAAAATGACATGGTACATGAGAGTACTTTGCGAGAGGATGCACAACCTAAAAATAGATAATTTCACCCTTTTATCAACCCTTCCAATCGTTGCTGGACGCAATAATGTTTGCAGGACCATAACCCTCCGCCAGAACAGAAAACAATTAGGAAGAGGATGCACAACCTAAAAATAGATAATTTCATCACAAAATGATGCAAAATACATTAAAAATAACTGAAACCCTGGCACATGGGTACTCATCTGAGAGTACTAAGCAAAAGCATGCACAACCTAAGAAAATATGATTTTACCCTTTGTTCGAGGCTACTTCCGTCCAGGACGCAAAGATTTTTTTAAACCATCTAAACCATGTCATGTTGGTATTCATTGGATAGTTCTTGCTGAGTATACTCTCTCATGAGTACCCATGTGTCAGGTTTTTAGTCATTTTTTCTTTTTTTATAAAATACACGAAGTCTGACACACATCAAAGTATCCTGATACTAAAGCAATATTTTGAGAAATCTTTGACTGAAGGTTATTGCAACCATTAGATTTAAACACCCATCTTGAAATATTTTCACATTTTGCGCTGTTTATTGTGTTACAATGCAGCGTGCAACATAACCACTTATTTTGGGTCTGTGTGGTTAAACAGAGGAATACAGTAATTTTAGTACTTACCAAAAGTACCACATCCTGTAGAGATTGGAGAACATCTCGCAGCACCCATTGCCACAACACTTCTCATACGGACTGCAGCTGAAAAGCAGAATAGAACATCAGTTAGCGCCATCTTTTATGCCAAACTAGCAAAAAATTCTTTTTTGTTTTCTTTAAATTAGAATCACTTAGCCTCACTGAAGTTTATTGTAACAAGTGAGCATTTATGGTGGTAGAGGAGGTAGTATCCAGTGAAAGACACCATCTAACCCAAAGTCACTGGCAACCGGCCGCCTTATCACACACCTCATACTGGAATCAAACCCAGCTGTGTGTTTTTACTCTTATCCTATACATTTATCAAGAGTAGTTGTATTTTATACACAATGAACAGTAAGATTCAATAATGCTTTAACCCTTCAAATGCTGAGGCTACTTTCATCCAAAGCACAAGGACACAAAATCTTTTGAAAACCATTCAAACCCTGTCATGTTGGTATTCATTGTAAAGATGAGTACCCAATTTGGGCAGGCTTTCGGTCATTTTCCAGCTTTTATGCATCATTTCGTATTCACCAAATTAGCCACCAGCAGCATCGGGGTTAAAAGACTTTAACCCATTCACTCGAGTTTCTCTCGAAATATCGTCTGCTATTTTCATACTTGTGAAAATAACTTGGGAATGAAGCGAAATTTCACAAAATATTTGAAGGAGATTTGTTGTTTGTCTTCTGACAAAAAAATGCTTTTGTAAGGAAAATATTTACAAAATCGTCAGGCCTCTTTTGGCCGCTCTGAGTGTAAATGGGTTAAAAAGTTATTAAGAATGATTCCCAGGGTCTCAAGTACTTTTAACCCATTAACACTCAGAGCGGCCAAAACAGGCATGAAGATTTGGGAAATATTTTACTTATGAAAGCATTTTCTTGAAATCATTTGAAGGAGAAATGTTGATCAGAAGCTAAACAACAACACTCCTTCAAATATTTTGTGAACTTGTGCTTTATTCTAAAGTTATTTCCAAAAGTATAAAAAAAGCAGATGATACTTTCTCGAATAACTCTGAGTGTGAATGGGTTAAGGCCCCCAATTTCCCTGTGTTATGAGCATAGTCTTAGTCAGTAGGGCGTCTGGGCATTATTTGAATGCCTAAATTCTCAAAAATCATCCCTCAGGACACCCAAATTGTTAAGAATTATTAGAAATGTCAATTTCAAGCGTATAATCATTTTTTTCTCACCTCAATATAATTCCAAAGACATTATATGAGGATATTATGCCTTATTTCTATAAGTTAATGCATACTAATTATGGTAGTAATCTGAGTATATTGTAGTCACCCTTAAAAAATAAGATGCCCAAAAGTGTTGCAATTGACAATTTTAGGCACCCAATTTCTTAACCCTGGCTAAGACCCTGGTTATGAGCCAAACTGGTCTCTAATTCAATAAGAGGTTAACATATAATCCTAGATGCATTGATACAATGATACAGTACCCCCTGGATATTCAGCATTGCAGTTTACCACATTGCCCCACTGACGTCTATACATGATTTATCATTATGAGTAGGCCCCTTATCGATGCTTTGCACAACTCATCTTAGTAGCCTAAAGGTTGCATAATATTTTATCGTCCCTGAGGAGCACGTGTCTTCGTCAGCTAAATATGCTCCTGTCACAAGAATACCCACAAATCCATAAGCTCCTGTTAAAATGATAGATCACTTCAATCCTGCCATAAATCACACGCCTGTTCCCTGCTAATTCATGTTCAGGGGCCCAATACACCTACCAGTGAGCATGAAACCTGTATAAGGTAATACTATGCGACACTTCTAATTTATGAGACTGATCATCGATAATTGCGACAAATTTCCATTCTCTGTGAAAATACTGTCGTCTGACATTGTTTGGCTAAAGCAGTTTGTTACAGTCCATTTAAGCCTCTCGCGTGAGGCCATTTTTGCATGTAGAGTTGATGGCACCGAATGAGATTTCAGGTGCACAATTGTGTGTGAGAGTGGAGCGAAATGGACATTTGTTCATCATCACTTTTTCTGGTATTTTAGGCTAAATCAAAACTATACCCAAGAAAAACCACCAACTAACCTCAAGTCCCTGGCAAATTTCTTACATTCCTAAAACTTGAGTACCCAAGAAAAAACACCAACTAACCTCAAGTCCCTGGCAAATTTCTTACATTCCTAAAACTTAAGTACCCAAGAAAAAACACCAACTAACCTCAAGTTCCTGGCAAATTTCTTACATTCCTAAAACTTGAGTACCCAAGAAAAAACACCAACTAACCTCAAGACCCTGGCAAATTTCTTACATTCCTAAATCTGGAGTGCCCAAGAAAAACTGCCAACTAACCTCAAGACCCTGGCAAATTTCTTATATCCTAAATCTGTAGTACCCAAGGTAAACCACCAACT
Organism: Maea johnstoni; assembly: GCA_963942565.1. Taxonomy (NCBI): domain Eukaryota; kingdom Metazoa; phylum Annelida; class Polychaeta; order Spionida; family Magelonidae; genus Maea; species Maea johnstoni. Next base: position 15,684,848 of record OZ012696.1, on the reverse strand, counting down.
AACCTCAAGTCCCTGGCAAATCTCTTACATTCCTAAAACTGCAGTACCCAAGAAAAACACCAACTAACCTCAAGTTCCTGGCAAATTTCTTACATTCCTAAATCTGGAGTTCCCAAGGAAAACCACCAACTAACCTCAAGACCCTGGCAAATCTCTTACATTCCTAAATCTGGAGTTCCCAAGGAAAACCACCAACTAACCTCAAGACCCTGGCAAATTTCTTACATTCCTAAAACTTGAGTACCCAAGAAAAAACACCAACTAACCTCAATACCCTGGCAGATTTCTTACATTCCTAAAACTGCAGTACCCAAGAAAAACACCAACTAACCTCAAGACCCTGGCAAATTTCTTACATTCCTAAAACTTGAGTACCCAAGAAAAAACACCAACTAACCTCAATACCCTGGCAGATTTCTTACATTCCTAAAACTGCAGTACCCAAGAAAAACACCAACTAACCTCAAGACCCTGGCAAATTTCTTACATTCCTAAAACTTGAGTACCCAAGAAAAAACACCAACTAACCTCAATACCATGGCAGATTTTTTACATTCCTAAAACTGCAGTACCCAAGAAAAACACTAACTAACCTCAAGACCCTGGCAAATTTCTTATATCCTAAATCTGTAGTACCCAAGGTAAACCGCCAACTAACCTCAAGACCCTGGCAAATTTCTTATATCCTAAATCTGTAGTACCCAAGGTAAACCACCAACTAACCTCAAGACCCTGGCAAATCTCTTACATTCCTAAATCTGGAGTTCCCAAGGGAAACCAACAACTAACCTCAAGACCATGGCAAATTTCTTACATTCCTGAAACTGGATTCTAGACTGAATTTTGTTGATCATTTTTTAATTTGAAAAACCTACCACTTGTAGGCTTTTTGGTTTTTATTTTCACATAAGCCAGTCAATGTACAAATATAGATAAATATCATTCAAAATACAAGAATATTGTTGTTGTTGTTATATTCACATGTCCAAAGTAGGAAATATAAAATCTATGTATATTTAAACAGGTTGAATACTTTCGTAGTATTCAGTTAGCATACCCCATTTTTTTTCAAAAACATTTACTTTGTCCTGCAAAGTATATTTAAGTTCTTCATAGTCATACATATTCTTTGTGAACATTTTAACTTTAAACAAGCTTGGTGTAGAGTTTTGCAACTTGGACAAAAATATGACTTTTTTTGGTGTTCAGTATTACAATATTTATCCAGTGTGCTTTGTCTTGTTCACCAAGAAATTTTTTTTTGTTAGTTAAAGTATATTGAGAAACCATTATTTCATTAATCCAACTTTCCAATCTTATCCACAATCTTGTAGAGATTTGACAGTTAATGAGCATATATGTTCATTTGAATCCTCTTCCCTGTTACAGAGATTACAAATTGAGGAGTCCTTTATACCCATTTTTAACAATATGTTATTTGTGAAAAATCTTCTGTGGAGAGTACGAAATTGTATATATCGAAGATATTCATCAATCTTAGAATTTGAAATAAAAGATTTGCTCATAGAGAAAGAACTGATCTCCAGTTCTGTTTTTTCTTTCCATTTTGTAACCGCATTTTCTATAATCTGCTTATCTCTACCAAGCATCATTTTATAGATATTGGAAACACCTTTTCTGTCCATTGAAATTACAATATTAACATAAGAGTTACATGGTAAGGACAGGCCCTGTAATGGAAGTTCTTTGTTCCTCAAAAATTCTCTTATTTTTGTTGTAACAGCACCATATTCCAAAAAATTGGTAGCAATATTATATTTGTTTTCAAATTCATCTTGGTTTAGGATGATTTTGTTGTCTTTCATCAGATCCCAAAGTGTGCAAATACCCCTCTCCAACCATGATCTTTTAATTCTTAATTGGAGAATGTTATTGTACCACAATGGTGTTTCTAGTATATTGATACTGCTAATGAAGGTGTCCCTAGACATTAATGTTTTCAGACTTTCTAGGACGTTAGCCCAAAATGGGTTGAAATTCATTTCTGAGATTCTTTCCAAGAAGTCTCTTCCAAATGTAAAGACACCTGCAACTTCAAAATTATCTGGAATCGTTTTCCATTTTGCTGTTGTACATTAGGTATCTCCTTAGCCAACCAATCTTAAGAGAATTGTCAAACAATGCAAGATTATGTAGTTTTAGGCCTCCATCTTTGATATCAGCCTCCATTATCTGTTTTCTAAATTTGGGGGGTTTTCCTTCCCAAAGGAAATCATTTATCATTTCCTGGAAGTATAACATTGTGTCTGGATTAGGGCTAGGAAGGGACAGGAGTATATGGGTGATAATTTTGTTGATCATGACGTTTTCAAACATTCTAGGTTTTATCACATGGAGCGAGTAGTCAATGGTAGAGACATCCTAAAACTGGATTCTAGGCTGACTGCACACCTTGCGTTTGCATTTGAGAGACACAGAAAAAAATCTAGTCTAATTTGCATAGTGAACTAGAGTGACAGACATGGGGACAGCCGAATACAATAAGTAGGCAAAACGGCTAAAAATTACCCAATATTTGTAGATTTCAAAATCAGCACCTTTGTTTTTTTTTGGATATGTGTACCGCAGGAAAACCACTGTAACCATAAGTAGCTGGCATATTGCTTACATGCCATTATAAGACTGCCAGTCTATTTTGCACAAATGACTAGACGGTTCAGCCATAGGGCCAACCCCATAACAATAAGTGAGTGATATTTCTGAGAGATGTCCAATTTTACAGTAATTTAAATCAGCATATGTGTATAGTTTTTATTTGTGTTTCTTTCAAATATAAGTGAGTGAAAATGCTAGAGAATACCCAATATTTGGCAGAAATTGAAATCATCATATTTGCATATATTGTATTTGAGGTTCTCTCAGATTGCAATTAATCACCATTCGTGTAGCGTAGAGCCTTGAACCTGTGGTATTTATACCGAAGCAGAGTTGCCTGTCAATTGAGCGCCTCAGTGAGCAGGTATTGATGAGAGAAAGGTACAGGCAGGTAAATATTGATCTGGAAAATAACCATTTCAATGCCAAGAGTAAAGTGTTTCTCATTTTGGGAATTTCAAAAATCATCAGGAAACCATTTTCAACATTCAAATGCTAAAAAGATAAGTGTCTCACATTTTTAAAATTGGGCAGGTATTGATGAGAGGAAGTTACAGGCAGGTAAATATTGATCTGGAAAATAACCATTGCAATGCCAAGAGAAAAGTGTTTCTCATTTTTGGAAATTTCAAAATTATCAGGAGACCATTTCACCATTTAAATGGTAAGAGGAAATTAAGTGTTTCTCATTTTTGGAAATTTCAAAAATCATCAAGATACTGTTTTCAACATTCAAATGCTAAAAGGATAGTGTCTCACATTTTTTGAATTGGGCAGAAAGTAATTTTTTTCTAGAAAAACTAAATGAATAAATAAGTGAATGAATGAATAGATTGAATGATGAGTGAATGATTGAATGAATGAACCAATGAAAGAATAATAAACAAATACATCAACAAATTAGTGTACAAATAAAACACTACTACCAATCAATTAATAGATATTTGATACATATTAATTCATAATTAATATATCAATTTATTAAAAAATAAATAAAATTAGAAAACACTACTCTCAATCTTAATGTTTTTGAATAAGCTAAATCATTTGGCAGAGGAATACATAAGAGAATGAACAAAAACTGGTGTTGCTGTATTTAGGACCACCATGCAGTCAAGCCATGAGTCCAATAATTACTGCTTGTCTTCCATGCAGGCATAAAGCATGCCAAGCCTGAAACCCTCATCCAATACTAATCTCTCTCAGCTTCATCAATAATTGAAATCCCTACCATGTAATCTCTATGGGTCCTGCAGGAAATTAGGCGATATTTATTACCAATGAGGCGAATAAAAACCATGTCAAATCATGTACACCTCTGTGAAAAACGACAGAGGATAATTTAACCCTTTCAATGCTGAGGCTACTTTCGTCCAAATCACAAGGACGCAAATATTTTTGAAAATCATCTAAACCCAGTCATGTTGGTATTCATTGGATAGCTCTCACTGAGTACTCTCAGATGAGTACCCATTTGCTAGGGTTTCAGTCATTTTCCAGGGTTTTTGCATCATTTTGTATTGGCCAAATTAGCCAACAGCAGCATAAGGGTTAAAGCAGGACAATTCAGCGGCATTGGAATTGTCCCTGTATTGTTATTTTATCTGTGAGGAAGCCGTGTGAGTTGGCGTTTCATGGTCCGTTTGAGGAACTCATTAGTAATAGCTGAATGGGAAGGAGCCATGATTGGGGTTATGTCGTCGTAATAAACCCTACCGCAAGCCATCCAGGTGCTCTAATAATAATCCACTACAGACGAAGCCAATAAAACACACTTATGCATTAACCCTTCCAATGCTAAGGCTACTTTTGTCCTAAGCACAAGGACGCTAAAACTTTTGAAAACCATGCCAGCAATGTCATGTTGGTATTTATTGGATAGCTCTCGCCGAGCACTCTCATTTGAGTACCCATTTGCCAGGGTTTCAGTCGTTTCTCAGGATTTTGTATTATTTTGTATTGGCCAAATAAGCCACCAGCAGCATAAGGGTTAACCCTCTTGCATCTCGAGTGCACATATGATCAGACAACTCAGTGTGCAAGATAACCACGTGCCCCATTGCAAATTGCAAGTGAATCTGGCAAAAAATGGCAATCGGGCAAGCAGAACAAGACCCTAACTAGCCCCGCTCAGCAAGTAATGTTTTGGACAGATTCCACGCAATGTAATTCAATGTGGTGGGGCAAGTGGAAGTGCCGGCAATTAACCCTTCTAATGCTGAGACTACTTTTATCCAAAGCACAAGAACGCAAAGATCTTTGAAAACCATCTAAACCCTGTCATGTTGGTATTCATTGGAAAGGTCTCCGTGAGTACTCTCAGCTAAGTACCTATATGCCAGGGTTTCAGTCATTTTCCAGCTTTTTTGCGTCATTTTGTATTGACCAAATTAGCCACCAGCAGCTTAAGGACTTTAAATCCTCTTGCATCTCAAGTACACATATGATCTGACAACTTTGGACAAAATTGAATGGTTATTTGAACTATATTCAAAGATGGGTTTTTCACTAATCAATGCTTAATGCTTTATAATTATGCTGCTGTTGGCTAATTTGGCTGATAAAAAATGATGCAAAAAAACTGAAAAATGGCTGAAACCCTGGCACATGGGTAGTCATGACAAGTACACAGTTTATCCCAGTATGGCTTCACTTACTTTGGGTTCAAAATTTATTTAGATAACAACAGTAAACATCTATCCATTTCTTTAAGAAATTGCAAATTATATTTGTCTTGACATTTAGGATGAAAAGAATATTTTCATTATCATGCTTGAAATTGACAATTTCAGAAATCCCAGACCAAAAAGATGTCTGTTCAACAGTTGCTCCAGTGTCAAATTTATTTTCACGAACCCTGCTAATAATTAAGGTGTACCCATATATTATTTCTGTACCGACAACCCATATATGCCAGGAGGTTTCCTTGACATTGTGGCATCTGGGCCCATGATCATGGTGAAAATACCTTTAAAATTAATCATAAATTGGGAAAGTATTTGAAGGGAGAATTTGAATTTGTCAGTCAGTGTCTGAACACACTTTTCTTTAAATATCTTTAAAAATATTTACTTTTGTTACAGGGAGATCACCAAAATAGTCAGGATTTTTAGGTGCCATATGTATGAACAAGTCAACCTAACGGTAGGGCCGTATATAACTTAATTTTGTGTGTCAATATTTGCTGAATATTGTCAAGGAATTTATAGCTAACAAGGAGAGACAGCTTTCTGGTAGAACAAAGGGCACGACTAATTTACTAAGTGCACTTATACTGACAAGCCTGACAAAATGCCATCTCCTTAACCCTTATACTGCTAGTGGCTAATTTGATCAATGCAATATAATGTGAAAAAAGCTGAGAAATGACGGAAACCCTAGTACTCATCTGGTACATCTGGTACTCATCTGAAAGTACTCAATGAGAGCTTTCCAATAAATACCAAGATGATAGGGTTTAGATGATTTTCAAAGATTTTTGAGTTCTTGTGCCTTAGACAAAAGTAGTCTCAGCATTGAAAGGGTTAAAGAGAAGGCTTTAACCTATTCATGATTAAGAGTTCCTCTAGATTTCTCCTTCAAATATTTTCCCAATTATGCTTTTTCCTGCAAGATTTCATCAAAATAGTCAGTCTGCTTAAGGATGCTATGAGCATTATAGCCCTTCTAATGCTGATCGAGGCTACTTCGGTGCAAAGTACAAGGATGCAAAGACTTTTGAGAATCATCTAAACCCTGTCATGTTGATATTTATTAGATAGCTCTCACTGAGTACTCTCAGATGAGTACCCATATGCCAATTTTTTTTGTATTGGCAAAATTAGCCACCAGCAGCATAAGGTTAAGAGTTCCTCTAGAAATTGTCATCTGGATCTATTATGATATTGATAATACATTTTGACTGAGTAATTCTATATACAAATTATGGGGAATTCACCGTAGGTTGTATTCTAACTCATATTTCTCCTTCAAATATTTTCCCAAATATGCTTTTTCCTGCAAGATTTTATCAAAATAATCAGTCTGCTCAGAGAAATACATCCCCTTGATCCGCAACCCCATAGGTACTGCATGCTAGCCTCTATGGCATCTGCGCCTCGGATTACGCGCTGTAGCCTGGGGTTGTATTGGTCACGTGATCTGTGCAGCAACATGCTGACTGGCTGGCTGGGGGATTTCGTCCTATCTAGGTCAGATAGTGAGAGGCAGCGAAATTTGATGATGCAAGACCAGTGCCCACTCCCTGTCTACTACTCCCAGGTCTGCTTTAGGATGCTAGGAGCATTAATAGGTCAACGTATTCATGCCAGTTGCAGTAAAGATGTCCTGACAATTTGATGATAACTTCCCCACAAAATCAATATCTAGGAAAATATTTGAAGGAGAAATGTTGATCATGACTCAACCTTCTGCATCTCTCTTTCGAATAGTTTCAAAGCTAATGCCTTTTGCCATGTTATTTTCAAAGTAGCAGAAATCTAAACAAACAAAAGCAATATTCAAAAACTATTTCAGAAGTAATGTTGATAGGAATTTAAGCTGACTAAACAACTTCTTTTGAAACATTTTTCCAAATATTAAAGTTGTTTTCAGAAGTATCTTACATCCAGATAACACTTGTCAAGGAAATATCTTGGCATGAATGGGTTAACCCTTCCAATAATAAGGCCACTTTCTTCAAAAGCTAGATTTTTGAAAATCATCTAAAGCTTGTCATGTTGGTACTCATAAGATAGCTCTCACTGAGTATATACTCTCAGATAAGTACTCATGTGCCAGAGTTTCTGTCATGCTTCAGCTTTTTTGCATCATTTCATATTGGCAAAATTAGCCACCAGCACCATATTAAAGGTTAAATCAGGGAAGTTTATACAACATCTCTGGTTAAATGAAAAAAATCTCACAATCGACTAACACTGTAGTACACTCTGTCAATCTCAGATCGCGTAACAGCTTGATTTGATTTGTGAACGTTGCATGTTGATTGATCACTGAAATCAGTGAAACATGAGCATTTTCCTGATAAATATGTGATTAAGACAAAGGCTGGAGCAGTATTCTGTGACTCTGATTACATGCTCAGGTAGACTCGCATTGTGAATAATAATCGAGAAAGTGCCGCACAATTAATCACCTGATTTCTCTCTAGTTCCTGACTGCATTAGAAGATTTTAACCCTTCCAATGCTAAGGCTGCTCTCTTCCAAAGCACAATGATGCAAAGATTTTTGAAATCCACCTTAACTCTGTCATGTTGGTATTTATTTGATGGCTCTCACTGAGTACCCTTACATGAGTACCCATTTGACAGGGTTACAGGTATTTTTCAGGGTTTTTGCATTATTTTGTATTGGCCAAATTAGCCACCAGCTAGCAGCATAAGAGTTAACCCTCATACTCCTACATGGCTAACAAAAGGCCTGTGGAATGTAGGGACATCTTTCGGATGCATTTTGAATTTTGAAATTTCATTTATCATCATTTTTTCTGTCATGTTGAGGCTAATAAATCATGACAAGATAGACCCAGAGCCCGGTGCACACCGCCACCTAACTCCTAATCTGGCAGCTGTCTTACAACCTCTAAGGCTTGAGCCATGCACATGAGTTAACTGAAATGACTGTGAATAACTGAATGTATTGACATATTTATGTTTAGTTTAAGTATTGTTGAAGTCACAAATTAACAAGTTGGTCCTATAATAAGCTATGCGTTTCCTACTTTGATTCCTAGATTATCTGCATAGATAAAGGAAAAAAGGTTTTTATCACTGATTTGCAAGTTTCTGGCCTAATGTGTCATTTTTGTCATCATCTACTTGTATTTCCTATATATTGAAATACAGTGAATCAATTCAAAATTATTGTAAACCAAATAAGCCTGACTTTTTTGGATGTATCTTTTAAAAAAAATAAAATTCCTGAAATTACTTCAAGGTGAAATGTGAATAAGAACTCAACTTACACCTTTTCGTAATATACATATTTTTCTTTTTTTTCTTTTCAGGGTATCATAATTCATACATCAAAATTTACTTTTACTTATACACGGTTCTATGGACACAAATGGGTTAACATTAATTGGATCAACTTGCAGCACTAAACCAATAGGACTTAGGATTGCATGCCTTATACTAATCAGTATGAATTTTTCAGTTCAATTAGACCCGCAGCAAGAAATGTAAGACTGCAGGTTGTTGTATAATTCCGTGTACATTAGCATTGATTTTCAACATTGCTGTACATTTAGAATTTTGGTTTCAGAAAAATGATTCTTGATAAAATACTAAATTAAAATGAAATTATGCGTCCACAATGATTCAACGAAACATGTACCTGATACTCAATATTTTTTTCTTTTATGCGGCAAAATAAGTGCAAAATCTAAAGACTCATAAAGGATGCTCAGTTTATTTCATTAATATTCCTCCCAACACTGCTCCTCTGTAAAAGAAAAGTAAAATACGGAAACTAAAAATCTAGAAAGTGTGGCCTTAGAGGACCTGATGCTCAATATTTCTTTCTTTTATGTGGCAAAATAAGTGCAAAAAAGAGTACTTAATTATTTCTCATTTTATTTCATTTACATGCCTCCCAACACTAACCCTCCTGTAAAAGAAAAGTAAAATCACGGAACCTAAAATCCAGAAAGTGTGCATGGCCTTAGATGACAACCTGCATCCCGTGGCTGGGAAATTCTAAAAATAGATGAAGAAGAAGTCCCCTAATCCGCCTGTAAATTGCCTGATATCCTCTGACGAGGAATAACCAGTCGATCCAGGATGATTCCATATTGATTCACCATGCCGAGGCAGCTCGCAAAATCTGATACAATTGCTGAATTAACGCACCCCTGGAAAGCAATTTCTTGCAATTTCTTTCAGCACCGGGGCGTGGTGCCTGTGTTACGGAGACAATCCGTGTGAATCATTTGATGAGGGATGACGACCGAACACTGCTGAGTCAGCAATAATGTATTGGAGAAAAAATGGCAGAAAATTTTCGAGAGAATTTCAAGCATGGCCATGTCATGGCAACATATAACACTGTTTGTTGACTCATATCTCAAAAGCCGACTAAATTATCGAAAGGGCTGTCATTGCAAATATGTTTAAGTGTTTATGTGTGACACTATATAAAATCTGATGATTCCGCTTCATAACCCTGATGGCC
>OZ012696.1:15672852-15674861 GCA_963942565.1 Maea johnstoni | reverse complement strand
ATTGCCACTGACTGCTCCCTGTCTCTCACCACTGAGAGCCTGCCTTGATGGCTATGTGGTCTAAGGCATTGCCACTGACTGCTAGTGCATGTCGCTCACCACTGAGGGCCTGCCCTGATGGCTATGTGGTCTAAGGCATTGCCACTGACTGCTCCCTGTCTCTCACCACTGAGGTCTGCCCTGATGGCTATGTGGTCTAAGGCATTGCCACTGACTGCTAGTGCATGTCTCTCACCACTGTCTGGGTTCGATTCCCACCTGGGGCCATGTGAGAAAGTTGCCGGTGACTCAAGGTTGGCGGTGGACGCTGCCAGGTACTCCGGTTCGCTCCACAAGTTAGAACTGGCTAGTCACGACTGGCAGAAAAAGAGTTAACCATCAAGAGGCGAAAAAACAAAATTCCAAGTTCCGAATTTGTAGTATTGTCTTTGGACGAACCTGCATGTCTCTTTAGTGTTTTATCCTAAAACAATATTGAGACATGAAGCATTTCAATCTGATTTTAGATTTTGTGATTTTGAAACAAGTGTGAATTGACTGTCAGCATGCATGAGGGGGAAAGGAGGATATCAATTCTGATTTTGTGGTTCCATTCCAGCTTCTTGGACTCAATTTATGGCCAGCTCAGATGATAATATTTTACCCCTTGAAGCCCTGCAGGCTATACTAGAAATTGAAAAAAGCAATGCATCATAAAGCTGCACCAAAATATAACCGCAATAGATTTATCAAAAAGTTATGAGTTGGACTCAATTTATGGCCAGCTCAGATGATAATATTTTACCCCTTGAAGCCCTGCAGGCTATACTAGAAATGGAGAAAGCAATGCATCATAAAGCTGCACCAAAATATAACCGCCATCTTGGATGAAGAAAAGAATGGATATGTGTCGCGAGGGATCAATTACTATATGCGCTATAGTGAGATGCTGGACTCATACCAGGAGTCACTGACTGGCAGCAGCGCGAGGTCACGTGGGAATCAGGGCTCTCGTATCGATTGCATTACAGAGAAACCTGATCGCCACCATCAGCTGGGCACCAATTTTGGGCTATTAGGGGGCTATTAGTTGACGCTGATTGAGGCTAGCATGTTCAGGTTGACCGGCTGGTTTCGAATCCACTTGTGTTTGGTCATCTAAGCCGCAATAGATTTATCAAAAAGTTATGATATCAGAACCATCACCTTCTTCACATGACTGTTTAATTGACTATATCTATCATTTCGACCAATGAAAAAAGTCCCAATGCTTCAGGGGGAATAACAGAGAGATTAAAATGGTAAAGCATTTATGAGCACTCTTCTGAAGACTGCCAGAGTAAGGGCATTTGCAGGCAACCAAGACAAAAACTGTTTGCATTCCATCAGAGGGAGCAATTTGTTTCATGTTACACGGGGCAGCCTCGATAGTCGAGTGGTCTAAGGCATTGCCAACGACTGCCAGTTGTTTCCATAACAGAAAATTTAGAATCAGGCTTGAGGCATGTAAATAAGTTGCCAGTGACTGATTATCTAAACACCGTACATTTGATTTCTTGTTGTAGAAAAAGGCACAAATACCCAGAAATATCCCAGCAATGCAACAAAATTATAAAAAAGAAAATGGTTTCCAAATCATTAAATCCATGAAAAATGATCCAGGCCATTCTTACACATGTTATAACATATTTCGGGCAAGCCAAAAGATTTGCCTGGCAAGTAAAAATCATTTACTTCTTGCCCAGCATGGTAAGTTAGTTTTGAAACTTATCGGATCCTATTCATGTTACTGGTCCACCTTTTTGTACCAGCTGACCTTTTTGAATTAGCTCTAGGATAAAAGAAGTCATGTCGAGAGACAAGACAAATCAAACAGATCTTCTCTGATCCTGTCCAATTCGCAAGGCTGCGTGAATTGGGTGATTTGCAGTAAATATAACCTTTAACCCTTCCAATACTGAGGCTACTTTCGTCCAAAGCGTATCGACGCAAAGATTTTTCAAAACCATCTAAACCCTGTCATGTTGGTA
>OZ012696.1:15585352-15667852 GCA_963942565.1 Maea johnstoni | reverse complement strand
TATGATGCTAAATCTCGTATGATGAAAACACGGGAGAAGTAAACGAGAGGTTGTTTTGGCTATTCCATTTACTTCATGGCTTCCCCATATCTCCGATCAATTATTTCACTTTCTACCTCTACTACCATTATATTAACATCAAAAAATTTGTATTTCAATGAAGAGTATATGAGGTATTTTTGCGGGAATTTTGAAGCATTCTAGTTATGGCTTATTAGCAAGCGAGCTTGAAAACTTTTTGTTTTGTGGGAGGAAGCTCTCTCAAGGACGAAGTTCAAAGGTCATTAGGGTCACAAAATGGCGAACGGAGTACCAGACGTCCTGGTGGTGTTCACGTTATTTGCCGTCGAACAGGTACGTAAACAGTTAGGTTTGACTTCAAATCAAAACATTATCGACAGCACATATCGTGTGCTGTTCTAGAGACTATTTGAAGTTATGTACCACCTGTTATAAGGTACATAACAATGATTTCTTTGGTTCGGTTTTCAGAAATATCTCTCAGTCAGTGACTCAACTTCGTCATCAGAAAGGATGTATATATGCGGCCTCAAGCTCTATGCACTAATAGTGACATTTAAGGATTTGGAACCTGTGAAATATTTTCCTGATACCAAAATGTTGTTTATCACATTGCTTGGAAATAATCAGTAAGAAACTTCCTATCTTTCTCTTGCAGTTACATACCCATATACAGTGAGAGATACTTTGACATTTGTTGTTGCCCCAATATTTGTTTTGTAATGGCTCATGGTAATACAAGGAAATAGAGCTCTGGACAGTATTGCATGAAGTCTAGGTCTTTTTAAAACACGGATAATACTGGAATATAATTCATTATTCCAGGATTGTCACCTGACACCTGTAATATTCACGATGTCCGTCAATGACTTGTGTTCAATTTCCTGGTTAATACAATTTGACCATTGTACTGTTTCGGTGTACCATTATTCACATTTAAAGATGTGTTAGTCAGTTCAGTGTTATAAGTTTAGGGTCATAACAAAGTGCATGTATACAGAGGCACAGTCGATTGTTTTCCACTGATAACATGCCTCTAAATGTATAATATTTGGTATGTGACATATAGCACATACTTTTCAAGCCTTTGTTATTTAAGCTGCCTCAACTACAGAGGAGTTACTCAATAGCCAGTGGTATTATGCAAGCAAAGCATGTTCAGCTAAGCTTCTTTGCCATGTGGAAGGTACCCACCTATGGTTTAAGCAGATATCCAAGGTAGTGCTGTTACAGCCTGTGTGTGATATCAATCAAAGCTTCTTTGCCATGTGTACCCACATATGGTAAAAGCAAGCTACACAGATGTTTCAGGCTGTTAAGTCAGGGTCTTAGCCAGGATACGGGAACAGGGTGTCCAAATGTTTTTAGGGAGACCACAATATACTCTGATTACAACCATGGATATTAAACATTGTATTTATCTATTTATTGAAATGAGACATAAAAACAAATGCAAAGTCATGGGAATTATATTGAGGTGAAATATTTGGGTGTCCTGAAGGGTGATTTCTAAGGGTTTGGGTCAATTGGGTGTCCAAAAGACGCCCAGCTGGCTAAGACAGTGGGCTGTACTGTGTCAGCCTGTATGTCATATCAATCAAAGCTGAGTGGCTATATAGTGGCACGGGACCTCAGGCTTTGATATAGATTTGTTTGGCACAAACGCTGAACAACAACTTAAGCCATAGGATCAACATACAAGTAGTCTGATCTACTTACATGTCCTGTTTAGATGCTTTGGCAACATATTTAACTCCATTTAAATGAAAAGTATGCCCCAGATTATCAGGGTCGTAGCTAGGATTTAGAAACTGGGTGCCTAAAATTCGCTCATGTAGAATTTTGAGTGGACATCCTATTTTTCAAGGAAAACCACAATTTACTCAGATAAAAACCATGAACCTGCATTTACTTATTGAAATACTTCAGGCATGATATCCTTAAAATATCATGGGAACTATTTTAAGGTAAAAATGCAATAATTATATGCTTGGAATTGACAATTTAAGAAAATACTAACAAGAATGGGTGTCATGAGGGTCGAGGCATCCTTTTTTCCGGGTTTGGGTGTCCAAATGACAACAATCCCCCTGCTGGCTAAGCAGGGTCTTATTCAGGATTTAGAAACTGTGTGCCCAAAATTGTCAATTTGATCCTAAAATCTTTGGGCATCCTATTTTCAAGGGATATCACAATATACTTAGAATACAACCATAAACATGAATTTACTTGTTGAAATAAGGCATATTTTCCTTATATGCAATATCATGGGATTTATATTGGTGTAAAATAAATTAAATTTTATCTTTGAAAATGACATTTTACTGAGTTACTCCCCCCCCCCCCCCCCCCCCCCCCCCAAAAAAAAATAATAATAATAGTTGGGTGTCCTTAGGGGTGACTTTTGCGGGTGTGGGTGTCCAAATGATGCCCATTGCCTAGACACCCTGACTATGCTTTAGAACTGGTCACTGGTGTCATGAAGTCAGTGTGCTTGGATACATATATGTATGTTAAAAAGCTGCTGCAATGAAAACTGTTTCCACATCTCAATGATCTCACACCATTTTTAAAAAGATATTAAGGCCAGTTGCATGGTATGAAGTAATGGTATTAAAAGGTTGAGTTATGAGCAGAATCTTATAACTTCACCACTTCAGATTGATGCTGCAAGAAAATGCAATTGAACCAAAGTGCATTTAGCTAAATAGAATTACAGATGCATCATTCAGTATCCCAATGGCACTCAGTGCTGACCTTTTGAGTGATTACTATGTATATACAATATGACAACCAGTCTATATCTATTATCTAAAGCTGATATAGACCAGCTCATTTTCACCTTAACAGAATCTTATAACTTCACTACTTCAGATTGATGCTGCAATATAATGCTATTGAATTTAGCTAAAATAGAATGGCACTCAGTGCTGCCTTATTGAGTGATTACCATGTGTAGACAATATGACAGCCAGCAGGGGCTTAGTCGCCTATGCGTCCAGCGTGTCATTTGGACACCCAGAACACTGTTTTTTGACAGTTTGGACACCCAAAAGTTTATGTCAGGATTTGCTGATGATGACTTTTCCATGAGGATAAAAGATGTAGAAGATGTTGTGTCACTTTTATAATACCCACAAAGCAGTTACTGGCCTAAAAAGCAAAATCTGTAAATATATAGGGTTTATTTTATTAGTAGTATGTACTTAGTACCACACTTTGGACACTCAAAAGTCAAAAGTCTATGAAACATCTGTTTGGACACCCTGTTTCCAAATATTGGCTAAGACTATGACAGCCAGTCTATATCTAATATCTAAAGCTGATCGACCAGCCAGTAGTTTATCAATCCTTAGATAATACAGTAGAGAGGGAGACAGTCTCTTATTATCCACACTATATATATATATATATATACCTTATAATTTGTATTTACAATGTGACAACCAGTCTATATCTAATATCTAAAGCTGATATAGACCAGCCTGTAGTTTATCAATCCTTAGATAATACAGTAGAGAGAGACAGTCTCTTATTATCCATACTATACATTATATATACCTTATACATACAACATGACAACCAACTTATATCTAAAGCTGACCAGCATGTAGTTTATCAATCCTTAGATAATAGAGTAGAGAGGAAGACAGCCTCTTATTATCCATACTATATATATATATATTCATATATATATATATATATATATATATATATATATATATATATATATATATATATATATATATATATATATATATATATATATATATATATATATATATATATATATACCTTATATGACAACCAACTAATATTTTATCTAAAGCTGATATAGACCAGCCTGGAGTTTATCAATCCTTAGATAATACAGTAGAGAGGGAGAGAGTCTCTTATTATCCATACTATCTCTTTCCATCATCGCTTTGTTTGTACACAGAGCCTGTTTAAACATGAGGGAGTGAGGCAGAATTTATCAGTTGTAGACTGTGGTGATTGCAGCCTTGGATTATTGCCTCCCATTGTCTTAGACTGCATGTCTATGCCTATGTAAACAAAGCCAAGATGCTGGGTGGCTTTGTTAAATGACAATAGATTCTGCAAGCTCTGCTCGTGAGTGTCTCAGATTAAGGGACAGTCTAAATGTTGACAATATTCATCCGCATAAGAAAGAATATTTAGGTAATAGAAATGAGGGAAATGTCTACTGTCTATACCCTTATGACCCAGACAGAAAAGTGCACCAAACACACCTAAATTTTGTCCTTGGAAAGGATAGAAATTCATGCCATATACACCAAAATAGTTAGTGTTATCTTATGTAAACATTACTGAGTTTGGAAATAAAATAAAACTATTAGTTTAAGTTATGCAACTAAAACATATTCTCTTCAGATCTAAACTTGTCATTGTTAATCTTTTTGATTAAAAATCTCACTGATAATATATATTCCTTATCAGATACTGTTAAGTCGGCTGTTTATAATAAAAAAAAATTAAGGGTGATTATTTTTCCTGTCGGGTAGGTTATTTTTAGCTCGGTGGATCCGGTAAACAACAATTCAATTACTGGTCGCCTAATATTGACATGTCCATGTGCAACCTTGGCTCCTATTCATGGTCTTAGTCAGTCTTTTTGGACACCCAAACCCTGAAAACGCACCCATCAGGACACCCAAAATCTTTTGTGAGGAATTTCTTAAAGTGTCAATCTCAAGCTTATAATTGATTTTTGTCATCTCCATACAATTCATACTACATTGTATAAGGATATTATGCCTTGTTTTAATGAATTTATACATGTTTATGGTTAAAATCTAAGTATATTATGGTCCCCCTTAAAAATTTGAACGCCCAAAATTTTTACAATTGCCAATTTTGGGCACCCAATTTCTAAATCCTGGCTAAGATCTGTAGCAAAATCACATGTTCCAGGGCAAATGCCCTTAAACAACCATTAAGGTCAATCCCTGAATGAGTTCCTGGTATTCCTGCTAGGCAATGAAATTAGTAATTTCCTGTTTAAAAGCGCAATAACTCAAAGATTCTTGAAAACCATCCAAATCCTGTCATGTTGGTATTCATTGGAAAGCTGTTGCGGAGTACTCTCAGATGAGTACCCATTTGTCAACGTTTCGGTAATTTTTCAGTTTTTTTGCATAATTTTGTATCTAGGCCAAATTTACCACCAGCAGCGTGTGGGTTAAGGTCAATCTCTGGTGAGTGGTGAGTCCCTGGTATTCCTGCTAGACTGCCAGTAGGCTGCTTATGCAAATACAGCCAATGTTTCTAGTGCGCAGCATGAGCCTGTGATGAATGACAATTGATTCCTTGTAAGTCGGTTGTCAATCTTAACCCTTGTCATGCTAGACCCCCATATGGGAGAACCTATCCCGTGGGACCAGGGATATTGTGGGTCTACCCATCAAATCAGAAGGATTTCATTGATTTCTATTACTGTTTCAATAATGTGCTTCACAAACTGAAATAGAAACATAGTAAAAGGTAAAACCTTGATATCTAGTATAATTCAATGCCCCTTAATCGACCTATGTAGTTTATATTTTGCTAAGTGCAAGGGTGCCCAAAGACCGGATATATCCGGTGTTGGTCACACAGGCAAGATATGTAGCACCGGATATATCCGGTGTTAGCAAGAGCAGGGTTAAGAATCTGTCCCATGAAGCCACAAAGTAGAATGGTACATACCGGAAATTCTCGGAAATCTCGGCCCCCGCGGCCCTAGGGAAACTCGGCCACTATAATTAATCAACCAAATAATTATTGGGGAAATTCGCCCACCCTCGATTCATCCAAGGACACATTTCACCAAAAGTCGGCCACCAAGTAAATTTCATTGATATAAGAAAAAAACATTTAGATTTCCAAAGTTTGCGATTGATTTTAAATTATTAACGATCGTTTCTAGTGCCCATATCCGCCAAAAGACGATCAGTGCGAAACCGGAAGTAGGTATCGCATTTCTGCATGTAGAGTGGAATACAGCTTGGGTGGCGCCATTTCGAAATAAGACTTGTCAACAACTTGAACAAATATATAATTCAATGAGTAATTGACGTGCGGCAGCAAGAATAAACAAGTAAACAACATACAAGGGAGGCAAGTTACTTTACAAGTATATATAGCAGAGGAATGACAAGTCAGGTAGGTGGACAATAATGATTTTGTGGGGGAAAATTGTGTTCTTGTTCGCGAAGTTAGCTATCTATTTTCCATCTAACTTTCGTTTCAATTCAATTGACAATTGATAATATCGGCCAAAGTGAAAGACATGTTTTAATTTACGAAGTTTCCGCTTGATTTTAGAATATAAACGAACATTTCTAGTGTCCCTATATATGCCAAAACACAGTGGCTCCGAAAACGGAAGTAAACACATCGATCTCATGGGCTGCGCCATTTGAAAGTTGAATGCGTAATTAGGCGTGCGGCAGCAAGAATAAACAAGTAAACAAGATACAAGGGAGGCAAGTTACTTTATTAGTATATATAGCAGAGGAATAACAAGTCAGGTAGGTGGACAATAAGGGTTTTGTGGGGGAAAATTATATTCTTGTGTACGAAGTTAGCGATCGATATTCAGTTCCATCTACATCATAGTACATGTAGCTTTCATTTCAATTGATGATATCGACGAATCTCGGCCACGGTGTCTAACATTTAATCACTATTTTCAGTAAATTTCGGCCATCATCAGCCAACAAAAATCGTAATTAATAAAAAGTGTCCGAGATTTGCAAGAATTTACGGTAACAGATACATGTCTGCATTGTGAGTTTTACCTGGTAAGTGATAGCTCTCAAAGGGCTTGAAGGACAATTACGCCATGAATAAAAAAATAGGCCAAAATAGTTTCTTAGAGTATTCTCTACTTAAATCCAAGTTTCCACCACTGCCAACCTTAATATTTACAAGAAATATGTTGCTGTTCAAACACATCCTAGTTTAACACACAAGAAATGGAGGCTCTGCGAGCGGCCATTTTAGTCTATTAATAGCTTATTTCAGGCTGTTTGGTACCCATATGTCATTAGCAGAAGGGTAGCTGCCAAACAAATCCGGCCGACCACATATGATAAATGCTTTGTGATTTTCTGTCATAAAATGGAAAGCCTATTTATGAACATATCAATACAGAATACAGTGTTGAAATAATCGCAGTAGAATAAAAGTTTTCATTGTATCGCATTGATAAAAATATAAGTGATTGCTCTCACTGTGCTTGAAGGACAATTACGCCATGAATAAAAAATAGGCCAAAATCGTTTCTTAGAGTATTCTCTACTTAAACCCAAGTTTCCACCACTGCCAACCTTCATACAAGAAGTATATTGCGGTTCAAACACATCCTAAGACACAAATGGAGGTACTGCCAGCGGCCATTTTAGTACATGTATTTTAATCGCTTTTCTCAGGCTGTTTGGTACCCATATGTCATTAGCAGAGGGTAGCTGCCGATCACATATGATACATGCTTTGTAATTTTATGTCATAAAATGGAAAGCCTATTTATGAACATATACAGAATACAGTGTCAAAATAATCTTAGCAGAGAAGAGTTTTCGCATTGATAAAAATATTTTAAATTTTGTCAGACGGGGCCCTAAATAGTCTCATAAGCACTGGCGTTCCTTTTACCAAAGTAATTGAAGAAAAATTCAATTCACATTGTGATGGATCACAAGCATAAAAAAAAACATTTCATGAGTCTCCGATAATGGGTCAATCCCTGAGCAATTGTGAGATTCTGATTAAGCGTTTCACCATTAGCCATGAAACTGAAAATGCATTAACTTGCAATATGGAATTCCATTTATCGCCAATTTGTATGTCGTATTGAGGAGAAATTGTGACCAGCCAGTTGGAGGAAACTGCAGTATCCCAGGAAAACCACTTACTCCAAGTCAATGGAAAATTCTTCGAATAACTCTAGCTAGATTCAACCCTGCGCACTGGCGAGATGCAGCCGGGAAGAAAGGAAGGAATGGGTTTTTACTGCTTAGCATGGTCTTAGCCAGCAGGGCGTCTGGGTGCCTTTTTGGACACCCAAACCCTTGAAAAGAACCCCTCAGGACACCCAAATTTTTTTGTGTGGAATTTCTGAAAATCTCAATCTCAAGCTTATAATTGAATTTTTTCATCTCCTTATAATTCCCATGACGTTGTTTAATGATATCATGCCTTATTTTGATGAATTTATACATATTTATGGTTGAAATATGAGTATATTTTGATCCCCTTTAAAAATTTGGACGCCCAAATATTTTACAACTGCCAATTTTAGGCACCCAGTTTCTAAATCCTGGCTAAGACACTGGAATGGGTTTTTACCGCTTAGGTCATATTGCGACGAGATATTAATCCGTAACCGCCTAACCGGGAAGAAATTCTGTTCTCGTCACAAATAGTTCCAGCTAGGATGGAATGAATGGGTTTTTATGTTGCTTTCAACCGTTTAGGTCATATCGTGACTAGATAGAAACCTTGAACCAGGAAGAAATTACCTTCTCTTCATGAATAGTTCCAAGGGATCTCTTAGTTGCAGAAGAACCATAACCATTGCACATTTATATAGCGTCTGCGACCAGGCCAACCTACTTGTGGGTATCCATTGGTAGGGCTGTCATCACTAACAAATTTTTAGCGATTCGATAATCGAAAAGATTTTTACCGATACGGCGATTCGATTCACACTCACGCTTGGTTTTCGGCTAATATATACACAATTAGCCCACCACGCATTATATTTTTATTCCCCGGCAATCCCCGCCCCTAACAATAACTAAAAGGTACCTACAATTTGCGATCTCGCCATAAGCGCCAATGATGTCTTCGCCCGTCATCGTCTCGACAGGACCCTACAATGCATTGCGCAGTAGTGCGCCAGACATCGTCCGTCCTCAATTCATCTTCCGTTTTTGAATTGGGGTAAGTTTTCGCTGATTTGGACCTATTTTTATAAAGATTTCTGGTTGGTAACGACAGTTTTGGCGTGTTGCAACGTATCCAACCAGTTTTTTGTTATTCTTTATAGCGAATCGATACCCCAGCATTTCTGGCGTATCGATTATCGCTAGGGCTTCGCCAGCGATCCATCGATACCGCCGGTATCGATGACAGCCCTATCCATTGGAGATTCGAACCTGCGAACTCTCGCTTGGGAGCCAGGCATCGTAACCACTAAGCTGTGGCGGATCCCTGAGAGCCAGCTAGCAGTCAGTAACAAAATAAAACCCACTGTAGCTATCTTGACAAAGCCAACATCTACATCATTGATTTTAAGTGACTAAAATACCCTCTATGAAGGTGGTAGGCAAGCCAAACTAAACACAAGTGCTCATCCATCGACTTGTGAGGAATCAATGACATCCTCAGTCCAGATGCACTTGTCAAGGAGAGATCTCCGTGCATGTATAGATAGAGTAAATAAGTGAGTGCTTGCGTTGTTTCTTTTAGTAGCATAAAAGAAACAAGCTTCTGTAGTGTCGATTACACACATGCATGGTCTTAGCCAGCAGGGCGTCTGGGTGCCTTTTTGGACACCCAACCCCCTAAAAAGAACCTCTCAGGACACCCATTTTTTTTAGTGTGGAATTTCTAAATATCTCAATCTCAAGCTTATAATTGAATTTTTTCATCCCCTTATAATTCCCATGACTATGTTTTATGATATCATGCCTTATTTTGATGAATTTATACATGTTTATGGTTGAAATATGAATATAATGTGGTACCCCTTAAAAAGTTGGACGCCCCAAAATTTTACAACTGCCAATCTTAGGCACCCAGTTTCTAAATCCTGGCTAAGACACTGCACACATGTATTACATCATGGCTTATCAGGTAAGCTTATCAAGAGCTATTAGAGGCGGTTTTTCTGGGCACCCAGTTCCTTAACCCTGGCTAAGTCCCAGCACTAATAATATCAATATACAATGCCATGGGAATTTATAATGTTTGGAAGAAATAAATTATATGCTTGAAATTGATATTTCAAAAAATTCCTCTCAAAAAAAATTGTGTTTTTTATGAGGGTTTGTGTGTCCAGATGCCCTGCTGGCTAAGAGTATGTAGCAGAGCATGGTGCAGGGACTTAGCCAGGAGCCGCCCTACCTGTCTTTTGGACAGGCAGTTTCCTGAAAACCTCCTTTATGGACAGGCAACATTTTCTATGAAGAATTTTCAATTTTGACTTTTGGAGGATAATAACAAGATGTTTTCCTAACAAACCATCTTCTATGACATGACATAGCTGGAGTGTAAAATGCCCTTTTTGACACAATAGGCTATTCAATGTTGTTGGTATAAGTATTTGAAGTAGATTAGTAGCTAATTCTGGATGGGCAGAAATTGTGGAAATGCTTTTTTGGACAGGCATTTTTGAAATGCTGGCTAAGACCCTGGAATGGTGAGAACCAGGCTATAGTACTTAGAGAATGGTGAGTTGTGTCTGCTGGGATGCCTGCCTGATCAGCAGTCGTGGCTAAGTCCCTGAGCAAGGTCTTAGCCGGTATTTGGAAACAGGGTGTCCAAATAGAGGTTTCATAGACTTTTGCGTGTCCAAAGTGTGGTACAAAATACATACTACTAATAAGATAGACCCTATACCTTTACAGATTTTGCTTTTTTAGGCCAGATACTGCTTTGTGTGTCTTATAAAAGTGACACTACAGCTTCTACATCTTCTATCCTCTAAGAAAAGTCATCTTCAGCAAATTCTGACATAAACTTTTGGGTGTCCAAACTGTCAAAAAACAGTGTTCTGCATGTCCAAATGACACTCTGGACGCATTACGGCTTAGCCTAGTCCTAGGCCAAGAAAATTTATCACTTCTTTAATAACTCACCTAATGTTTATATACCATTCTAAAATGTCTACCCATATTTAGTTCTATATTGGCTCACCAGGCGGCCAGCAAGGGTCTATTTGACCAGGGTGACCACCACTAGAGCCATCTATCAACAGCAACTAAAACTAACACCTAAATATTGAACAAAAGATAGACCAGAACAGAGAAAAGCACAATATAAGTAAATCATAGACTAGGAGCTAGTCTAATTGCGGCTAAGCCCCTGACCCTGAGCTAGGCTATAGTAGAGAATGGTGAGTTGCGGTTGCTGGGATGCCTGCCTGATCAGCAGTCGTGGCAGCAGTGCTCAGGAGTTGCATATGATTATTAAAGCTGCATGGCATGGACTGCTGTGTTTGAGAGGCGGTTGCTAGGAGACAGGTGAGTTACACCTGGCTTTGGCAGCCCCTCTGTGCATACCAATACCTTAGGACTCCTGGCTGGGTCAATCATGGGATGGGGGGGGGGGGAGAGCAGGGGCTTAGCCGTAATGCGTCCAGCGTGTCATTTGGACACGCAGAACACTGTTTTTTGACAGTTTGGACACCCAAAAGTTTATGTCAGAATTTGCTGAAGATGACTTTTCATAGAAGATGTAGAAGCTGTAGTGTCACTTTTATAAGACACACAAAGCAGTATCTGGCCTAAAAAAGCAAAATCTCTAAAGGTTTAGGGTCCATCTTATTAGTAGTATGTATTTTGTACCACACTTTGTACACGCAAAAGTCTATGAAACCTCTATTTGGACACCCTGTTTCCAAATATCGGCTAAGACCCTGGGGGGGGGGGGGGGGGGCGTGGGAGAACGTTAGGTGGGTGGTCTAAGGTGTGCCACTGATTGCTTGATGTCTCCTTCCACTGTCTCTAGGTTCAGATCTGGCTTCAGGTATCATCATGTGAAAAAGGTACCAGTGACTTGGGACCAGGCTAATTTTTTGAGATAGCATGGGGTCTGCCCTGATAGCCAAAAGGTCATAGGTGTTGCCAACTTACCACTGACTACTCACTTTTGCTAACCGCTGCCCAGCTTCAAATACAGCTTGAAGCAAGCGAGTGAGTTACCAGTGACTTTGAATTGAGTGGTGCTTGCTTACTTAACCCTTATGCTGCCATTGCCTAATTTGGCCATTTCAAAATGATGCAAAAAACCTGAAAAATGACTGAAACCCTGTCTCATGGGTATTCGTCTGATGTTACTCGGCGAGAGCTACTGTATAAATTTACCAACATTACAGGGTTTAGATGGTTTTCAAAAATCTTTGCATCCTTGTTCTGTGGATGAAGACCTGTAGCCTTAGCATTGGAAGGGTTAAGATTATAAAGGGTTTAACAACTCATTCTATTCATCTTGTCATAATGTATGGCAGCCTGGTCAAAGAGAAGTGAGCTTCAGAAGAAACCTCATCAATGAACTTCATAAAACTAGCATAAAACCAATATAGGGAAAAGCAAAGAATCTGTAGTTTCTGAATATGTGAATTTTTATTTCCAAGTCATCAAATTGAGCAAGGTATGTTGGTTTTATTGTGGTCAGTATATACATATGTTATATAACACACCAATAATGGCAAACTGTCTCCTTATTTAAAATCCTATTCATTTCAAATTATAAAGTCATCATCTACTTAAAAATCTGACCCACATAAACATGTACTGAACCAGTTGAAAAATAGCCGCTGCAGGCTAAGTTTCTAAATATGGATGTAAGTACTTGTACTAAATATGATACCAAATACTGATAAGGAATGAAAGAAGTATAGTATCGTAAAAAGTGAAGCATCAAATTGTATTGTTCAATATGCAGGCCTCAACGCTAACTCAAAATGATACTGGCCCTGTAGGACCAGTGACACCTAGCATCTGCTGGTCCTGCAAAATTTTTACTGGTACTACATTTTTTCTTTAACAAAACAAGAAAGAACATTGCATAAAATTCACCACAACGTTTGTCTATACAGGTGAACTTGGATATGACAGACTCAATGGGATCAGGAAAATTGGTCCGTCATATGCAAAATCCATCATATACATATGACGAATACTTGGAATACTTGATATGCATAGGACTGGGACCAAGCATACAGTCCGTCATATGCAAAAATCTGTCGTACAGTGGTCCGTCATATCCAAGTTCACCTGTATAGACTTTATTTTCATTTATTTCATAAACAAAACATTTGGGGACATTCTCGGTGGGAAACTTTTTAACAAATGTTTACTGGGCCTGTAGGACCAGTCGAGGTCTTTTTCTACTGGCCCGAAGCTGTTTTTGGGAGTTTTTACTGGCCTGGGGCCATAGGTTCACCCTTAGCGTCGAGCCCTGATATGTATGTTGAAATATAAAATATTGTAAAGGTATTGTATATAAATGCACCAATCACTAGTTATAAAGGACTCTAACAGCTGAGCCGCTTTTAGAAGCAAAACATCTTATTTAGGGAGTCTCAATTTCTGAAGCAGCCTTATTTTTAAATGCTGCTTTATTGTCAGAGCGTGACTAGAAATGTGCCCTTAACCCATTAATGCTGACAACGGCCAAATGCTGCATGACACTTTTGATGAAATCTTGCAGGCAAAGGCATAGATAGGTAAATATTTGATGGAGAAATATCAAAGAAAACATTATCAACAACTCTCCTTCAAGTATTTTGCAAAATCATTCCCAATTTCCAAGTTGCCGTCAAAAATATCAAAGATCCAGACGACAATTTCATGTATAACTCAAGCATTAATGGGTTAACCTACTCATGTCCTGAGATCTGGCTGATAAGCGGTACTGAAGATAATAAATTTGGTTATTCAAGCACAAATTGGAAAATATTTGAAGATTTGTTTGTTATATTGTATTAGCATTTCTCCTTTCTAAATATCTTCTGAAAATAACTTTATTAGAGATATAATCTGAGTAGTCAGGTGGGGTTGGTTGCTACATGCCTGAATGGGTTAATTGTTGTGGTTCATGTCAGTAACTAGGGTTCACAGGCAGCCGTGGTGATTGTGGCGGCCTATTTACCTTAAGCTCGGGGTAATTTAACCCATTAATACTCACAGCGGCCAAAAACAGCCTGACAATTTTGCTGAAATCTTGCAGACAAAAGCATAATTAGGAAAATATCTGATGGAGAAATGTTAATCAAGACATTTGCAACAACTCTCCTTCAAATATTTTGTAAAATCATTTTCAATTTCTAAGTTATTGTGAAAAGTATTTTAGTTGCAGACGACAGTTTCTGGAAGTAATCTTAAGCATTAATGGGTTAAGGTCATCTCAGGTGAATAGATCTAGTTTTTCCTGTTTATTTTGTCACCATCGGCGTGTTGCAGCAATTCATAAGAGAAGCTACTGGAAAAGGAAAGGGTATCAACCCAATCTTGCTTGTAAGGCCTTAAAAAAATTGTTTCTTTCCTGAAACCCTACCCTAACAAGTTTTTACCTAAGAAAATCCTTACCTTAAGTTTTTTCTGGCCTTCCAACTCCCAATCAACATAAAACATCCATAAAACGCATTTTTGAACAAAATAATAATGATAATAATAATAATAATAATAATAATAATAAAATTATCGACCTACCTACCCTATCTTTTTCCAGGCCTAATGCCCAACTCATAAGAGAAGCTAGCTACAAGAAAAGGAAAATGTGTGAACCCAATCTTGCCCGTAATGCCCAAGGATGATGCACATGACTTTTTTGGTGTTGTCCCTCCGACCAAATCATCTTGTGGAAAATATTAGGAGAAACTTGGTTCATTATTCAATATACAAGTACAACTCTCCTTCCAACATTTTGCCATTGCTTTGCAGGGGTCAGGCTTTGGTTAAAAACTCTAAGAGACCACCGGACTTCAGGTTTTCAAATCGCTGTAGCCCGATCCAATATCTCATAGCCCTAGATTTTCTTAATTCTGCAGTCCCACTACAGTCCTTCCCTTAAACAATTTTTGGACGCGTAAGATATCTTCTCTATAGCATATTGGAATTGTACCAAAGGACAATTGATGTGTCAAATAGTGTTCAACTGATTTTATTATTGATATTGCTCTAAACATAATCTTATATGAAGTTTCACTTTTCTTATAGCCAGCCGGGCTACAAAGACAAATGTAATCATAGCCCAACATAATTTTCTGTAGCCATTGGCTATGGGGCTAGTGTCTAGCTGGATCCCTGCTTTGTGTTCTAAAGCTGTGTTTGGTATAAGGTTTTTGATTCAAAACTTCATTTGCCCTGAACTCAGATGGACATGTGTTAGTTCAGAAGCTGTGGTTCTTGATACACAGCAATAAACAGCAACTTGTTTTTAACCCATTCACACTTAGAGTTTCTCTGGAAAGTGTCGTCTGCTACTCTCATACTTTTTGAAATATCTTTTGAATAAAGCAAAAATTCCCAAAATATTTGAAGGAGAGTTCTTGTCTGGCTTGTGATCAACATTTCTCCTTCAAATGTTTTCAAGAAAATGTGTTTGTAAGTTAAATATTTCCAAAATCGTCAGGCCTCTTTTGGCTCCTCTGAGTGTTAATGGGTTAACCATCCTGGCATCTGATGTAACTTTGTTCAAAGTACTGTGAGCTCTTTATCATAACCAGATATCAAAGGTATCAATAGAGGATGGCAAATTAAGCTTAAAATAGAATCATGGCACATCCAGGGAGAGAAATTAAAAAAATGGGAAATCACTCAAATTTTCAAATTCAAGGCAGTTGAAAGCACAGGAAATATAACTGTTGTACAGTATTACACCTTCCTGCACTTAGTTAGATTAGGAGGCCAGTTCCCACAGCGTCCTATTGGCAGCTTGATACATGTGTTTCAAATCACATGTGTTCAGTCTCTCGCGACCTGCCACTTTCAGGACATGATTGTTATGGAGCTGGCCTTGAACTTGTGCCAATAAGTGTGTGGATATTTTGGGGCTCAATGCCTCAGGGGACTTGCCACAATACTCACATTTTCAAATTTAACAAGGTTCAGCAATGTGGGTGTTTTAAATTGCTGTAAAGTGACAAAATGTTTTACAGAGAGAGAGAGAAAGAGGGAGAGAGAGAGCAGTACTTATTACGTTAATGGATATGTACTGGTGCCCGATACGTTACCAAATATCAATGTTGCATTTGGAAAATTATTGTATTGTAATAGCTATTGAGAAAAGGCATAATGTCCATATATCATGTCATAGGATTTACTTTTGATATGAAAATATTGAATTATTTGCTTGAAACTAACACTTATAGAAGTGCCTCACAGATATACTTGGGTGTCCTGACGTGTGTGATTTTTAGGGTTGGGAATCGGTTGCAATTTCATCAAGGGTTTTTGGAGCTTAGTTTCATAACAAGAAAGCTGACAACTTGTCTGTCATTTAGTTTTATGTTTTGCCACTAGGTGTCACCTTTTCCGATTATTATCGATTGCCAGTTTCGCAATCGATTAATCAGAATCAGAGAGGTAAACAATTGATTATCGATTATAATCGATGATCGTCCCAACACTAGTGATTTTAGAGGGTTTTGGTTCCCAGGTGATGCGAGACACCCTGTAGGCTAGTGTACTACACTATCTACTCCAGTAATTACTCACATTCCATAGACCAATAAGGGGAGGTTCTAACTTCAAGCAGTTGCTATGGTGACATGTCAACACTTGTTGTCATGGTATCTCTTCAGGAACTGATATTAACTGATATTGAGTCTTGGATTGCTTGAATTTTTCTGCATTGATCAATTATTGCATAAATTTAGTTTAGAAAAATTTCATCTGGCTCTATGATATAATCTGTGTAAAAGAAATTGATTTAGAAGTATGTATTGCCATTATATATAGGAGACGTGTTGGTTGGTTCTGATTTACATTTCTCTATATGAATATTTCCAAAATATGCTTTCTTTAGAATGCGCACGGATGCTTAAGACTTTGGAAAACCATCTAAACCTAATTTTGCCAATTCAAAATAATGCAACAAACCTGAAAAATAACTAAAACCCTGGCACATGGGTACTCATTTGAGGTACTCAGTGAGAGCTATCCCATGAATACCAACATGACAGGGTTATGATGGTTATCAAAAATCTTGGCATCCTTGTGAGGACTTTGGATGAAAGTAGCCTCACCATTAGAAGGGGTAATTTCCATTCAGTTTACATACATTTTTCCATTATTCCAGGGGTCCAGTTAGACACTAGCCCGATAGCCCGAGGCTACAGAAAATTGTTTCGGGCTATAAGAATATGTGCCCTTGTAGCCCGGGTGGCTTTAAGAAAAGATTGATATTTTTAGGTCATGATCAGATGTGTGTGTGTGTGTAATTAAGGATAACCGAGGCAGCTCGTTTTTGTTCTTCTTTTTTAATGGGGCTATAAAATTTTCTATCGGGCTATGAAGTTTTGGGAACCTATAGCCCAGCGGTCTTCCTCAGTTTCTTGCCGTAGCCTGACCCCTGTTATTCAATTTCTTTTTTTGAAAATTTATTGATGTTTTTTTTTTGTTATTCCAGGCGGCGGCTTATTACTGTGACAGCGACAAGTAAGTAACAATTTTTATTTCTTCAAGCTACTTTTAAACTAGTTAGTAATTTTACTAACAGTTTAATTTTGCCGAATTTCAAAAAAGTGTCAAACTAGTAATTTTACTAACAGTTTAATCTTGCCAAATATCTCCTTATTTTACAATTCGCCAAAATTAAGAACACAATTATTTTGATATCAAATATGTGGAAGCTTTGAAAGATATGCTTATGAATTTAAATGCATGTATTTCAAAATGTATATGTTAGACATGATTGGTAAAAGTCTGTGCACAGTTGCAGGGCTCGACGTTAAGGCTAGCCCCGTAGCCCCGGGATAGTTATTGAAAGTCAGGGCAAGTAAATTCTACCTGTGAGTAGCCCTGAGGGGCTAGATAGAATTAGAATATCAGCGCTTAACAAATTATGAAGCCCACCTTTGGCTCTGCATACCTGGATGATGATTTAACTCAATTTACCACAATACACATATTCTTTTCATGTTATCAACAGAGGCTATGATATCATCAGAGGTCACTATTTGAAAAGCATTGTCATTAATATCAGGGCTAGCAAAAATATTTCAGGGCTAGTAAAAGTTTCGGTAACTAGCCCTGATGGGCTTATGAAGTTTTTACTTAATGTTGAGCCCTGATTTGAGTTACCTGTTTCACATTAAACTAGAGATTGTCATTGCATCTACCCAATTCATTTATGATCATCATTTCTCCATTAGAATGTTGAGATTTTTTACTTAAAATTACAAAGTCATTGTAAGAATATGAAAAGTGATCCATAGTGGTTTGGATGGTAGACCAAATTATAATCAGACTACAACCATAAATATGCATTTAATCATTGAAATAAGGTATACTTTCCTTATAATGTCATGCAGTGTCTTAGCCAGGATTTAGAAACTGGGTGCCTAAAATTGGCAGTTGTAAAATGTTTGGGCGTCCAAATATTTAAGGGGGATCACAATATACATGTACTTATATTTCAAACATAAACATGTATAAATTCATCAAAATAAGGCATGATATCATTAAACAATGTCATGGGAATTATAAGGAGATGACTAAGTTCAGTTATAAGCTTGAGATCGAGATTTTTAGAAATTCCACACAAAATTTTTTGGGTGACTGAGAGGTTCTTTTTAAGGGTTTGGGTGTCCAAAAAGGCACCCAGACGCCCTGCTGGCTTCAAGACCATGATGTCATGGGATTTACTATGGGGTGAAAGATATTCAATTATATGTTTGAAAATGACAATTTTGGGGCCAAAACTACTTGACTATTTTGTTGTTATCTCTCTATCAAAAGCAATATTTAGAAACTATTTGAAGGAGAATTGTTCATCAAAACTCTTTCTACAACTCTCCTTCAAATACTTTGCAAATTTATGCTTCATTCCAAAGTTATTTTCGAAAGTTTGAAAGGTCCAGACGACTCTTATCAAGTAGTTCTCCAGGCATGAATGAGTTAAGAGGTCAACTACTTGTTGTGGGAAACGAAACAGGATGTGATTATTGGAAAACCCATTATTTACTCCCAAAATATTATCACAAGCTACTATTCATTTCCTGATTCCGTTGTGCCTATAGTGCCTTTATAAGGTCTATGTTGTTCATCTCTTTCTGATCAAAACATATTCTGTAAAACATTTGAAAATATCAAGCAGTTCATTATCAGTAGGGTATCAAAAAGGTCTGAGGAATGGAGGGGGTTCTAATTGTACACTCAACTGTGCTGGATTTCATTATCTAGAATAGTATGAAATCAGTGAGAATTATGGTGGTTAGTTCCCTACAAGTACTAAGGTTGCATCCACACCACAGACTTAACCAGGTACCGTCCAGCTTGTCCTTTGGAGAGACAATTTTCTGAAATCTCCTTTTTGTACAGACAAATTTCTATAAACAATTTTCAATTTTGACTTTTTGGGGGAATAATCTTATCTTTTATCTAACAGAGGATCTCTTAGGACATTGCTGGAGTGTGAATTGCCTTTTTTGACACAATAGGCTATTGAATGTAAATGGTACATACGGTTTTACAGTAGCTGAGTTGCTTATTTTGCATCTAGGCAGAAATTTTGGAATTGTTCTTTTTCGACAGGCATTTTTGAAATCCTAGCTACGACCCTGCAGGGCTCGACATTGGTGCTTGCCCCATTGCCCCGGGCAAGTAGAATATGTAAATTATAGCTGTGGGGCAAGTGAAAACTGCATCTTGCTTGCCTCACTGGGAAAGTATGCTATGTATATTTCTGGTTTACTTTTGAGAATGTGTGCAAGTTTCGTGGTCTGGCATCGAAGCTTGTCCTAGAAAATATGCTTTCAAATGCCAGCACCATGTTCTACTTGGTTTTAAATGAAATATTATAAAACTTACACTTTTTCAAGGGCAAGTGAAAGTTGGAGTAGGGCAAGTGAAAATTGAATCTAACTTGCCCTATGGGGCAAGTCGCTGCAAAAGTTAACGTTGTGCCCTGCCCTGGTTGCATGCAGAAGCGCAGTATAGTTGTGGTTCGACCTTCATGAGTGGTTAGAGTGAAGATAAAAAATATGAGTAGTGATATTTTTCCTGTCCTCTTTAGACCACCAAACACCACAGGGTGCAACATAGGTTGCAAAACATTATTTTCTGAGCGTGGCAAACTGCCCCAAAAGTTGACTTGCCCCGCCGGCACTTCCACTTGCCCCGCCACTCTGTTAAACAAAGGTGTGATTGGACTTTGCCCAAAACATAACTTGCAGAGCGGGGCAAGCCAGGGTCTTGTTCAGCTCGCCCCATTGCCGTTTTGTTGCCAAATTCACTTGCAACTTGCTACGGGGCCAGTGGCTATGTTGCACGCTGCACCAGTAGGAATTTGATCAGACCCCAGCTTTCAAGAAAGTTTGTATTAGTATGAAATTTGAAATTTTCAATCTTGGGTTCTCTAAATCCATCTTATGCTTGTACATGCCTGTTGGAGACTGATAGCCTGTACATACTGAAATCTCTTCATCCTAGTTAACCCTTATGCTGCTGCTGGCTAATTTAGCCAATACAAAGTGATGCAAAAAACCTGCAAAAATGACTACAACCCTGACACACTGGTACTCGTCTGAGAGTACTCAGCGAGAGCTATCTAAATAGTACCAACATGACAGGGTTTATTTAGATGGTTTTCAAAAATCTTTGCATCCTTGTGTTTGGACGAAAAAATAGCCTCAGCATTGGAAGGGTTAATATAAAACTTCAAATTTTCAATCTAGGGTTCTCTAAATACATCTTATGGTTGTAGCATTCCTGATGGAGACTGAAAGCCTTTGCGTAAATCTCTTCATCCTAGTTAACCCTTCCAATGCTGAGGCTACTTTCATCCAAAGCACAAGAATGAAAGATTCTTGAAAAACCATTGAAACCCTGTCGTCTTGGTATTCATTTGAAAGCTCTCGCCGAGTACTCTCAGATGAGTACCTATTTGCCAGGGTGTCAGTAATTTTTCGTGTTTTTTTTGCATCTTTTTGTATTGGTCAAATTAGCCACCACCAGCATAAGGGTTAATCTAACCATCTATCACCAGTCATTCCAATGGAAGGCTGACTCAGTAGGACATGAAGCTTATTTGAACGTTAGATATGAAATACACATAAATCACTCATGACCTATTACAGAGTGAGGCCTGCAAATTGAGGTTCAAGGACCAGGATGTATTTAGCATGGTTTGTGACAAGAATTGAATGGACCTAACCTAGGACCTGCTCATGCCTAGCACTATTATCCATTATTTATGGAATATTTCCCCCCCCCCCCCCCCCCCCCCCCCCCAAAAAAAAAAACTTTCCTTTTACATATCATATAATCTGCTAGTGACTAGTTTTCCCGCAAAAAGGTGCGGGATGGGTGTCAAGTCAAGGGTTTTCTTAACCCTTCCAATGCTGAGGCTACTTTCGTCCAAAGCACAATGACGCAGAGATTTTTTTTGAAAACCATTTAAACCCTGCCACGTTGGTATTCATTGGATAGCTCTCGCTGAGTACTCTCAGATGAGTACCCATGTTTCTGTCACTTTCAGATTTTTCGCTTCATCTTGGCCAAATTAGCCACCAGCAGAATAGGGATTAAGTAGTATTTTCTGTATAAAAGCATATTTGAACGATAATATTCTGCTCATACTTTAATTTTCATTACATTTTCCTGGAAAAAAAGTTTCCTTTTACATATCATGTAACAAAATGTGCTTGTGGGATTACTTGACCTCACTAGTTTTTCCGAAAAAAAAAAGGTGCGGGGGGGGGGGGGGGGGGGGGGTGGGGGGGGGAGGGTGGAAATTGTTCTGCATCTCTTCCTCAAATACTATGTGAATTAATGTTAAATTCTCTAAAAAGGTTATTTTCCAAA
Source organism: Maea johnstoni (assembly GCA_963942565.1). NCBI lineage: Eukaryota > Metazoa > Annelida > Polychaeta > Spionida > Magelonidae > Maea > Maea johnstoni. Next base: position 15,646,070 of record OZ012696.1, on the reverse strand, counting down.
CTGTCAAGGTTCTAGATAACATTTGTGAAGGAGACCTGCAGTATAAAGTTTCCGCTGTGGTCTAATACTGAACATTGTACTGTTGTTTATTTGTGTGCGTTTCTAAATGGTACTTTATTTTCTGGTTTGCCACCTGTCATTACATGGTTGTGTGTGGCAATGGGATCAACACAAACTATTTGTGAAAGGGGACCAGTCGGGCTTCTACCTTTACACTTCCAATGCTGAGGCTACTTTTGTCCAAAACACAATGAGGCAAAGATTTTTGAAAACCATCTAAACCCTGCCATGTTGATATTCATACCTTGATTAGATAGATCTCGTTGCAGCAGCATAAGGGTTAAAGAAAGTAGAAGACCAAATATGAATTTGAGACCCCAGGAATCACTCATTTTCAAATTTCAAAGTTACGGAAAACATTGTTTTGTATTTCACTTAAAAAAAAAGATAAAGCAGCTAGTATATGATTGCATATCTTGACCAGCCAGGCTGGTCACTAACAACCATGGTCTTGGCCAGCAGTGCGTCTGGGTGCCTTTTTGGACACCCAAATCCTCAAAAAGAACCCCTCAGGACACCCAAATTTTTTATTGTGGAATTTCTAAAAATCTCATCTCAAGCTTGTAATTGAATGTTTTCATCTCCTTATAATTCCCATGACATTGTTTAATGATATCATGCCTTATTTTGATGAATTTAAACATGTTCATGGTTGAAATATGAGTATATTGTGATCCCCCTTAAAAATTTGGACGCCCCAAAATTTTACAACTGCCAATTTTAGGCACCCAGTTTCTAAATCCTGGCTAAGACATTGCTAACAACAAACTTTATCAATATGTATATGTACTGGGATCGACATTGGTGCTTGCCCTGTTGCCCCGTTGCCCCGGGCAAGTAGAATTTGTAAATTATAGCTGAAGGGCAAGTGAAAACTGTATCTTGCTTGCCCCACTGGGTAAATACACTGTTTATATATTCCGGGTTTACTTTTGAGAACATTTGCAAGTTTGTGGTCTGTACAAATACAAAAACCAATCCTCTTAAAAGAAAATAGCTCTGAATCAGTGATTTAACTTTTAAAAGCAAATGCTGACAGGTTGTACAGTTCTGATTATGTGATAACTATGTGTCTATTATTTGTATTTGACGTCTAATATTTATTAACATACTGCCTGCCCGGGTTCAGTAGCCTAGTTTTAGTTCAGTAATGGTTCACATAAAGGTAAAAAGTGTAGACGTCTTTTATAATATGCATGACTGGACCCTGTGTGGTTGATAAGTGCCCCGATTAAAAATCCACTTATATTTGGCAAACTCTCAAAAATATTGTTTAAATAGTCTCTGTGCTATATGTCTAGGGTCTATTTGAGATATGATAATACTTTATGTTGTTATCCTTTCTGTACTTAATGTTCAGTTTCTATTTGAGACAAGTATTCTTAAAACCATAATTTTATTTTAGGCAGAATTTTACTTTATAGGTAACAGTAAAAGTAAATAGCTAGCTTAAGTCTCCAAATGTTCCTTAGAATTAAATGTATCGGTCACCTCCTTTTTTGCCAAAAGCTGGTTTTAAAAAGTTCCTCCCACCCCTTCTAATGTAGAAACCTGAATTTAATGAAGTTCTGTTCACCCCCAAAATTGCCATATACAGTGAACTTGTAGTTGTATTTCTGTTTGGTTTAGAACTACCCACAAGGTCTTACAACGTTAAGGCACACTGTTGATATATAGGGGCTTTCCCCATTTTTTTTCAAGTATTTTCAATTTTATTTTATGTTCAATTTTTGTTCTCTGTTGAAATATTTGTATCTGTATAAATTTGTTTAATGTTATAAAACAACAGTCAATAAATATACAATACGATACATGCACATCACTAATTCTTACTCGACATTTCATTTCAGATGTGGTGAAAATGAGTATTGCTGTGGCTTCAATACATGCTGCACATCTTTTGCAGTGTGGCAAATGTGGTATTTCTGGTAAGTAGTCCTTTTTGTGAAAAATCATTAACATATTTTTGCTCATAGCGGCCGAAAACGGTCTGATAAACTGATGAAATATTTGCAATGGAAGCATAGTTGGAAAAATATTTGAAGGACATTACCAACAAGTCTGCTTCAAATATTTTGTAAAATCATTCTTTATTTGCAAGTTATTGTCAAAAGTATCGTAGATCTATACATCGTAGCTCTTTTGCAGTGTGGCAAATGTGGTATTTCTGGTTTACAAGTAATCCTTTTTGTGAAAAAAATCATCAACATATTTTCGCTCACTGGGGCGGAGATCGGCCTGATAAACTGATAAGATATTTGAGATGAAAGCATTGTTGGAAAAATGTTTGATGGAGAAATGTCAATCAGAACATTACTAACAACTCTCTTTGAAATGTTTTGTAAAATCATTCTTTATTTCAAATTTTTGGTCAAAAGTAATCTAGGTCCAGACAACAATTTTTTTAGGAACTCCTAAGCATTAATGGGTTAAGACCCTAATAGGCCCCTAAGTTAGTAAAGATTTAGCAGCCCGCTGCCATTTGTACGATTTGTGTGTACATCTGTAATTTCAGAGAAGAAATGGAGGCTGAAAATATCAAATGCCAATCAGTGATATTTATTGGCATTTCCCTATAATCAATATATTGAATCTTTTTCATCCACAATCTGTCAGCTTGTCCACATATGCTCTATTACGTATACACACTAATAAACTGCCTCTATTAAATGCAATCAGTCTAGTTTAATCCTTATGCTGCTGGATGCTAATTTGGCCAATACAAAATGGTACATAAAAACTAATTCCTGGCACATGGGTACTCATCTGAGAATTCTCAGCAAGAGCTATCCAATGAATATCAATATGACCGGGTTATGATTGTTTTTAAGAATATTTGCGATCTTGTATTAAGGACGAAAGTAGCCTTAGAATTGAAAGGGTTAAATTCTAGATGTCTATTCCTCAGGGGGTTACTGTATGATAATAATAATAATAATACTAATAATAATAATAGTAATAATAATAATAATAATCTTTATTTAAAGAGGGTAACTCAGTCCAATGGTAAGGATCTTCCCTGAGGCCCTCTGACATGTTTACATTAGTAGCCCGAGGGCCCCAGGGTTACAAAGTAGTACGGTACAATGCTTTTAGGTATCTAGACTTGAAGGAAGGTAGTGATGGTGCACATCTGATTGCTTCAGTTAAGCCATTCCAAACTTTGGGCCCTGAGTATGAAATGCATTTTTGGCCAATTGATTTATTACATTTTGGAAGAGCTAGTAGTGAGGAGGTTGCATTTCGAGTACCATAGCTGTGGTTTTCTTGTGTATATAGAGTTCATTTGTGTCAATTCTGATTAAGAAAATCAACATTTTGAATTTCTTAGCCCTTGTACTGCTGGTTGCTAATTTTGATGCAAAAAAGATGAAAAATGACTGATATACTGGTATGTGGGTACTCATCTGAGAGTACTCAGTAAGAGCTTTCTAATGAGTACCAACATGACAAGGTTTAGATGATTTTCAAAAATATTTGCATCCTTTTGCTTCAGAAGAAAGTAGCCTTAGCTAAATAGTTAAATTCTAGATGTTTAGTTCTTAGTGGGTTGGTGTTGAGTTGAATTATCTCAATTCTTATCAATAAATCAACATTTTGAATTTCTTTGTAGTGTTTAGTGAGCCCCTTGGATCCTCTCTAAATCCACAATTGATTTGAAAATTGATATTATAAAACCATGTACATGATTTCTTTTGTTTCTCTTTGATAGGTGTGGGCTGGTGTTTTTCCTGTTTATGTTGTCTGTATGCGCTGGATTCTGCCGATACCGCTACTATCAGCGCGCCATCATCATAACAAGCAACCCATATTCCCGCCTGGATCCCACTGCCAGTTCACAGGCTATATACCCCCCTCAGGTGAGTTCTGTTTATGTTACCTGTGTGCGCTGCCGATACCGCTACTATCAGCGCGCCATCATCATAACATCATCTTTTTGGACACCCAAACCCTTAAAAAGCACCCCTCGGGACACCCAAAGATTTTGTGAGGAATTTCTTAAAATGTCAATCTCAAGCATATAATTAGATTTTTTCATCTCCATATCATTCCTATGCCATTGTATTTTATCATACCTCACTTGAAGATCTTAAGCTGTGATTGGCTGACTTAACAGTGAACAATCATCATGTTGCCTGATGCCGTCAGTGAGGGCTTTAGTTGCCCGTTGCCACTAGCGACACCTAGCGGGGAATGTGTGAATCACCAGTCATCTGTGACCTTGCTTTGTTTAAATTACAAATGGGGTTTGTTCAGTATGATAAAACAAATATGCCATGCCAGTGGGGGTAACATGATGGAATGTCTCCCCTCGGGAGGATGGTTTTCCCATCCTCCCTCGGGGAAACATTCCATCATGTTACCCCCACTGGCATGGCATATTTGTATAATGATATCATGCCTTACTTTGATAAATTAATACATGTTTATGGTTGAAATCTGAGTATATTGTGGTTCCCCTTAAAAATTTGGATGCCCCAAAATTTAAGAATTGGCAAATTTGGGCACCCAGTTTCTAAATCCTGACTAAGACCCTGTGACAGGCATTTAATTTTTGCTTTTTTTTGCACTCCCCATGATAGCGCCAAAATAACATCCTTCAAATAAATATCCTGCTTTGTATCTGCTTTGTTTGAGTGCTATTTTTCGCGCTCTCCATGAAAGCGCCAAAATAACATCTTTCAAATAAATATCCTGAAATCCTAGCCAAGACCCTACCCCTGAAAGACTGCTACCTGTAAAGGGGTCGCCCATATACTGCCATCCCTCACTCAAACAATCAATTGAAGGTTTTTACAGGAGAGTGATTGAATTGCTATTGCAGTTTTATACTTATTTGCTAAGAAAATGAGAAATCAACTGAAAAAAAAAAAAATCTTAAATGTATCATCTGAATAATTTCATTTTCATTCTTATCTTCAAAAAAGATTTTTTTTTTGTTAATATAAGGTGAAATAAGTTTGTTGACATTGTAATCAAAAGATTGATGTTTACAAAGATAAAAAACATGGTTTACCATAATGAGACTAGTGGTTTTGTACCATAATATGACTTGTATAAAGACTGTTGTTTATCCTATTAAGAATTGTTGTTTATCCTAATAAGAGTCTTGATGTTATTTATCCTAATAAGACTTCTGTTGTTGTTGTTTAACCCATTAATACTCAGAGTTTCTCTGGAAGGTATCGTCTGCTACTCTCATACTTTTGAAAATGAATTGTGAATGAAGTGAAAGTTCACAAATTTTTGAAGGGGAGTTGTTGTTTGGCTACTGATCAACATTTCTCCATCAAATCTTTTCTAGAAAAAGCTGTTGTTGGTTAAATATTTTTAGAATCATCAGGCCTCTTTTGGCCTTTCTGAGTGTAAATGGGTTAACCCTCCTCTTGTTGTTTATCATGATAAGACTAGTTGTTCTTCACCCAAATAAGACCATTTCTCTTGTTTTCTCTTCCCAGGCCGGAACGTATCCCAGCTATGCGACGGCGGGCGGCAATGGAGAGAATATGTACGCGTTCTCTGCCGATCACACTCCACAGTACACGCCAAACTACCCACCGCCGCCCTACGCCCAGGTGCCCTCACAGAAGTCGCCCGGCATCGGCTACAGCAAATAGTCAACGCAGCGACATGTGGCAAAAATAGGGGTTTGGGGTACGGGTATGGAGAGAAAAATAGGGTACGGAAAAGGGTGGGGTATTGAGGGATATTATAGATATAGAGGAATATTTAGTATAGCCAGCCACTGCAAAAAAACGTCCAATGTTGGTCCACTTCTGGACACATTTGACTTATGAAGATTATGAAGACATGCCAAGAGGAAGAGGAGGAGGATTAGGAAGTAAGGAGGAGAGGCCGATGCATAATGTCTCAGCAAAGCATACTGTAAAACAGGAGATGGTATTTTAGAAATATTTAGAGCTGCACTCACGGAGGTAGATCAACTCATGAGCTCACCACCTGTTTGACTCGTGAGCACATGAGCTCACGGACGTTCCGATTTTCCCCAAAAATACTTATTTTCCACCCAAGCTATTAAGAAATAAATATTCATTGATGGAGATTTATTAACATTGCCATGTTTATTTAATTTTAAAACGTGCTGACGAGGTACAAAGGTCAGAATAGCACTCAACACCGCTTGAATGTATACATTGGAGATTGTAAAGAAGACATGACAGCGATAAGCAGTTATGTATGTGTGTTAGGTGCTCTGTGTTACATTTGTGTTCCCAACAGAGACGAGCTCACGATTTGAACATTTCAGCTCGAGCTTGGCGAGTCTGCCCCAGTGCTCGAGCCACTAGAGTTTGTGAGTGGTGAGTGCAGCTCTAAAAATATTTAGATTTCTTTTTAAAAATATATTTTGAAAATCTGATTTTTCGGATGTATGAATATATATATATATATATATATATATATATGTATATATATATATATATATATATATATATATATATATATATATATATATATATGTATATATATATATATATATATATTTATATATATATGTTTCCTCTTTTGCAGTGTTTATTAAAGCCTTATACTTACAGAGATAGTGGCTGGACAAGTTGTAAAAGATGCATATTGAAATTGCCTCAGATTTTGATTAAATGTAGATACTAAGAAAAGTACTAAGGAAATCTTTGCACAAATGTAGGACCAAAAATGTGAATATTAACTGGATACTAACACGTACATTTGGTTGCTGTTTGAGATTCAGATGCTGAATATGAGTAGTCTGTGTATGCAAGGTGTTTTTGTGCTTATGGTTAATAGCGTTGATGGAAACTTTAAGATACAGACTTACAATAGGTGAGAGAGACAGCAAGCTTTGGAGCCCAAATCCTCCATTTGCAATGGATTATGGGATAGCATGTGAAAAGATGCACTGAATTGTGATGGCTTACATGCCATTATAAAGTGAAATATGCCAATGTACCATGATTTTCTATATATGTATACACACACACACGCATACATACATACATAGTTACAATTACATATCCAAATCTGTTGGAGTTAGTACCTACTTTGTCAATAGATGGCAGTTAAGTACTGTTCGTGAAGCTCCCATCCATTTAGGGTAGGTGCCAACTCCCATAGGTTTGTTTTTAGTTAAGATAACAAAGTTGGCATTGGATCTTGAAGTTGATGAAAGTGTGTGGGAGAAAGAAGAGACATCTGGTTCAGATGGTTCTTACCAGTACAAAATATAAGTATATAGAATATCTATTTAAGATGATTCTCCTAAAAAAAATGTGTCGTTATTTTTCCCTTTATTGAGAATATTTGCTGGACAAAAATCAGATAACTATTTTGCATGGTAGTTGTATTAGTTCATATATATAATGCTAGTTAATGTATGTATGATTGTAAGTTATAGTTTTTAAGTTAAGAGGGGTACGGGGTAAAGGGGAGTAATTTCAACTAGTAATACATGGAGACTATTGAACGAACTCCATTTTTTATAAGGATCACCATAAGTGTTGTAGAATGATAATACCCTAAGTGTACATATACCTTTTTATCTCAAATAAATCTTGTAATGTACGTGGTATATGGTGCCCTTATGAGTACCCTGGTGAAAATATTTTGAAAATCAATTCAATATTATATAGGCATTAAAAGGACATCTATTGGAAAACATTGGAGTAGTTTAAGTCAGAACTTAACTAGTAACTCTCTACACAATATAATTTGAATTTGTACTTTATTTCTTGAGTTCTTTTATAAGTATTTCTTATCTCAAAAGTATGACAGGACAATATTTCTCAATGAACTCCAGGCTTGAAAGGGTGAAATATAATTCTTCATATGTACATATATATATATATATATATATATATATATATATATATATATATATATATATATATATATGTGTATATATATATGTGTATATATATATATATTTATATTTATATATATATATATATATATATATATATATATATATATATATATATATATATATATATATATATATAAATATGTAATTTGTTTCACAACTACAGGACATTCTAGGCATACAAAGGGAAATATGTCTTTGTATTGACTGTGGTTTTCGAGATATGTATATTTGTCTCACACCTCAAGGATGTTTATGCATTCACAGTGAAATTCTTCTTCATATTGGCCACGGATACTAAGATATGTATATTTGTTTCACGCCTCAAGGACACGCTAGACATTAATGGTGAAATAATTCTTCATATTGACTGTTGCTTTCAAGATATGTATATTTATTTCATGCCTCCTAGACATTCTAGCTCTAAATGGGGAAATAATTATTCATATTGACAATGGCTTTTAAGATATGTTTATTTGTTTCATGCCTCTAGGACATTCAGTCACAAATGGTGAAATATTTCTTCATATTGACTGTGGCTTTCAAGATATGTATAGAGTATAAGTTTCACGCCTCAAGGACGCTTAAGGCATGAATGACGAATAATTATTCATATCGCCTGTGGGTTTCAAGATATGTATATTTGTTTCATACCTCCAGGATGCTCTAGGCATAAATGGTTAAATAATTATCCATATCGCCTGTGGCTTTCAAGATATATATATTTGTTTCATGCCTCCAGAACGCTTTAGGCGCAAAGAGTAATTCTGCATATTGACTATGGCTTTCAAGATGAGTGTATTTATTTCTCGACTCTTAAATGCTCGAGGCATAAATGGTGAAATAATTATTCATATTGACCATTGATTTTAAGATATGTTTATTTGTCTCACACTTCCTGGATGCTCTAAGCTTACTTGTAGACTTCGTGAAATCTAAAATGAGAACTTTTAAAATGAGTGTATATCTCCTTATTTGGCACCAGTTTAAAATTCTATTTGAAACAAAAAAAAAAAAAAAACATTGTTGACCAAAGGGTTGTTGTAAATTAATGTCTATTTTCATGTGTGGCATTATTATGAAATACTGTAAATTCTCGGTAATATGGAAAACCTAATAACTACAATTTGTATGGGTTGAGAGTAACCCATGTTTCATGAAAATACTGAGAAAGCAGATTTAATGTTGTCCATACATTTTGAAATAGCTACCAGCGATAGATCAAAGGTGGTCCATATTTCCCAATATTTATTTTGCAAAATGATTATAGTGGCCCAAATTCTTAGGGTGGTCCAAATTTCCGAGAATATACGATATTATGAATTTTAGCTCTAATATGCTGAGATGACGTGTTCCACAAGCGTATACCGCCAGAGCGTATATACACTTGTGTATGATAGACGGAGACAAACTGGTTTAGAAGACCATAGGTCCTAGGTCCTATCAAACTACTTCCATTTAGAGTGTACGCCTGCTATGACAACCTCGGACATCACTTTCAAATAGGGTGGTACTAGAAAAATATTTCAAGAGGTATGGTTAAATTTAACCCTTATGCTACTGGTGGCTCATATGGCCAATTCGAAATGATGCAAAAAAAAAGAATATGACTGAGACCCTGGTAAATGGGTACTCATCTGAGAGTACTCACTGAGAGCTATCCAATGAATACACATTTGACAGGGTTAAGATGATTTTCAAAAATCATTGCATTCTTGTCCTTAAGTAGCCTCAGCATTGAAAGGGTTAATTAACAGGAACTACAACCTTCCTTCAAATATTTCTCAAAACATCGCTTGTTGTCAATAAATTATCATTTGCGTTAGAAGATGGGTGCACTCTAGATTCGAATGATTTGATTAGACTTTGGATATCAAGGGATGAAATAAGTTCTCAGTCTGATCTGATAATGCAGGAGAAATATGCATTTCTTATTAGTATATTTATAATGTTCTGCTGGATTCTGAAAAAAAAAAGAAATCAGGGAAAAAATTGGTGCTTATGGATTTTTCTTGACTGCAAATTTCTGCACTTGGGTTTTATCCAATAATAACCAACTTCTTCCTCTTCTTTTAAGTTTCTAGAAAAGGAATGCAGTTTAAAGGAATGATATTTGGGTCTTGAAAGAGCAATTGCAAATAACATTCTGCCTGGGGTGGCTTAAGATTGAAAAATATTCTCCCAAGATGCTACTGCATTAAGTTACTCACAATTATTTTTGAACAAGTAAGTTTATAGAAATTGTGAAGTTACAATAACGTTGATACGTATATCTTGGAATAGCAATTGAAAAAATTGCATACAATTATGTGTTGAAGTCACCGTGATTTCAGAGTTATTTGTAAGTCTTGGAAGTCACCTGAGTTTAAGGATAATGGTTCTCACCTGGTATGATATGACTAATGATATTGCGTATTAAATCTTGATCCAAAAATCCTCATCAAATATTAAGATGAAACTAATCAGTAAGAGAGATAATTAAGGTTTGAACTGTCTCTAGTTAAATATTGCACATTTTGTACGAAAGTTTACCTAAGGGGAAAGTGAACTGTCTTATTAGATATACAAAGATATATTGCCTGAAATTCGGTAAAATATAAAAAGGATTTATGACAAGCTTTTACAGATTAATATCTTACAATAAAAAAATTTGACACTTCCTCTTTTTGTTAACAAATGGATCATTGTGGCGATTGTTTTAGAAATATTGACCAGTATATGATGGCAAATGATAATTATGAACTGTTGATTTTGTGGGCTGTGCCAACTATTCTATAGGAATCCTTGTAAAGCCTAGAAAAAAAAAGTTTGTTTCCTGTAACGATCCGAAAAAAAAAGGGTATGTAAGTCGGAATTTTTTTTTTAGTCGAAAAATGTGTGTTTTATGCATGTTTTATGTTGATTGGGCGTCAGGAGGGCTGAAAAGACTTCAGGGTATTGATTTCTTTGAATAAAAACTTGTTAGGGTAGGGTTACAGGAAACAAACAACTTTTTTTTTACGCCTAAACCAGTATGCATACTGACTATTGTGGTCTGCTGGCCTCCTTGTTATATTTGCCTAATTAATTACTAACTTTGATTGTGTGAAATCTGACTAATAGGAAAGCAGTTGATCATGGTTTAAACTGAATAAAGATTTAAGACCCTTTCCACCATCATAAGTGGTGAGAGATAGCAGTCAATATTTTGGAAATAAAGCAATATTTTATACAAAATATATGGATGTTGATTTCTTATTTCTTATACCATATATAGCCGTTACTTGCCCACAGTCCTTAAAAACCTGTTAATTTTTGTTGGCATCTTTGTTATAAGCATTTTATGAAGAATGTTTAGCGGAGTATGTTAATCACAACTCCAGAAAGGGGACACTAAGAAAAGCCAGGGAAAAGGCCTTTTCCCGTGCTAACTTGCCCAATGTCTTTCACTATTTTTCCCCGCATAGAAGGACACACACACACACTAAGGGGAATCTTTTCAGTTTCTTGATTCTGACTGACCAGTGCCACCACCTCTGGTGCCATCTATCACCAGCCACGAGAACTAAAACCAAGACAATAGGCAAAAGATAGACCAGAACAGAAAAAAAGCATAATTTAATGAAATCATAGACCATAGAGCTAGTCTAGTAGTTAAATAGTGGGGAGGTTAATTATCCAACGCGGCTGAATAGAAGACATAACAAAATAGATTATTAACAAATTTATTAAGGTTTGCATAGATCAATGTGAACTACAATAATAACAATATATACTTGTGCGTATAACAATTAGTGTTTCCATATATTATCACAGCATATAATCAAGAAAATATTCAATAATTATGAAAAATGAATCATTGGCTTTTCTGACATGGGTGAATAGAGGGTGGGGCATGGTCTTAGCCAGCAGGGCGTCTGGGTGCCTTTTTGGACACCCAAACCCCTAAAAAGAACCCCTCAGGAGACCAAATTTTTTTAGTGTGGAATTTCTAAAAATCTCAATCTCAAGCTTATGATTGAATTTTTTCATCTCCTTATAATTCCCATGACATTGTTGAATGATATCATGCCTTATTTTGATGAATTTATACATGTTTATGGTTGAAATATGAGTAAATTGTGATCCCCCTTAAAAATTTGGACGCCCAAAAATTTTACAACTGCCAATTTTAGGCACCCAGTTTCAAAATCCTGGCTAAGACACTGGGGTGGGGAAATACAAACTTTAACTTATCGGTTTATGCCAAGTTATTATTTTTTCACTCGCTGATTGAATCTGCCTTACGATTTACAACCAAAAATATCATAAATTATTAAGAGATGCATGGAATCCCTCTAAGAATAAAAGGTGATAGGAAACGAGATGATCCAGCAGGATGTACACTACGTAATGATGTTACGAAAAAAAAGAGGATAAATGTAGTACCTGAATGCTGGCACATCTATACAAAATATTTCTTGATACACAGATTTATTGACCTTGGATACTTAATAAAAAATAATATGTAATAAATGTTCTTGTAGAGTATTTCTCAAACTTTTTCTTCCATACCCTGTTCATCCTAACAATAAATCTACACCTATTCATCTATTAAATTAGATATGATGTCATGAAAAAATGTTAAACAATGAACCTAATTTAGATCATTTAATTTTAAAGCCACCTAGTTTCTTACAATATATTTGAACAATAATTTTTTTCAACTACAAATAAAAACTGAAATTGTGATAATGGTCATTAATAGTTAAGGAGCTATTGAAATTTACAAGCATTGCAGCAGGTCAAAAAGATATGTCATTATGATTTACAATATGCACTTGTGTCATGACTAAGCTTCAAAATTAATAATTGGAGTTCCTCAAGGACTAAGGAATTCCATGGATAGCAGGCTGATTCAATGAAAGAAGAAAAAGTTCCACAAGACATTAGGATAAATATTAAGCCTTAAATGTATTTGTGTCACAATTGTGTTTCAAATAAAAAACTTGTATTTTACCCTCTATAGATCTGTGAAGAATTGTATTACACCTTTTCACAATAAAACTGATTGTAATTAAGTAAAGTATGACAATTCATAAATCAAAATAACAATACATTTCAGTTTTATTGATGTACTTTGAATAAGCCTTGAAAATATTTTTAAGAAATACATAATCCGAAAGAGAACAGATGAGCTTTAAAAAAGTATGGTTTGTAAATAAGTATATAGTGCATATATTTAACTTGATATATATAAAAAATGAATCAACTATTTTCCTTTGTTCATGGGCAGCAGTTTATGATACCGTTACTTTTAGAAACAACTTTGCTATGAAGAAAAAATTATAAATATTTGAAGAAGATTTTGTGCTTAGGTCCAGATTGATATTTCTCAACAAAATATGTACCAAATTGTATCTAGTTAACCCATTCATGTTAGTTCCTCTTTTTGTCATCTAAATCCATTTCACTTTTTCTAATAACTTTTGAATAAACGATTTTACATATAATTTGAAAAAGATGTGATGGTAATGCTCTGAATAATATTTTCCCCTCAGATATTTTCCAAACCTGAAGATTTAATCAAAACACTGCAGGCATTTCAAGGGTTAACCCTTATACTGCTGGTGGCTAATTCTACCAATATAAAATAATGCAAAAAACCTGAAAAATCACCGAAAACCTGGCAAATGGGTACTCATCTGAAAGTACTCAGTGAGAGCTTTCCAAAGAGTACCAACATGACAGGGTTTAGATGGTTTTCAAAGATTTTTGCGTTCTTGTGCATTGGGCGAATGTAGCCTCAGCATTGGAAGGGTTAAAGAAGAATGGATCCTGTGATGTTCTCTAGTATACTTCACAGTTCCTATATGTGTACTGTGTACAGACACTGTCTGAAGTTGTCTCTGAGTAGCCAGCAGATGTGGTCAGTCCAGCACCTAAAAACAAAATATTTTTAATTTCAATATTACTATAAATATAAAGAGTATACATGAATATATATATATATATATATATATATATATATATATATATATATATATATATATATATATATATATATATATATATATATATATATATATATATATAGAGAGAGAGAGAGAGAGAGAGAGAGAGAGAGAGAGAGAGAGAGAAAGATATATATATAAATATATAAATATATATATATATATATATATATATATATATATATATATATATATATATATATATATATATATATATATATATATATATATATATATATATATATATATATATATAGGAGTCTTTAATAGTTAAACTAATAACACATGAAATTGGTCTTAGGATCTGCCACAGGAACAGATTTACAAATCAAATTGCCTCTTTGCTGGCAGCTCGCTTCAACCTCATGTGAGTTCCTCAAGATGGTGGCCAATGTTAGATAAACAAAACTCTCAAGAATTCTTTGGACTTAACCCCTCCATTATGAGTCAGTTTATCAAAAAATAAAAGTAGCGGCATGCATTGTTAGCTCACATTGATCATCCTAGAGCAGTCAGGTATGAAGTAAATGTGGCACCGAGGGAAATATTTGGGAAGAACAACTTTAAACATAGCAAGTTATAAGATGGTTCCCCGACTCTATTACCAGAGGCATCAGTTTATAAAATGTGAAATAGAGTCAGCCTTGAGCCCTTGACTAACCAAGACCTCGGAACCAAATGGGGTAATCCCTATAATTAAACAACAACAAAACATCATAATTACCATCAACTAAGTTATGCAGGTTACAGTAGTTGGTGCCATAGTCCAGATAAGCGTACCAAGTCTGGGAAGTGGAAAAACCCTGAAACATATAAATGGAAAGCTCAAATCTCAAACAAAATAGAAAAATTATGTAGCATGATGCTACAGACTTCCTGTATAAACAAAGGCCCACAAAAGGATATCCATCTCACACTGCAGATTCTGGACATTTAATTGATATTTCGAACAGGAGTAGAAACAGAATCCATAGGGAAAGGATTGAATTTCTTAGTTAACCCCTATGCTGCAAGTCGCTAATTTGGCCAATACAAAATTATGCACAAAAACGTAAGAAAATTCTTGAAAACCTGGCACATGGATATTCATCCGTAAGTACTCAACAAGAGCTATCTAATGGATACCAACATGGCATGAGGGTTAAGGCGCTAATTCAAAAAATCGTTGTGCTCTTGTGCTTCGGAACATAAGTAGCCTCAGCATTGGAAGGGTTAAACAGTGGGTTAATTTTTAACCAATTCTAGAGCTAGGTTCAGAAGCTTTTAATTATACATGGCCTTATATAACATGGCTGACCTTATTTTTTACTTATAGAAAAACAAAAACATTATTATCTAAATATACCTCTAGTCCTCAAATCTCCTTGTAACTTGGATAACCCTCTTTAATCACTATTCTGGAGACCTACCAGGCCTCTACGCTAACTCAAAATGATACTGGCCCTGTAGGACCAGTAACACCTAGCATCTACTGGTCCTGCAAAATTTTTACTGGTCCGACATTTTTTCTTTAACATATAACAAGAAAGAACATTGGATAAAATTCACCACAACACTTATCTTTATAAATTTTAACTTCATTTATTTCAAAAACATTTGGGGACATTCTCGGGGGGAAACTTTTTAACAAGAATGTCTCCAAATGTTTACTGGGCCTGTAGGACCAGTTGAAGTCTTTTTTTTACTGGCCCAAAACTGTTTTGGGGAATTTTTACTGGCCTGGGGCCATAGGTTCACCCTTAGCGTCGAGCCCTGCCTACCTCAACATTGCAGGTGTTGCCATTCTGTACGAAGGTGAAGCTGATATCATCTACGTAATGCTTGACGGGAGTTGTGTGAGTGCCCGTGATCTTTGCATCAGTATGACTGTCCAGCTGTGGAAGAGAAAATAATTCAGACACATTATACAGAATTCAGACAATAATTCCGACACGTCATACACTATTCAGACATGTTATACAGAATTTGGACAATAATTCAGACACATAATATAGGATTCAGACACACGAATTCACACACGTTATACAAAATTCAGACAATAATTCAGACAAGAAATACAGTATTCAGACAGTAATCCAGACACGCTATACAGAATTAATAATTCAGACAATAATTCCGACACTTTATACAGAATTCAGACACTATACAGAAATCAGACAATAATTCAGACACATTATACAGAATTCAGAAAATAATTCAGACACATACAGATTTCAGAGAATAATTCAGACATTTTATAAGAAATTAAGTCAATAATTCAGCCTCATTGGTGCTTGTCTCCAGGCCATGGCTAATTGAAATGTTGAAACTGCATGACCTAATGAATAATGATTAGACGAAATCTTAAACTAGACTTACAGGCTAAAGCAAAGTTTGGTTAACACTCATATTTGAAGGAGGAATGTTATTCAGAACATTAACAATAACCCTCCTTCAAAAAGTTTGTAAATTTATACCCTGTATACAGAGATACATTGTATCCTGTAAAAGTTACAGTGTACCCTATTTGGAGGAATAAGATACATTGTACCCTTACAGATACGTTGTACATACCCTTGAATAAGATACATTTTACCCTGTAATGGGATGCAATGTAAATGGAAGAGCTACCTTTCATAACATATTTCTCAAATATTTCACAGTGAACTTTCTTTGAAACTGGTTTAACAGATCAGTAATGAAAAATTTTTGAACGCCACTCTAAGGAAATTAATAAAATGTTTAGGTATCTATCCTTTACTCAGCACCATGGTTTGCACTAGCCTAACCACAAGGCTATATTATGATTTTACTTTATTATATATAGAAGCCTGCACCTATACTAGATAGGGACTTGTGGCCTACTGTTGGCCATTTAGTTCACACAATTGCCACACGAGGGAGACTGGTGTTAAAGGGGAACTAAAGGCTCACATACATATTACCTTATAGCTCGCGTGGTGAGTCGGCCGAAGGCCGGCTCAGCGTAGCGAGCATTTACGGTATAGGATGTCAACAATGCCATTGTCAATGGAAGTACATACTGAGGCCTAGAAAACGGTGTCCGCACTTCCGTCAACACTTTTGTCTGTTCGTCTCTTATCTCGCTCGCTCGATAACCTCGCGAGATATGAGCATAACTTTTTGCTTTAAGAGCACATTTTGCCGCCAGATCGTTTCATGTTTTAAATATTTCTTAGTCAAATAATAAATCTGGATTGATTCCTTTAAATTGTGTCAAAATAGCGTTTTGGTCGCCGACTATCGTGCAACACACGACGAACTATGCAACAACTGAAACGTACATGCTCACGTGCGACAAATGCTGACGTCTTGAAATGACGTCATGTTACGATGGAATTCCGCGCATTCCAAAGTCGTAACTTCGATGTTCACGGTAAAATGACTTTACTCAACTTTCCGTGAATCGATTTCAATGCAGTTTAAATCGCTACAACCGCCACAAATAATTCTACATGTCTCTTAATTCTAGAGGAAATCTGTCGTGAAATGACGATGTTGCAACAGGTTGAAGTCGTAGTAATTTTTATGACATATTTTCGGTCAATCGCTACGCATACTGTGTGTGGTTATTGCACAAATATGAAGCGCATATGAAGGGGCTTCCAATATGTTTCAGCGAAGTTCAAGTAAAGAATGACGTCACGGATAACAATAACAAACACTTTGTAACTGCATTTGAAGGGGAATGCAGAAATATCATCGAGCTGCGCGAGCATTTAAAGCTTTGCTTTCTCATCATATTATGAAAGTAATACACTTCAAGAATAGGATGCTGTCCTCCTTTTTCTCTTAGTGATCCCATGAGGGGAGAATTTTGTGTATTGCCAGCAGCCTCAGCCAGCCCCTAGCAGCCCCTGGTAGCAGCCATGTTTTTCAACTGCTATCAGCTGTGACTCAAATGGGTGGCAGCCCACTTCATGTCCCCTAGCTTTGAGCAGTGTATCATAGACTGTAGTGCTCTACACACCAACTCTCTTCGAAAGTTGCATAACAACTTGTATGAGTATCAAACAGGTAAATGGTAAAATCATGAGCAGCAATTGGCTGTACAAAAAGACAGGGTAGTAGAATTATATTTCATATATTTTCTGTTGTTAAATTCAGACAAAAACAGTGGCTAGCATCACTGAATTCCTGTCCTGAAGCATGTAATTTTATGTTCAGACCACTTCGCTGATGCGTTTTATACCAGGAATCATAAATGCAGTCAGGATTACTCAACAGGATGGTGCTGTGCCATTCAGTGTTTTTGTTTTCAACCCTTCTGTATCAACTGCTACAAAGCAAGCACAGAGAGACAGCTTTAAGTTTATTAGCATACAATTCTAGGTACCTAAACATTAATCTGTGCAATTGAAAATAGACTTTAGGATTGTGTTGGTTGTCTTACAACTTGGGTTTTGTTTAATATCTAGGTCCCTTTGGCAACAACAAAAGGAAGTAACAACTCCTTAAAGGAAAAGGATAAACAAAGGGTTAATTATAACCTTGTGGCATTACACATCTAGATCCCAGGACACAGAAGTTAGTCAACGCAGGAAATAGCTATCAGTACTTGGAACATCAATCATTTCCTTTAGTATTTGTGTAGGTTACATGAAAGAAAACAGTTTTTGTAGAACAGCTAGCTTCAAGTAAAATCAAATACTGAAAATCTGGATGATTGGTGATGTACATACTAGTATTGTTTTTTATTCAACCCTTCCTTCATAGTCACACAGGTATCCAATGTATTTGCATATGACAGATGTTGAGCTATGTTAATGACTTTTCAAATAACCTTATGATTTGCTGTCCCCCAAGTCCCCTTTTATAAGTAATCCTGACTGTAGTATGTGATTCCTTACATAAAACGCATCAGGGAAGTGGTCTGAACAAAGAACTGCATACTTCAAGACAGGTGGATTTACAAGTTTCAGTGATTGCTAGCCACTGTTTTTGTCTGAATTTACCAACAGGAAATATATGAAAAATAACTCTACCACCCTGTCTTTTTGTACAGCCAATTGCTGCTCATGATTTTACCATTAACCTGTTTGGTACTCATACAAGTTGTTATGCAACTTTCGAAGAGAGTTGGTGTGTAGAGCACTACAGACTCTATGATACACTGCTCAGAGCTAGGGGACATGAAGTGGGCTGCCACCCATTTGAGTCACAGCTGATAGCAGTTGAAAAACATGGCCGCTACCAGTGGCTGCTAGGGGCTGGCTGAGGCTGCTGGCAATACACAAAATTCTCCCCTCATGGGACCACTAAGAGAAAAAGGAGGACAGCATCTTATTCTTGAAGTGTATTACTTTCATATAAGCTAATATGTATGCGAGCCTTTAGTTCCCCTTTAATATACGTATTTCCATCTGACTTCCTAGTATACTGCAGTGCCGTCTATCCACAAGGGATGACATTTAAATATGGCCTGGGAGGCAGGCTAGGTTTGCACTTAAGCTTATCATCAGGGACACAATAAGAAACTTAGGTCGGTGATAATGTTCAAACATGAAAATAAAGTGTTCAGTCATCAGCATTAACCACTGAGCATCTAAAGGACACACCATAAATAAGCATCATTAGATGTGTTTAAACAGCAATATACTTCTTGTATGAAGAATGGCAGTGGTGATAACTTGGATTCAAGCAGAAGATACTCTAAAAAACTAATAGGGTATATGTTCTGTTCATGATGTTTGGAAAAGAAATTCTGTAAGGCTCCCCCCCCCCCCCCCCCAAAAAAAAGGGCTTTGGTGTCTTAACGACGAAAGTGGTTAAGAAATTTCCTGTCAGACTCCAAAAAAAAGTATGAAGAATATTCATTGTAAGGGTGATTCAATAAACTACAGGAATTTATCAATGCTGTAGCAGAGCCTCAGATTTGAGGATGTATATCTTCCACCCATCAGGTTACCAGGTTCGCTACCATTCCTAGTCGGCAGACTCTAAAAAAAATTTAAAAAACACATTTTTCAACTTTTTTTTATTCCGAAATGGCTCATTTCCTGCCTCCGGAGCTCGTAAGACAAGTAATTAAATTGGAGTGGTCTAAAGTCTAATTAACTAGTTTTATCACTTACAGCGTAGAGACACTTCTGTCCCGTTCCACAGTTAGAAGCGCCCTCCCAGCGGTGAATCTGATCTACTATGGCCTGGTTTATAGTCCCACAGCTTGCTGTGAATGTCCTGCAAGACAAGAGCACAAAATAAAGACTTCACAAGTCAAATTACACTTTTATTATTATTTACATACTACTTAAAATATCTATAGAGTTATGTCAGATAAGTGTGCACTCCAGATGCAAATTAGCCACCAGCGACATAAGGGTTTATTATCCTTACTATACATTATTACATACTTCTTTATTTTTAGGGTTATGATCAGTGGGTCATATCAGGATATTACAGGACATGGAAGTTCGAAAAAATATATTGTATTTGACTAGAAAACTTTATATATTCTGAAAATAGACCTTTCAAAATGTGTGAAAAAGTTTGAATTTTTTTCATTTTGTCATGCCAACCCCCCGGGGACTAGCCAATTACCTGTAAGTTATGTTCACTTGGGGTCTGGACAGGACAATTAGAAAATTGCCCCTATTTTTTATCTAGTAATTAAAATCAAACTTTTTTTCTACAAATTAGAAATATGTATACCAGTAGTAAAATTTGATATGTTATAGTGTGTCCTTTAATCATAAGTAATTGATTTATTGTTCATTTTTGATTGGAACAATCCAGTCTGCTACATTTGAGATGCTATTTTTTCATTTATTTTCTTATTTCAAATGATAAAATCATAATTTTCACAACCTACCCTCTCTATACCAGTGTCTTCCATGTGGCATGAAATTTTTTCACCAAGGTCATGATGGGGGATGCTACCGCCCCCCTAGACATTTGTCCTGTCCAGACCCTGCTGGGGTGCGGACAGGAAAAATGGGGTCTGGACAGGACAACTGATATGCATTTATGTTTAGAAATAAATAGCAAATGTAGAAATTCCTTTTCCATAATTGACATAGGAACACACTACTGAAGTGGATTAACATAAATGTTGTACTTTTAAGGTGATCTTATATTTTGAATTATGACAATGTTTGCAGATAACCAGATACAAACAATACCAAAAAAGTTGCTAAATGAAATTTAGGAAATATGATTTTCCGTACACCCAATTCCAACTCAATATAAATGCCAGGTGGGATAGGTTATTCAGTTACATCTAGCCTCAATATATGGATTCATATTGTTATTTCAAATTGGAATAGGTGCTTATTAAAATTCATTGACTCAATTTGGCTGGTAACATCCTGCAAGAACTTAGAAGTCATTTATTTCATTATCATCAAGGCGGCTAATATAGAGAAGAGTAGGAAAAGCGAAAACCAGAAAAAAGATTTTTAAAAACACTAGACAAAAAGAAAAAAGATAAAATTAGGAAAAAGAAACAGAGAGATTTGAAGAGGCAACCATGAAAACTGAGCAGCAAGAAGAGAGGGGAACACTAAATATATCAGTGCAGCATAATATCTGATCTTGATAGTCAAGATCCAATTTTGGAACTCTAGCATGGTGCTAATGCACATAGTTATCGTTTGTATAGTACTAATTATGGCAAAATGGTTCATTTTCAAATTTGGGAATCAACTGACCACTTGGAATTGTTTGAAGCATTACTCAGATCCAAAATATAATAGCAATGTATATAGTATCTCATTACTGGAGAAACTGATTTCGCTACAAGGATCCTGTTAATTTTAGAACTGTTAATCGGGTTCCTCAGGCCGAATTAAGGAAACCAAGGAGGTAATTAAGCAGTTTGTGTGCAGTACTAAGGGAACATATCTGTTTCTAGAAAGTTACTAAGTACTTTAACCCCTTACATCAGACAAATAGTTCATTAAATGTTTGTTTATTTTGTTATTAAGGTTTTAGCTGTTAGAGTGACAGCTCACCACCCTAAATGATTGATTATCTGTCAATTACCTGTTATTGCAATCTACCATTCCTATATAGGTAACATGTATTGACCATCCTAACTGAAGGGGTGCCACCCTTAGTGGATACTTGTTAATTACAATTGACCAATCCTCTATGTTGTACATAAATACCTGAACATGGAATGAGCAGGGAGACAGAGAATTTAGACAAAGCTGGAGTTTCATGACGATGGTTTAGGCTATGGACTTGAATCAATATGTAAAACTACATATGATTAGTCATGTGTACATACTCTCTGACCTATCCCCACCATAACACCTGTAAAGGTGAGCGTTAAAGACCCCTTGATAAGTCACAAATTTCCATTTGACAGTAGTTTTTAATCCTGTCTACTAGTGTCTAGACTGAAGTGTATTTCCTGTCCTGACTGACTTCCTCTTAGGAAGTTGCGTGTATCTCAGTATCCTATCTTGACTCAATTCCCATAAGGGAGTTTTAAATCATTATTTCCTACCAGCAGGATTAACCAGAATATAACTTACAAATCATTAAATATATTGTACTGTGAATTGATGTGAAACACTCTTAAAGCAGATCATGAGGGCTGAATGATATGGTAGTGAGTTAGTACATGCACTTTAAACTACCGTATGACTATATTCAGCTCTCATGACCAGCTACTATGTTTAATTTTGATTCAGATGTTGAGTCCTTCTGAAGTCCATTACCAATGGCAATGAAATATAGATGTGTATGTGTATTCCATTGAAATTATATTAATCTATCTCAAATATGTTAATTAGAAGGCACTGTTATGAAGGCAAAGGTGAAAAAACTTCAGTTAAAGGAACTGACTAAGCATATTTCTCAACTTAAATGATCGCCTAATAAAACATATTCTTGGTACTTGATTATTCCAGTAATAGCAGATTTTTTATCTTTATATGTTCTACTAACCTAAGTTGAATGTTGAATAGAGTAATTTTATTAGGAAAAAAGGTTCTCTTCCTCTTTTATTAGATAACTATCTGCTCCAGACAAATATGTCCTGTCCAGATCCAGACCTCATGTCCTGTCCAGACCCCTAAAGAGTGTTACAAAATGTGGCAAAATTCTATGAGTGCCTAGGAATTTTATTTTTTTCAACGTATTGAAGTTGACTTTAAAACCTTCTCTAAATAACGGCACTATGTGTTTATAAGAAGAAAGTTTCAGACAAGAAGGAATTTTTACTTATGTGTTGGTACCAGAAAACCATGTCTGAATGATGTCCTGTCCAGACCCTTTTTAAATTTGCTATTATTTCAGTCAAACTAAAATATTTTCAAACAAACTTTTTTGTAAAAGATGTGTTTCTTACTAAAGATTCACACAGGTTCTAAACCATTTTTGAAATTCTGCCATATTTTGGATAAAATAAGTTTTTCTCTTCAAAATGTCCTGTCCAGACCCAAAACGGATACTGTGATATGACCCCAGTGTGCATTCCAGATGCAAAAGGGTTTATGGTTTTCAACATCTTCAAAGATTAAGAATTAATTATAACTTTACTTGGATTCATTTCTGAAATTGTGTGTGTTCTTTTTAAAATAACTTTTATTATAAGAAGTGTGCGGAGTTAGATGATAATGTAGTCAGGCCTCACCGCTTACTCAAAATGTTACTGACCCCTAGGACCAGTAACACCAACAATCTACTGGACCTACAAATATTTTACTGGTCCTACACATTTTTCTTCAACATAACAAGGATAAAACACTGCATAAAATTCACCGACAACATTGATTGTTTTTTATTTATTTCATCTTCATTTACTTCAAAAACATTTGGGGACATTCTTGTGGGGAAACTTGATAACAAGAATGTCCCCCAAAGGTGTACTGGCCCTGTAGGACCAGTTGAGGTCTTTTTCAACCGGCCGAAGCCCTTTTTGGGGAATTTTTACTGCCAGCCTGGGACCAGCAGTTCACTGTTAGCATGGAGCCCTGTGATTAGAGTTGAGGCTCGAGATCTTGAAGTGCCGGCTTGTTTCGTTTTTCATTTCCAAGTTGGTATACGGTCAACCACCCGTTCCATTACTCACACATTTCTTTGTTTAAAAATTCTGGTCTGAGCTCTATCCATGTCTATATATTGGATGATGTTAATGTTATGCAATGAATCTGAACGAGGACAACCACATGTCTGATTAGTCACTCATTCAATACGTTGAAAAACAAGATAAACAACCAGCTGAGTCAGCGGCCAATGAACTTTTTTTTTGTTTCAAAGGTCGTATGAGGTGTCCAAAACATCATTCCACTTCTTGACACTTCAAAGTTCTTATTTTGGGACAAAAGCATACGATTACTCATCTAGCATAACTTTGATCCCAACAACAGGGTACAAAGGTGATTTCCTCCAGTCCATAGTGATTAATACAGTTTCTCTCACACTCTTGGCAAAAGGGCAAGTAAGTTTGGTGGCCTACTCAATCACATGGTGACTTAGCCTTAACCCATTGACACTTAGAGTTTCTCTAGAAGGTATCGTCTGCTACTTTCATACTTTTGAAAATAACTTGAGAAAAAAGCAAAATTTCATAAAATATTCGAAGGAGAATTGTTGCTTACCTCTTGATCAACATTCCTCCTGTGATTGTTTAAGAAAATACTTTTGTAAGTAAAATATTTCCAAATTTGTCAGGCCTCTTTTGGCCGCTCTGAGTGTTAATGGGTAAACTAGCATGCAGGGACTAAGCCAGGCCCCGTCCTAGGTACTGCCTGTTTTTTGGACAGGCAGTTTCCTGATAACCTTATTTTTGGACAGGCAATTGTGACTTTTGTGAGTAATAACCAAATATTTTACAAACTAACCATCTTCTAGCACATAGCTGATGTGTAATTTGCCCTTTTTCGGCAAAATATGCTGTGTGGCAAAATATGCTGTTAAAGGATGTTGTAATAAAAGGATTTGAAGAAGATAAATAGCTAAATCTGGACGGGCAGACTTTTTGAATTGCTCTTTTAGACATTGACTTTTGAAATCCTGATTAAGACCCTGCCAGCAGGGTGTCATTTGTCACACATACCCTCAAAAATATGGCCTCCTAAACTAAAGACACCCAAAATATCATGTGAGAGATTTATTAATGGCAATATCAAGTGTATAATTGAATGTTTTCACCTGCAATATAATCCCTATAACATTATATAAGGATATCATGCATTATTTCAAAAAGTAGATACATGCTTCTGGCTGTAATTTGAGTGTATTGTGATCTACCTTGATAAAAAAGACGCCCATAAATTCAATAATTGGCCATTTTGGGCACTCAATTTCTATACCCTGGCTAAGACCATGACTTTTAATAATGTTTTATCCTATGAATATATATGTATCGTTTATTCTGCACCTGTCCCTGAATAATTTTTGCAGATATCTGGGTTGTCTTGTACTTTACTAACTTTATTCCAGCATGTACCAGAATATTTCAGTGAATTTTGCAATTTAGGTAAATACCAGAACTGTTCCCTACAGACACTTCTAGATAAATCTAGAATGTACCACAATTGTTCAGAGATATTTGCAATTAAGGTAAGTACAAGAAATTTTTCTTACGGACATTATTCAAGAACGTACCAGAATTATTCAGAGAAATTTGCAATTTAGGTACGTACCAGAATTGTTCCCTACGGCAAATTCTAGTATGTACCAGAAATGTTAGACTATGAACATTACATAGTCTCACCATTGTCTTAGCCAGCAGGTTAATATTGGTGTACATACCAGTTTGAAATTTGGGCAAAACTGGTACGTACCAGAATTGCTTTTAGCCCAGCAACGGACTAGGGCCCTGCTTTACTTGTAAGTCTTGCCAGACAATTCCCATTATAAAACCACAATTAATGTGTACAAATTATGTATAAAATACAGGGCACGACATTAACTTACGCGGTGACTTACCGGGTAGGGCAGGTGTTCAACTTTCACTTTCCCTACACCAACTTTCAATTGTATGTTTTATAATTAAAAAGTTCATTTAAAACCAAGTAGAATATGGTGCTGACGTGTGAAAGCATATTTTCTAGGACAAGCTTAAGATGTCAGAACACAAAGCTTTCACACATTCTAAAAAGTAAACTCAAAATATATGCAGCGTACTTGATCAATAGTGATTCCCTGTGGAGATGATTATAAATCAATCCCTGGCTAACACGTGATTATACTCGCCGCTAGGAGCGCTGGTACGCACCAAGCTGGAGTGTTGCGAGTCATGCCGCAGCTGGATGACTGAAGTCATTTCTTCACTTTAGGGTAGAAGACGACTTTGGGAACTTGGTATACAAGTATAAACATTTCAAGGATCAGATTTTTAGGAAATCATGAACAATATTTGGAGGTAGTATTGTAACATTAATGGTAGATTATACTGGTCAACATATATTGGTATCCAATTGCTCTTTTGCCAGTTTTGGATGGAGTGTATTCAGGATTAACTAGGTAAGTGCATCAGTTAATTGAATCCCCTGGACGGAGGGGGTGGGGGGGTTGGTAGGGGCATTTCACAATTTGGTCAGGTTCTACACGGGACAAAACTCACACTTCAGAGCTAAATAGCTTTTAAATCGAATTCATTTCAATAAATATGTTTGCATCAAGCAAATATTGACCCTTTCCTCTATTGAAATATATATTTATAACAAATATTAAACTAATATTTTGTCAGAAATTAGGAAAAAACTCTGGTTCTACACGGGACATCAAAGTGAAGTGACTTTTTGATAAGCTTCATTACATCTTAAATTCCTCTTCTTGTAGAAATCACATGTTAATCAAATTACATTTGTTTGAAAGCAGTGAAACTCTACTTCATGAATTTCTTTCTTTCTTGTTACATTCTCATTTAAATTCTAAGAAAACATAGTTATTAATGAAGAAGGTGGGTTCTACACGGGACGGTTCTACACGGGACACTTTTCACTTATACTTTTTCAGTGCTTTTCTAGCCCCTAGAGCATTATTAAGAAGTTCTAGTTTAACAAGAACATAACCTTCACCACTAGAATCAATATGAATACACTCTTTCTTGTCTTTAAGATAAGTTGAGCAGATCAATTTCAATAAATTAAATTTGCTTTTCGATAGCTTCATTTCATCTTAAATTCCTCTTGTTGTACAAATCACATGATAATCAAATTACAATTTGTATGAAACCAGTTAAACTCTACTTCATGAATTTGTTTCATTCTTTTTATATTCTCATTTAAATTCTAAGAAAACAAAGTAATTAATGAGGAAGGTGGGTTCTCCACGGGACGGTTCTACACAGATGTCACAGATGTCCCGTGTAGAACCAGATTGTCCCGTGTAGAACTTTTTTTTAAGGTTCACATTTTAAAGACTTCCATTTACAAGAAATATAAGAGAAACATGTCAAAATATCTCTTTCTATGTGTAGGAAGAAAGTTTCAAAAGAATCTGTGATAGGTCTACCAGATTTCAAGAAAAATAAACTTTTATACGTAAAAAAGTTCTACACGGGACAATGACAATTTTGACATGCATTTAAATTACTCATTTGAAAAAAGTTGAAACAAGGTAATGAAGGCTATTGTGATGCATTCATGGAAGTTCACACATTTTTTTATATCATCTAATAGGTTTTCAGGCACAGATGTCCCGTGTAGAACCAAATTGTCCCGTGTAGAACCAAATTGTCCCGTGTAGAACTGTTTTTAAGGTTCACATTTTAAAGACTTCCATTTACAAGAAATATAAGAGGAACACTTCGAAATATCTATTTCTGTGTGTAGGGAGAGAATTCCAAAAGGATCTGTGATAGGTCTTCTATATTTCAAGAAAAATAAACTTTTATATGTGAATAAGTTCTACACGGGACAATGACAATTTTGACATGCATAAATCACTCATTGGATTAATATTTCATTTACAAAAAAAGTGGAGACAAGGTAATGAAGACTATTGTGATGCATTCATGGAAGTTACTGATGGATAAAATCAAAATTGAAGAAAAAAATCAATATTAGTAAATGTCCCGTGTAGAACCCACAAAAGAGTTTTTCAAAGTTCAATTTGCTATATCTCGCTAACCAAATAAGTCAGGAAAAAAATTAAAGTTGTTCTAGAAGGATTAAAATGTCTACTTTTATATTCAAATTTATAAATCATGATTTAAGGCTTTTGAAATTCAACAAGCCACTTCACTTTTTTGCTGAAATGCCCCGGTAGTGTTCTGACCCTCTGCCCTATTTTGCCTAGTCCCAACCCCTAGGGCACATCTTTTTGTCAGTTATCCCCACCCCTGTGGTACATTTTGTGAACCATATTTTCTAGCCATGTGGTCATTAAAAAATTGAAAAAGGAATTTGAAAATAAACTTTTATTGTGTTGATTTGGACAATGACAAGAACTAATTTCATTTGTTTTCCCACTGTTTGATAGCTGATTGGGCTAATCAAAATCAAGTAATTGGGATATTTATTAAGGAGGGTTTTTGAGGTATTCACTATCCCCGCCCTGTGGGGATAGTGCATGTGAAGTATAACATGTAAGCAATCACTACAGTTCCAGAAATAAACAAATATTTTACCCATAAATTAGCCTTTTATCAGTGGTTCAGTATATATGGATAAGAAATACTAGAAATAAAATGAAATTCTTTGAAAAGTAAGTCATTATAATTTATAATTTTAAGGGCCACGAGTTGCTGAGAATTCATCTCAGAGCGTCGAAAACCCTTGGGCTTCTGGGGCCCTAAGGCCTCCGGCCACTAGTCCCGAGCACCTACGGTGCCGGGTGGCCCTTTTCAGTTTTGGCACCAGTCAAATTCAGGTCTGTATCTGCCCCTGCGCCCTGCTGGCTAAGACCATGAATTTAGATGTACATGTAGTGGGCAAACTATAAGGATATAGAGCAAATTAGCAGGCAGAAATTTTTGGATTGCTGTTTTGGAGATCCTGGTGGCAGCCTACTCCTCTCCGACTGTTTGGTGGTTATGTAAACACTTCTCTCATTCCCCCTTATAAACTCATACCACAGCAATTACCGTCACAAAAATATCACTTTGTTCTCACATAATGTTATAGAATGATGTAGGACAAATCCGGCTATACAGATATAATGTGTTATATAGCAGAGACATAAGAAATTAATAACTTACCTAATCATCAGATAAGTTATCAATGTCTCTGCTATATAACAATATATGTAGGCGTTGTAGCAGGAAAGAGTCCAACAAATAACATTAGTAGTGTACCTCTTTGGTTATAAAGCCATGATTTCCTTTACCCTCAATGCCTTCCCTATCATCTCTTTTGCTTGTGATATACTGAAGAAAATTAAAAGGTGCAATATCCACTCCAGTGTCAAACTATCACAAGTAGTCTATTCTTGTCACGTATGACTTACATACGAGAAGCATCCATAACCATGATGTTTAGTGACAGTGGCAGTCAGTGGTTTTGTAATATCTATGTAGTACTCACAGTTGTGTTCTGCAGGATGCATGAAGAGGATAGCTTGATCCTGCTGTGAAGACCAGGATCAGGATAGACAGGGCTAGAAATACACTCGACATGACTGTTACGCAGTTATCTGCACACCTAGAGGTACCCGTGGACGTGATCAGAGCTTCGCTGTACTCGAGATTTTCAGGGGGACGTCTATTGTGTCTCTGGGACATGTTGATGTTATATATGATGAAAATCTGGTCACATGATCCGTCATGTGATAGACTAGAACGAGCGGTAGACTAGTAAGGTGCCCTTGTCCACTTCATTACGCACAGAGTGGATAGTTAGATAGTATTGAGTCAAGGCACCGTACTGTGTCTCCGGTTACGTCGGCAGTCCCCGCTAGTTTTAGGCAGCAACAGACCGGTGTCAACAAACAATGTGTCATGGTCCAGGTTAACCTGGGAGTAGGATGAGGGGAGTGGAAACTATGGCAAGCATTTTGAGAGTTGATTAAGCATTTTTTAGTATCTGAAAATATTTATTGATATTTATAAAAAAAATACAAATTTTAATGATGATTTATAAATATTAGAAAATAATTATAAATATATGATACTGGAAAATCATTTCTAATATTCATAATTGATTTCTTAATATTTATAAATAATCTACATTGATACATACTAGGAAGTCATTTCGTAATATTAATAGTTCTTTTTTTAATAATATGATGAGAAAGCAAAGCTTTAAATGCTCGCGCAGCTCGATGATGTTTCTGCATTCCCCTTCAAATGCAGTCGCAAAGTGTTTGTTATTGTTATCCGTGACGTCATTCTTTACTTGAACTTCGCTGAAACATATTGGAATCCCCTTCATATGCGCTTCATATTTGTGCAATAACCACACACAGTATGCGTAGCGATTGACCGAAAATATGGCATAAAAATGACTACGACTTCAACCTGTTGCAACATCGTCATTTCACGACAGATTTCCTCTGAAATTAAGAGACATGTAGAATTATTTGTGGCGGTTGTAGCGATTTAAGCTGCATTGAAATCGATTCACGGAAAGTTGAGTAAAGTCATTTTTACCGTGAACATCGAAGTTACGACTTTGGAATGCGCGGAATTCCATCGTAACATGACGTCATTTCAAGACGTCAGCATTTGTCGCACGTGAGCATGTATGTTTCAGTTGTTGCATAGTTCGTCGTGTGTTGCACGATAGTCGGCGACCAAAACGCTTTTTTGACACAATTTAAAGGAATCAATCCAAATTTATTATTTGACTAAGAAATATTTAAAACATGAAACGATCTGGCGGCAAAATGTGCTCTTAAAGCAAAAAGTTATGCTCATTTCTCGCGAGGTTATCGAGCGAGCGAGATAAGAGACGAACAGACAGAAGTGTTGACGGAAGTGCGGACACCGTTTTCTAGGCCTCAGTATGTACTTCCATTGACAATGGCATTGTTGACATCCTATACCGTAAATGCTCGCTACGCTGAGCCGGCCTACGGCCGACTCACTACGCGAGCTAATATGATGAGAAAGCAAAGCTTTAAATGCTCGCGCAGCTCGATGATATTTCTCGTAGCGATTGACCGAAAATAGGCCTATAGATATGGCATAAAAATTACTACGACTTCAACCTGTTGAAAAATCGTCATTTCACGACAGATCTCCTCTAGAATTAAGAGACATGTAGAATTATTTGTGACGATTGTAGCGATTTAAACCGCATTAAAATCGATTCACGGAAAGATGAGTAAAGTCATGTTTACCGTGAACATCGAAGTTACGACTTTGGAATTCCATCGTAACATGACGTCATATCAAGACGTCAGCATTTGTCGCACGTGAGCATGTATGTTTCAGTTGTTGCATAGTTCGGCGTGTGTTGCACGATAGTCGGCGACCAAAACGCTATTTTGACACAATTTAAAGGAAACCGTCCAAATTTATTATTTGATTAAGAAATATTTAAAACATGAAACGATCTGGCGGCAAAATGTGCTCTTACAGCAAAAAGTTATGCTCATTTCTCGCGAGGTCATCGAGCGAGCGGGACAAAGAGACGAACAGACAGAAGTGTTGACGGAAGTGTGGACACGGTTTCAAGGGCCTCAGTATGTACTTCCATTGACAATGGCATTGTTGACATCCTATACCGTAAATGCTCGCTACGCTGAGTCGGCCTTCGGCCGACTCACTACGCGAGCTAATATGATGAGAAAGCAAAGCTTTAAATGCTCGCGCAGCTCGATGATATTTCTGCATTCCCTTTCAAATGCAGTTACAAAGTGTTTGTTATTGTTATCCGTGACGTCATTCTTTACTTGAACTTCGCTGAAACATATTGGAAGCCCCTTCATATGCGCTTCATATTTGTGCAATAACCACACACAGTATTCGTAGCGATTGACCGAAAATATGGCATAAAAATTACTACGACTTCAACCTGTTGCAACATCGTCATTTCACGACAGATTTCCTCTAAAATTAAGAGACATGTAGAATTATTTGTGGCGGTTGTAGCGATTTAAACTGCATTGAAATCGATTCACGGAAAGTTGAGTAAAGTCATTTTTACCGTGAACATCGAAGTTACGACTTTGGAATGCGCGGAATTCCATCGTAACATGACGTCATTTCAAGACGTCAGCATCTGTCGCACGTGAGCATGTATGTTTCAGTTGTTGCATAGTTCGTCGTGTGTTGCACGATAGTCGGCGACCAAAACGCTATTTTGACACAATTTAAAGGAATCAATCCAAATTTATTATTTGACTAAGAAATATTCAAAACATGAAACGATCTGGCGGCAAAATGTGCTCTTAAAGCAAAAAGTTATGCTCATTTCTCGCGAGGTTATCGAGCGAGCGAGATAAGAGACGAACAGACAGAAGTGTTGACGGAAGTGCGGACACCGTTTTCTAGGCCTCAGTATGTACTTCCATTGACAATGGCATTGTTGACATCCTATACCGTAAATGCTCGCTACGCTGAGCCGGCCTTCGGCCGACTCACTACGCGAGCTATTAATAAATCATTTTCTAGTATTTATAAATCATTTTCTAGTATTTGTAAATTTGTAAATGTAGTCATTTATAAATATTAGAAAATGATTTGTGAATACTAGAAAATTATTTATTAGTATTTGAAATGCTTATGAACTCTCAAAATGCTTGCCATAGGTAATAAACTTCGGAAGTTGTCTCTGAGTTGCACCAGTGGCCATTCTTCTTTGGAAGGAGGAGAAACTATCCCCACTCATTAAAATGTCATGGTCCAGGTTAAACCTGGGAGTAGGATGAGGGGAGTGGTAACTATGGCAAGCATTTTGAGAGTTTATTAAGCATTTTTTAGTATTTGAAAATATTTATAAATATCTATAAATAATTACAAATTCTAATAAATGATTTATAAATATTATAATTGATTTTAAAATATTTATCAGAGAAATACATCCCCTTGATCCGCAACCTCATAGGCACAGCATGCTAGTACCTAGGGTATGTGCGCCTCGGGTTACGCAGTGTAGCCTGGGGAAGTATTGGTCACGTGATTTTTTCAGCAGGCAGCCAATCCTGGGGTACACAGGTTATCTATGACTCATATAGTGGGAGGCAGCGAAATTTGATGATGCATGCACAGTGCCCACTCCCTGTCTACTACTCCCAGTATTTATAAGTAATCTACATTAATAAATACTAAGAAGTCATCTCTTAATATTAATAATTCTTTTAGTATTAATAACTCATTTTCTAGTATTTATAATTCATTTTTTAGTATTTGTAAATGCAGCCATTTATGAATAGTAGAAAATGATTAGTATTTGAAATGCGTAATAAACTCTCAAAGTGCTTGCCATAGGCTGAGAGTATGAAGACAGGGAGTGGGCACTGTGCATGCATCATCAAATTTCGCTGCCTCACCACTATGAGTCATAGATAACCTGTGT
The DNA here is from genome assembly GCA_963942565.1 of Maea johnstoni. Lineage (NCBI taxonomy): Eukaryota > Metazoa > Annelida > Polychaeta > Spionida > Magelonidae > Maea > Maea johnstoni. The sequence goes on along the minus strand of OZ012696.1, from coordinate 15,612,822 downwards.
ACCCCAGGCTGGCTGCCTGCTGACCTCGTCTCCTTGGCAACCTATCTGACCTAGATCTGGGAGTAGTAGACAGGGAGTGGGCACTGTGCATGCGTCATCAAATTTCGCTGCCTCCGACTATATGAGTCATAGATAACCTGTGTACCGCAGGATTGGCTGCCTGCTGAAAAAAATCACGTGACCAATTCTTCCCCAGGCAACACCGCGTGACCCGAGGCGCACATCACCTAGGTACTAGCATGCTGTGCCTATGGGGTTGCGGATCAAGGTACAAACTTCGGAAGTTGTCTCTGGTCTTTCATGTTATGGCTTTAACCTTGAATTTGGAATTGTGTTTTTAGAAAGTGGCCATCTTGAATTTCTTCAAAAGAAAATCTAAATACTTCTCCTGAATTGTTCTGTGAATTTTGTGCTTCAACGCACAGCTTTTCGAACAGCAAGTTTATCATTCCAGAGCAAACATAAATAATTTTTAAAAATTGAAAACCCAAGGCAACCTCATGGATAGTTTCATTGAATTCTTTGGCCCCAGAAATGTAGGCTTAGACACCAGAATTATCATCATAGACCTGGGTTAAAGGAAATTATGCCTAAAACTATAGCATTTTTGGACGCCATCTTGGATTTCTTCAAAAAGGAAACTCAACCCCACCTCATGTATGGTTTTAATGCATTTCCTCGCCCCAAAGCATATGATTAGACACCAAAACTATCATCCTAGGTCAAACACAAGTGGAGTTATAGGTTATACCCTGAATTGGCAGCCATCTTGGACGCCATCTTGAATTTCTTAAAACGCTCAAGGATGACTGAGGTTTTACCCGGCATATCATGAAAGAGGACACTCTAAACTGTCAATATCAGTTGAGATAAAAAACTTCTATGTTCACCCAAAATACTGGGTTTGGCTACCAGACTATTCCGCAATATAGGCTAGATGGCAGACAGTGATCGAGGTGCAGCAAAAAAGTACATCTTGAGGTTGATTACAGGTGTTAATTGAAGATATTTACCTATTTTTGAATACAATTTTGACGATTTTTTTAACAACATAGTGAACATTCATGATATTTCCATGATTTTTTCATGACAATTTCATGTTTTTTTTCACGAAACTATGAGATCTTCACGAAGGTATTTCTAGACACCATGAATTTCAGTCATCAACTTTTTCACGACACATTTTTACGTCTGATGAAAAAGCTCTGAAAATGATATAGTACAAATGTATGTTATCACGACATTTTCACAACTTTTAGCGTCATTAGTGTGAAGATATTTTTATGACAGTTTCATGACATTTTTTCACAACCTTTTAATTTAGAAATTCAGTAATCGGAACTCTCACGACCTTTCCACATTTTCACAACAATTTTTCATGCCAATTTCACAAATTTTCATCAGATAACTTTCACGACACCATGGAAACCCTGTGAAAATTATATACAACCCAATGTGTTTTTCACGAGGTTTTCATGGGGTTTTTAATGAAAATGAAATGAAAAACAATGAAAATTACGACAATTTCATGAGTTTTTTTCACGAGGTTATGAGATCTTCCCGAAGTTATTTCAAGAAACCGTGAAAATTCAGTTATCATTTTTTTCACTATACGTATTTACGTCTGCTGAAAAAGCCGTGAAAATGATATAGTACAAATGTATGTTTTCACGACTTCTTCACGAAAAATCGATCGCTAACTTCGTACACAAGATTGTCAAGAACACAATTTTCCCCAACAAAATCCTTATTGTCCACTTTTCTATACCTGACTTCAATTATAAAGTATGTGATTTATTGGACATTATCCAATTCAATCAATTTCCTTTGGGTACGAAATGAATTCAGTAATCGGAAACTTTCACGACATTTTCATAACGATTTTTCATGACAATTTCACGAATTTTCATCAGGTACCTTTCACGACACCATGAAAACTGTGAAAATCATACATAATCAATCCAATGTGCTTTTTACGAGGTGTTCATGTTTTTTTTATGCCTTTTGCTCAATCAGTGCAGGGAGCAGATGTCTCTGGTGCTACGTAGTAAAACGCGGATCGTCTATACCACTGTATACTTTACAACGTGGCAACGTTAAGGACCGTCTATACTTAACAACTAGTCAATGTGTATAAACGCTCAGTGATCAAACTCACCAATCTATAGCGCAGGATGCATGGAAGGGATCTATGAAACTTGGCGTGACGATTGGGATCACCAAGGACAAAACTAAGAATCTATAAGCCATAATTGTAACACTGTGATTGTGTGATCTGCGCACTTGAACGGAGGGCTTCGCTGGAATCTGGATTCCTAGGTGTACAATGGTCAGTAGAGTGACCCCGTTGTGTGATATGACGTCAAAGCAAAATGTGGTTATTTGACCATTCATGTGATATGCTAGGGCGATATATATACATCATATACATGTATGTTTATATATATGTATGTTTATATATATATATATATATATATATATATATATATATATATATATATATATATATATATATATATATGTTTATATATATATATATATATATATATATATATATATATATATATATATATATATATATATATATATATATATATATATATATATATATATATATATATGTGTGTGTGTTTATGTGTTTCCTGTATGAATCTTAGCCCTCCAATTTCTGAGTGCTGGGTCATACATTCAATAGGAAAGGTCTTTCGTCTTTGACAGAAGTAAAACATCTTTGGGAAAGTTTAACCCATTCACACTCACAGTTCCTTTAAAAAATATAACCAGTCTGCTACACTCATACTCTTGACAATAACTTGTGAATAAAGCTTAAGTTCACAAAATATTTGAAGTAGAGTTGTTGTTTGGCTTATTATTAACATTTCTCTTTGAAATGTTTTCCAAAAAATAGTTTTGTACGAAAAATATATCCAAAATCGTCAGGCCTGTTTTGGCCTCTCGGCGTGTGAAAAGGTTCATAAAAACGCCTAGACGTTTTTGCGCCAATTGTTTGATTATTTTGCATGGAACGGCTCCATGGCGCAGTGGTTAGCACGTCGGCACAATGCGCATTTCGTCATTGACGCATTGTTCATACCGTGCCGCGGAGCGGCTGGTAAAGTGAAACGTTCGCGAATGTAAAAATCTGAACACACTTAGAACATGTTTCTAAAGTAGGGAATATTTGCCGGAGTCGGCGGAGAGACCGTAATTTTAACGACATGTAAAGACAAAAATATTTATTAACTATTGTTTTTTTCATTAGCAAAGGGATGAAGTCGGGAGATCGAAAAAGTTTGTTTAGTTGTCTTGGCGCTCGTTATCTCGTAATTGGTTTCCAATGACATTCGAGTGATCAACGGGGGGCAATCTTAGTTAGCATATACCACATGTTGACACGATAAGGGGGGAGATCGAATTCATTTTGGGCCGTATCTAAATTTGGGAGGGTAATTAATAAAAACGGCCAAATAGTAAAAAAACAAGATTTTTCTCGGTATGTTCTAAAGGCATGATCCCAAATCATGAATATGAATATCTATATATTTGTTTACACTGGAGGAGCTATCAAGATGGTAGCGTGTCGGGCTGAAATCTCAGGAGTCGCAAGTTCGATACCAGTTGAACGCAATTTCCTTTTTTCTTTTGCGAGATAGTTTATTTTTAGCTTTCCAATCCTTCGGATGGCACTTTAATCCGTAGGTGCAGTCGGCAAGTTAAGAATTTCTTCAAAAACATATATAGTTTAATGGGTGTAGTAATGCCTAGCCTTCACATAGAACATGAGATCTGTTCAGTGATCAGCTTGTTGCCTTCAACAGAAAAAATAACTTAAGTGATAAAGTTGAGAGTTTCTTGATGAAAATATATAGTTTAATGGATGTTAATATTAATTCAAATATGTAAATGTAGGAAATGTTCCCGATGATGTTGGTATTGTCACTTGCATGCATGCACGCTTGCTGCACATGCCTATTACTCAATGCAACTTCTATAAACATTCACCTTCTATCTGCCCTTTCATACGTCCCCACCTGTTGATCAGTGCCCTATTTAGTGTCCGTATTTGATGCCCTTTTTTACGCACGGATCCTTATTACACTGTCATTTTCTACTCATACTGTCCTCCCTGTACCTCTTTCAACGGGGCCCTATCTGGGTTCGAAACCCGGTGGAATCTACGTGTCGTTATAGTCTGACTCGAGTTTGGCAACCGCTTTTTCCATTTGTTTGTGACAAAACGTTTGAGTTTACCATCCAATCTTGGCAAACCCCTTTGGAGCACTGATATGTGTATGTATAAACACACTTTAAGTTTTTGTCTCAACTCCGCAAAATGTTTATTTTGCTCAGTAGGTCCCATTGTAAAATGTGCCCATTGCCAACAATAAGATCTCGCGTGTTTACATTGTTGGCAATTCTCTCTCTCTCTCTCTCTCTCTCTCTCTCTCTCTCTCTCTCTCTCTATATATATATATATATATATATATATATATATATATATATATATATATATATATATATATATATGCATTGAATATAGGTCAATTCCAATTCGTAAGTGTTATCGGTACAATAATTCATACACACATATTATTAGAGCATGGTGTCTCATTGTTTTCTTATATGCCACACGCCTAAGTGCATTGAATATAGTGCACTGCTTTGTTGACACAGTGCATTAGTTTATACGGCGAAAACAAAGCAAATGTAAATCCAACAACTGATCAAGCACTCACTTGGGAACCTCGGGGAAAGAAACACATAATTAGCACCAATACGTGAAGGTAAATGGAAAACCTATAATTCCGTAGGTAACACTTATATATTTCTCATAAACGTACTATGATATATATATATATATATATATATATATATATATATATATATATATATATATATATATATATATATATATATATATATATATATATATATATATATATATATATACACACACACACAGTATGTACATCTTCTTTTCCAGGCAATGGTCTTCACGCGAAGATGGTAGGTATCTCAGAACTTTGTATGTAGAATAAACCCTTGCCACGGTGACGGTTGGAATATTTGCTTTGGATGTAGGTGGGCAGTTGATTTATTCAATAACTCATATTCTTCATTCACGGAATAATCATTTGATATTAGAAATCCACATATATCTCTAAGAATCATAGTAGTATATTATTATTTCATATAAGATTGGTCCCTACAATTGTTATTCAAATATGTTTGAAATTCGAAATCACCCCGCAAGCTGTAGCTTATTTTACTTGATCTTCACTGCTTTTTTCCTCGACGACTCCTTCTTTACCTTTGCTTTTTTGTCTCAGTTGATAGACATTACTCTCAACTTGTTGAAGCAGACAGCAAACTGTATTCGCGAGATAAACTTGTTATCTTACTTTCATAAGAAAATCATAAATTTGTTTCCCTGAAAAATACACTGCAACCTAATATCACAAGAAAATGATCGAAAATGGTCTAGATTCTATCAGAGAGGTAGATTCCAGGGAGATGCAGCAGGGACCAATTACTATGCCCTTGTAGCAAAGGTATATTAATAGTGTTAGAGTGGAATCTAGAAGTTTATTGTCCTGTTTCCCCATATTTACTTAGAACTATAGGAAGATGAAGACCCTCTTTATAATTTAATTACACAAACGACAATATTTCCTCATAAGACACTTACTAGTTTGCACATATGGTTGTAGCTTCTCTGATCCAATCAAACATTGATCTGTTGTACTACTATTGTTTTGTCTGGTGCACCACATTATGACATATCTCAAATGCACTCATGTGTTGCAGGTATTTTGGACCGTTGTTGGTTTGTAATGTAGTTCTGACCGCCATCTTGATAATATGCCAGAAGCGACCACCGCAAGTCGACACGCTAAGCACAAAAGACCGGACATGTCGCGGACCGGGAGCGCGAATAACTCCCTACGACATACGCACTATACAAAAACATCTCGGAGCATGCAACCACACGGCAAGTCTTAAGCCTGGGACTTCAGATATCCTCCGCCGGAGAACCAATTGGCAATTAATATATGAAAATGGAAAGGAGAACTTATTCTATAGTGCTTACTTTGACGCCAGGGATGAAGTGGGGACACAACCAGTCTTAAGAATCTTTGGTGTGTGTTCCGGTAAAATGCCACTATTTTGTCAGGTTTGGTATAGCGGTTTTGATAAACCATACGTAGCCTTGACTGAATACCAAGTCAATGGGTATTTGTCGTATACATTCAATGGGACCCGCTACGAAAGACTTCTTTACACATGTAGGTTAAAAATGGCCTTTCCTCGTCCGACCCACGTGTCTTTAGCGAGCGCTCCATGTAAAAGGTCGACAGTTTTGCTGCCGATAGTCGTAGCAGAACCAGGTCCCTGGCAAATGGAGTTTGGCATATGTCTGGGAAGTATAGTTTTTGGTAAAGTAGATCCGTTTCGTTTTGTTGAATGGGTGGAGATCAACAGAATGTTTGGTGTGAGGGAAGTCTGGTTGTACAAATCAACAGCTATTGAGGATGAGGAAAAGTTTGATCGCATATTGAATTATTATGTAAAAATTGGCGTGTTGAGGGTTACTCATTTATTACCCCCGGTTCATGAAGACTCAGAAGATGCCATGTATTTAGCAGCAATAGCGGCACTCAATGATTGTATGTACAGAAACATGTACAGATTCAAATTCTTATCAGCGGGATTAGATTTTGATGAAAATCTCATACCAAGAATTGATGACAACTTCCACGACTTACTCGCTCGCGTCGACAAGACCAAAATGGTCAACTCCACCGTTAATGGCTACATTTTCCCGAACGCATACTTTTTCAAGGCTTCAAAGCAGGATACAAAGGAGGATGTGAAATATACATCTTTGAGGTTCAGACACAGACAAGAACCGGATTATTTCACGATCAACCCTAAGACCATCATCAACCCGAGAAAGTGCGTCTCCGCCTTCACTCACTATTGCTACGTACCTTTTACTGGTAAGCGGCTGGAGGGGTACGTGGATGTTGCGCCAAGCCTAGCATTGAAGCATCACTACAGAGAGTGCAACCTAAGCCCAGATAAATGTGCTAAGAAACCAGTACTTGATGATATCATGCTGAAGCACAAAGACAGTCTCATAAGAAGAACAGAGATTGTGCTCAAGAGCACTGGGCTTAGCTAAGTTAACCCATTAACACTCAAGAGTTTCTCTAGAAGGTACCGTCTGCTTCTCTCATACTTTAGAAAATAACTTTTGAATAGAGCGAAAGTTCACAAATTATTTGAAAGAGAGTTGTTGTTCAGCTTCTGATAAACATTTCTCCTTCAATTTTTTTCAATAAAATGCATTTGTAGGTATAATATATCCAAAATTGTCAGGCCTCTTTTGGCTGCTCTGAGTGTTAATGGGTTAAAGGACAATTAAACCATACATAAAGCAGCACTGCTGATGATATACGGGTACCAAACAACCCAGATAGGGCCCCGTTGAAAGAGATATTGGGAGGACAGTACACTTACAGAGAGGGGGAAGGAACCTAAATAAGCTATTAATAGACTAAAATGGCCGCTCCCAGTACCTCCATTTTTTGTATATTAGGATGTGTTTAAGGTGGCCGTAAACGTTTCGTCCTCAGGGAAGCCTGTTTTGAGATATATGTATTATGTTAATGAACCGGGTCTTACCCTCCTTATGAAAAAAACCCCATAGCTCTACTCCAATCCTAAGTTCATAATTTGTGCAAAATTTGGATTTGACAGGTATGAATAGACAGACAGAACAGAAGGCATGCTGCAGTGTTATGGTCATGTGACCCCAGTTAGCTGATAAGCCCCTCCCACCTCCTTATCAAAGCTACAGGAAATGGATGTGTATTTGGATTGGTAACTGATAAGAGCTGGCATTTAAGGTCAGCCAGTCTTTTCTTTGTATGCATGTGTTGGTTAGAAAGGATGTCTGTTGGGTAAGGTGGGCCACTTTAGTACCACAGACAATGATGTTTTAATCAATTCAAAAAAAGTGTATTAGGGATTAGTCTTAATCAAAATGTGGCTCTGACTGTCTGAGAAAAACAGGAAACATCCCAGTTTTGGGGCTTCAAGTAAAAAAATGTGTGTATTTGATGGGAAAACCTGGACTTTTGGGAGGATGTTGGGTCAATCTGTCTCATACCTTCAGCTGGAACAGACACTCTATGCTCTATGGATAACTAACAATACTTTAGTATTTATCAACTTGGTTTCATTTTCAAACACATGTTTTTCTCAAACAATAATACAGCAATCATGATATAGTTACCCAAAGTACAATTACACCCATATAATTCAGCTATTAACTAATTAAAGCCTGGATTGTATTTTTCACAACAATTGTTGTCAATTCAGTTGGAGACACAAAGGAGATTGAAATTGCAGGTGAATAATTGGGTTTATTGATTGATTATCACTGTGGCCGCAGCTCTGAGGAAATAGATACAGGTATGTGTGGTGTCATAATCCCCTCAGGACTCCCCATTCTAGAACAATGAGTGTGGTGTCACTCATAATCCCCTCAAGGATTATGGGAGTCAGGAACCAATGTCTAAAAATAAGACTTGCTATGGGTATAGAAGGTCACTTCCTCTAAGCATTTCAAGCAGTGTAGTAGTATATATATAGTGAATGTACAGTCTACTCATATGGGATTCATTAGTCAGACCTCAGGGAAAGTTGCCATTTCTGCTGCAAAATATGTATGGATTACTCATTCTGGATTATGTAACTTGGATCACTGGAGTGGAGATACAGCAATAGAGGTTTGTGAAATTATCTTTCTTTCAAGGCCCAGAATCTTAAAGCCACCTTGTCAGAAAGCTATGCTTTGGAAGTTTGGATAGCTTCAGAATTGGCCCTGCAACATGTTTGTCTTAGATAAATGAAGCTAAAACCCCCATTTAGAGCATTACAATCTTTTATTTGCCAAATCAATATACTTGCAGTCAAAGAGTCTGCCAGCATAACACACTAGAAAGCTGAAAATTGATTTTGATGGCACAGTTCTTTGAATTATTAAGAATTCAAGAGCTTTAATGCATTACAATACATTAGCATGCAAACAAGATGCCAGTCTACTAAGTAGGCGGGGCTTCGGTGATGTCATATGCCCATATATGGAATCCAGTTGACAGGGATGTTAGGCAGGTTGCAGAAATGTACTCATTTATACTTTTTTTTGAGGTAATTGAGAAGAAAAAATGTTGACAGTTGTGAAATACAATGGAAGGTTACTTTATCTTTCCACTTAGACAAAAATGAATACATTTAAGTAGTAGCAAAAAGTTGCACAGTAACTTTAACTGGGAAATACACAAAACTGCCATTTTCTCAGCTTAGTTTTCTAAAGTTTTACTCTCACGGCTGACGTGAATTTAGACACAAATCTTAATCAATTAGCTTCAAACTTTGTATATAGATTCTAAAACATGTTCTCTTCAAATCTAGACGGGGATATTGCAATATCTTATCTGGTTAATTTTTTATAGTGAGTCAAAAATCAAGAAACCAAAAAAGCATTTTTTTCCTAAAATGTTGTTAGATAAATGGCCATAAAAAAAGTTAGGGGCCATATTTGACAAAACCCCCGTCTAGTTTTCAAGAGACAAAGGTTTTTTTCAATGTTTTAAAAAATCAGGTTATTATCTTAGATCCTGCTCTTAGATTTGCGTCAGCCGTGACATATGTACTGAAAATTGATAAGTCGAAGTTTTGACCCCAATTTCTTCAAAATAATTGCAGCACATACAACCTATCCATATCCTATGTATTCCTTAGAATCTCAGCTTTCTAAAAATATATAGTTTGCTAGGGGTTTAGTGTACAAATAATGAGAAATCAGCCATTATTTGAGGGAAAGTCTGCTCTCCACCGGAAACGTTTACAGCCACCTTAAGCTTAGTTAAGTGAAAGAAGAGAAATGTGTGTGTACGACTTTTCGGGTCCAAAAAAATCTTTTGAAAGAGAAGAAATATATGAAGCATTACAAATACACTTCTCAACATGTCAAAACCGCACGATTTTAGTGATATATGATGACTGGTCAGCAACATTCATTGTAACGTGTTTCCTTAGAGGTAGCTTATGGGGCCTCTAATGTCTTTATCTGTACTCATTCTAAAAGGTTAGATATTCTTATGGTAGGATAAAGATCTAGTGGCTATGTACTGGTATGCAATTTCTTAAAGGGTTACAATATTTGATTTCCCAATTCATTTGTAATTAGAATAGCTTTGTACTTGTTTTATTTCATAAATGTCTCGTAGGTATGTTTGCAATTTGTTATCGGGTGACACTTGGATTTTCCAATTCATCTGCAATTATAATATCTTTGTACATTTTTTTTTTATTAAAGCCTTATAAGAATTCTATGTGTTGTTTTCACTATTGTGCACAGCAATACCAGTGTGCTCAGTCACTTATTGTGCATTGTGTATACACTTGTTTAGACTAACCCATTCAATTTAGTACACAGGGGGCCTGCCCTCATGGCCGTGTGGTCTAGGACATAGCCACTGACTGCTAGCTGTCTCTCACCAATGCCTGGGTTCAAATCCCTGTTCTGGGCATGTAAGAAAGTTGCCAGTGATTTGGGGTTAGGCGGTGGTTTTCGCCGGGTACTCCTGTTACCGCCACCAGTTACTTATGGCTAGTCACAACTTAGCCCCAATATGGCTGAAAAGGTGACAAAAACGAAATTCGTCTACGTATGTAGGAATTCCATAGCTTGCGACGATCCCTCGCAGAATTACAAACTCGGTACATTTTCAAAGTGATTTCGTGACGAGCAAGGTGCTAACGTTGTGGTTCTGATAAAAACATTTTTTTGGAAAATATCAGAGACGAATGTCAAACAGAACTAACCATTTCAATGCTGAGATTACTTTCGTCTAAGGCACAAGAACTCAAAAATTAAAAAAAAACTTAATCCTGTCCTGTTGATATTCATTGGAAAGCTCTCATTGAGTATTAACACAAGAGTACCCATTTTCCATATTTCAGCTTTTTTTCACATTATTTTGTATTTACCAAATTAGCCACCAGCAGGTAAAGGGTTAAGCTAACAACTTCTCTTTTGTAAATTCGCACCTTATTCACTTCTATTTTTGAAAAGAATCATATATCTAGATGATATTTTCAAGCAGAAATCTAAATACGAATGATTAAAATTCATGAAACAAAGAGACTATGGAAACAGGAATATTGTATTTACTAACCTACTTTTAAGTATTTTCCAACAACTACAGACAAACTTATGATTGTTGATACGTGATCAATTTACAAATTGAGCCTATACATGGCTTGATAAGTTTATACATGTATCTTGATAATCGAGCATCTATTACTTAAAAAATTATTTAAAAAAATACTCAAATTTGATTATTGGCCTTTTTCTGTCATATTCAGGCTAAATTGAGACTAGCAAGTTAGCAGTGGTAGAGGAAACTGCAAAAACCCAAGTTGCAGTTTATCCATTCATGTCTGTTGCAGCCAAAACCACCTGGTAATTTTGGTAATATCTCTCCAACAAAAGCAATGTATTAAAAGGAAATATTTAAGGGAGAATTTTAAATTACATCTATAATTATCTTTAAACATTTTGCAATCGCTTTATTCCAAAGTTATTTTCATACGTATGCCATATCCAGACAATAACAGCAAAGTTGATCTCCAGGCTTGAATGGGTTAACTTTCTCATATGCTGGAGCTGGATTCTAACACAGGAAGTGATGTGAGACAGCAAGCAGTCAGTGGCAACACCTTATACCACTTGGCTATCGGGGCAGGCCCCAATATTTGACTGAAGATTATCACAACCCCTCCTATATTGGTTTTCAATATATAACATATTTGATGGTTTATCCCTTATGCTGGAGGTGACTAATTCGGCCCATTCAAAATAATGCAAATAACCTGAAAAATGATTAAAACCCAGGCATGTGGGTACTCATCTGACAGTACTCAGCAAGAGCTTTCGAATGAATACAAACATGACAGGGTTAAGATGGTTTTCAAAGATCTTTGTGACCTTGTGCTTTGGACGAAAGTAGCCTCAGCATTGGAAGTGTCAAACACAAATCATCTGACTATGTGTAAGTTTCAGATACCAAATGGCTAAGTGGTAGGGGGAGGAAAAAACAGAACACAGACACATTCAATAATAAAAAATTATTTTAGTCAAAACACACACACTAATGGCTAGGGAAAATATAAGCAACTCTAGCTGTGGCTGTAAATTGTAAAATACCTAGAAAATACATATAGAACAATACTGTAGTATAAACCATATTTAGAAAAACTTGTAAAGCATTGAAAGGTACCTGATATAGCACATTGCCCATCAATAGGGATAGCAAAGGATACCTTGACTAGACATAACAATAGAAATACCGAGATTCAAGTATATATATATATATATATATATATATATATATATATATATATATATATACATATATATATACATACATATATACATACATATATACATACATATATACATACATATATACATACATATATATATACATATATATATACATATATATATATACATACATATATACATACATATATACATATATACATACATATATATATATATATATATATATATATATATATATATTTATATATATATATATATATATATACATATATGTTTCTTCTCATATACATATATATATATATATATATATATATATATATATATATATATATATATATATATATATATATATATATATATATATATAGAGAGAGAGAGAGAGAGAGAGAGAGATATACATATATATATATATATATATATATATATATATATATATATAATATATATATATATATATATATATATATATATATATATATATATATATGTATATGAGAAGAAACTGCAGATAGAGATATAGCAAAGGGAATGCAGGATGCCTGGACTAGATTTCAATTCTCAGCTGCTAACTGACAAGGGCAATGGTTTTCAACAGATTGCATAAACTACATTGAAAATCTTTCATTTGTTGAACCGACTAATATCAATAAAGATTTCACATCTAAAGCGCTTGCTTCAGAGAATGAAAACAACCACTGCTCATGGGGCTTCACCAGTGAACCCATTAATGCTCAAAGCCGCCAAAAGCAGCCTAACCATTTTAATAATAATTGGCACCCAAAAGCAAAGTCAGGAAGATATTTGATGGAGAAATGTCAATCAGAACATAACCTACAACTCTCCTTTAAATATATTTTTAAAAACATTCACAATTTCAAAGTTATTTTTAAAAATACCATAGATCAAGAATACAATTTCTGGAGGAACTCTGAAATATCAATTGGATAAATGAACACAAGACAACAGTAAAACACATCCATGACAAGTCCCATACCACAGAATAGACTTTACAACATTGCAAGACTCTTATATAACCAAATGTAATATGGACAAAATCAGAGAGTTGACCGTATCCCATATTTTGATAAATTAGACCCATATACCCCTGTAGAGCATGCATGGTTTGATAACTTTAAACACAACTCATCAAATATGGTGCATACTGAGATAAACTGTATACAGCTTTAATTTGGAGTGCTAAATATTTCGCTTTACAGCCCTGCTGGGGGGTGTTTGTGCTACTCTAAATTTGCGCACTCAAACGAAGCAAATACAAATCAGAATATTTATTTGAAGGGTGTTATTTTGGCGCTATCATGGGGAACTCAAAAATAGCGAAAATTAAATGCCTATAAAAAAATACCAGTTATTCAGCTGTTTAGGAGGTATTGTTAACACCAATAAGACCAAGAATTTTTCACAAACATTTCTCAAAAAGAAAATGCATTGCAAGTTGATTTGCAACATAGATATGTCCACAGGGTCTTAGCCAGGATTTAGAAACTGGGTGCCCAAAATTGGCAAGCGTAAATTTTTGGGTGTCCAAATTTTTAAGGGGGATCACAATATACTCAGATTTCAACCATAAACATGTGTAAATCTATCAGAATAAGGCATTATATCCTTTAAACAATAGCATGGGAACTATTTGGAGATGAAAAAATTCAATTATATGCTAGAGATTGACATTTTTAGAAATTCCTCACAAAACAATTTGGGTGTCCTGAGGGGTGCTTTTTTAGGGTTTGGGTGTCCAAAAAGACACCAAGACGCCCTGCTGGCTAAGACCATGTTATAATGTCCATATGAGTTGGAACATATGTACTCTTCGAGTGTAGATGGGTCATACCTAGGCTCTGTCAATTGCATAATTTCAAAATGTTTAAATACAAATATTAGAAGTTTTACAATATAAGACATCAACGCCCATTTAACAAAGCACTGTCATAGTTTTGCCAGAACATAGGACACATGTCAATTACACTATGGTAATAACATTTAAATGAATGCCAGATATGGCTTCAAATTAGAAATCAACCTATTTATCAGAGCACCTTAAAAAGACCTGACTTTTTAACCCATTAACACTCAGAGCGGCCAAAACCGGCCGGACAATTTTGGAATTATTTCTTTAACAAAAGCGCTTTTTGGAAAATAGTTGAAGTAGAAATGTTAAAGAGAAGTCAAACAACAACTCTCCTTCAAATATTTTGTGAACTTTAGCTTTATTCCAAAGTTATTTTGAAAAGTATGAAAGTACCAGACGGTACTTTCTAGGGGATCTCGGAGTGTGAATGGGTTAACAGAGCAAGTTACTGTTGCTTAGGGCTGTCAAACTCAGCTAAGGGAGATCCCGTTAATAGGTGCAGCAGGTATCTGCACTCCAATTAATTTGATATGAATCGAAGTACCGAATCACTAATTATTATCAAATCAATATATTTTTTTAAACTACGACAGCCCTAATATTAATACTAATATGCATTTTATTGTATAGAATACTACATAATACTGCTACTCTTCACAATCTCAATGATGTGGTGTAACAATTTAGCAATCACATTTAAATGTAAAATACAATTGGACAAATTAAGATTAAAAAGAAAAAGAAAAATTACAAATAGAAATACATATATGCATATACATGCATATCCATGTATTTGCATATATATATATATATATATATATATATATATATATATATATATATATATATATATATAATATTTATCATATTTATCATGTACATGCTCATACAATACAATACGCAAAAATTTCAACAATTTCGTCTTTGGAATTTCCAGACTTTCAATACTGTATACTGACACATACTATTCAATTCATTCTGTTTTCCGCAAAGGATTTACAACACATATATTTCTTAATGCATTAAAATTGCTCAGAAGTATCATTTTTACCTATGGACATGGGCTTACTTCCTTAATAATGATAAGGAAAAACCTGGTTATAAGCTCTTATGTCGATTTCAAATTAATACAATGCTGCAAGTTGAATGTATCACAAGTTACTATGCTTAAAGGGCAAATGCACCATCAGAATGATTTAGGTTCAAAATGAGCGTATACATGTCACCTTTCAAATAAGACCTCCCCCGAACCTGTCCTCTTGAGCACTACTCAGTTATAGCTTACAGAAGTTCAGCAAGCAACAATCCTGAGGCAGCTATACAGGGCCTCCATGCATCCCAAGATGCACTCTGTTTTTGACACCTTCTAAGCACCAGCCTGTGTCACTAGTGCTTAAGAGATAGCAGTAATAGGGGGCTGGGCTTCCCTTTCCTGCTTAGATTTTCATTACTGGCTTTCAATAAGTTGTCATAATTCCCAAAGATTGAACTTCTTCTATTTCCTATTGTATATTCCAACAATCCTTGGAAGTTATACTATGTGGCTTGTCTTTGATTTGTAGCTTATTGTTGGGTAGAAACCATTACTTCCTAATTGCTATGAAATCAGTTTGTGCTAATCACTTACAGGAAATTGCAGCACTTGTGTCAGTTAGCAGTTACTCATGGGAATAGTGTAGGACTTATTAGTATGTGTATTCCTTCACTTCCTGTTATCAAGATGCTATCTTTGAGTAAAGAACCTGGCATCATTGAGTAAAGGATCATGTGGGTCTAAGGGAGAAGTTCCCTAGGTGAGTCAGATATTTCCATTCCTCCAAATTCCTGAATCGCTCAATTCTGCCATACTATGTAAGTTTTACTTCTTGAAGTTTTATTTGCTTCCAAAAATTGTGATCAGGGATGAGTCAGGAATAAAAATTAGCAAGAAAGGGAAAGCCATGCAGGCTTCTCTGCTACTGCTATCTCTGAAGCACTAGTGACACAGGCTGGTGCTTAGAAGGTGTCAAAAACAGAGTGCATCTTGGGATGCATGGAGGCCCTGTATAGCTTCCTCAGGACTGTTGCTTGTTGAACTTCTGTAAGCTATAACTGAGTAGTGCTCAAGAGGACAGGTTCGGGGGAGGTCTTATTTGAAAGGTGACATGTAAAAGATCATTTTGAACCTAAATCTTTCTGATGGTGCATTTGCCCTTTAAGCCATCATACTAAAAGTACATATTTGCCAGTCACAAACATTATAAGAAAAGATAACCTTATCAAATGTAGCTGAGGCCTCACCTCCTAGGATATTATGGCATTTTCCTAGCATTATTCTAGAAATCACTAGGTGTTTCCAGCAGGGTCTTAGCCGATATTTGGAAACAGGGTGTCCAAATAGAGGTTTCATAGACTTTCGCGTGTCCAAAGTGTGGTACAAAAAACATACTACTAATAAGATAGACCCTATACCTTTACAGATTTTGCTTTTTTAGGCCAGATACTGCTTTGTGTGTCTTATAAAAGTGACACTACAGCTTCTATCTTCTAAGAAAAGTCATCTTCAGCAAATTCTGTCATAAAATTTTGGATGTCCAAACTGTCAAAAAACAGTGTTCTGCGTGTCCAAATGACACGCTGGACGCATTACGGCTAAGCCCCTGGTTTCCAGCTGCGTTTAGTAAGGCAATATTACAAAATGGTACTTGAAGAAAGAGTTGAAAAATATCTTGGGAAAATATATAACTATGAGTAAGGCAACGAGGTAATGGATCAAAAGAGTTCAACAATGAAATGGGCCTGCAAGCACAGCGCTAGTAAAAAATGCAACTTCTAATTAAATTCAAGACATCTAACCCTCCTCAGTTAGTGAAAATTTTCACTATTTTGGGCACTGTTTATACTAACTGATTCCGGCAAAAATAAATGTCAGGGCTGGTAAGATATTTTGCGAACAACCCTGCTTGCCAGTAAAAATGTTGGGCACTTTCAAGCCGAAACTTTCACAATCTGTATAACTTTCATATCACAAGCTTTAAGAATTGTAAAAAAAATTTCAACTCAAACAATTGTGAAAACACCTATGGAATGAGCTCAATTATTCTTGCAAAGCCACAGCAGCCAAACTTTGATATCGGTAAGAATAAAACTTTCTGTAAGAATGAAGCTTCTTTGTTTTTAGAAATGAAAATAAATGATGCTTTGTTAAGCAAGGGATGAAGATATGTTTTGGGAAAACAAAGCTATGGGTAAGAATGAAGCATGTGAAGATATTTCAGTCAAACAAATTGGAAAAAGATTAGTCATTAGGGTAACCGATTAACCATAAAGTACCTTCTAAGCAAATTTCATAAGATCTAAGGCAGATCATAGTAAAATATTCAGTTCTAAAGCTTAAAGACCTCTTGCTTTAAGTGATTGAAAAATGACTTTTTTGCAGTATCAGTGCAATAAAGATAATGAACTGGAAAAAATGTGAAATCTATCCAATGTTGTGTTGTACCATAAATCTGATTAATGCTTTCAAAATGATGACTCAACTTTCATTTAATGCTAAGAAATCTTACAGACTCCAAGGATCAATGATGAATTTTTTTGGCAGGTTGTGTGTATATTATACATATATGCTTATACAATTCATTATGCACACTATCAGGAACAATAGATGATATAGATTAATTTTATACTTCCTGACACTATTCAATCATTTCCTCTTTGAAATTGCCAGACTATCTACACCATATGACCTCAAGGGAGAGAATACATATTTTTTTCACATTTTTCATTGATCAAGGAATATGGGAGATTGGATATTAGTCCTACAGACTGCCAGGGTGGACAATGAACTTTTTTTCGCCGACTATCTATACCGTATGACCACAAGGGAGTGAATACATATTTTTTTCACATTTTTCATTGATCAAGGGATGTGGGAGATTTGCTACTAGTCCTACAGGCTGCCAGGGTTGATGATGAACTTTTTCGCACTATCTTTACCATATGATTACAAGGGAGTCAATATACTTTTTTTCACAAATTCATCGATCGAGGGATGTGGAAGATTTGCTACTAGTCCTACAGGCTGCCAGGGTTGATGATGAACTTTTTTCGCACTATCTTTACCATATGATCACAAGGGAGTCAATTTATATTTTTTTCACAAATTCATTGATCAAGGGATGTGGGAGATTTGCTACCAGTCCTACAGGCTGCCAGGGTTGATGATGAACTTTTCGCAGACTATCTTTACCATATGATCACAAGGGAGTGAATATATATATTTTTTCACATTTTTCATCGATCAAGAGATGTGGGAGATTGGATATTAGTCCTACAGACTGCCAGGGTGGACAATGAACTTTTTCGCCGACTATCTATACCGTATGACCACAAGGGAGTGAATATATATTTTTTTCACATTTTTCATCGATCAAGGGATATGGGAGATATGCTACTAGTCCTACAGACTGCCAGGGTTGATGATGAACTTTTTCGCGAGCTGCGTTTTTGAGCCCAGCCCCTCAGCGTTCGCGTCCACACACATGCGGTGCTGGTGGGAGGTCAGGTGAGGGTCACATGTCTTGTTATGGTAGCGATGAACCAAGTCTGGATCCACTGCACGAAAAACCTGGAAAAAAAATCTCAAAAATACATGCAATACTTATGTTACAAAGTAAATGACGCATGAACAAGCAGTTCTTTTTTATTCCACTTAACCCTTAGATGCTTGAGTTCTGTCAGAAACTGCTGTCTGGATCTATAATTCTTTTGATAAGAACTTTAGAATTCTACAAAATACTTGAAAGAGAGTACCTGATAATTTTTTGAGTAACCTTTCTGCTTCAAATATTTCATCAATTATGGTTTTGCATGAAAGATTTCATTAACCCATTAATGCTTAAGAGGTCCTCTAAAAATTGTCGTCTGGATCTATAATACTTTTGACAATAACTTTTGATTTGCAAGAGATCTTGCAAAATATTTGAAGGAGAGTTGTAGGTAATGTTCTGATCAACATTTCTCCTTCAAATATTTTCTCAACTTTGCTTGCGTTCAAAAGATTCCATCGAAATTGACAGGCTGTTTTGGCTGCTGAGAGCATTAAATGACCATTATGTTCACATTCAATAAAACATGAGCAAGCGAGGTTTACTTACCCCACCGACACTTCCACTTGCCCTGCCACTTTGTTAAACAAAGGTGAGTTACATTGCAAGGACTCTGCCCAAAACATTACTTGCTGAGCGGGGCAAGTTAGGGTCTTATTCTGCTTTCCAGATTGCCGTTTTTTGCCAAATTCACTTGCATCGGGGCAAGTGGTTATATTGCACGCTGTTAAGGTGCCTATTGTCTTTTTTTTTAGGAAATTTGTTATTTCAAGACTTCTTCTCATCACTTATCTTTAGTTTACTTTTGATATGTTTATTCAGAGAGCTGTATCTTAAATCAAAATCTCTGGTTTTATGTATAGATACACTGTAAGTATTACTTACCTTTAGTTCACTTTGAATATCTTTTACGAATAGATAAACTGTTATCAACACTTACTTTTAGTTTACTTTTGCAGGCACCGACATAATTTTCAGAACTAACTTGCCATGCCGGGCAAGTGATTAATGATTCTAACTTGCCCGACATAATTTTTGACTTGCCCGAAATAAGTTATAACATATGCTAGGAAAGCATGTATCGGTTTATCATGAATTTGAAGATTTGAAAACCATTTTCTTTTCACTTTTGGTGCACTGTTTGCATAAATCTGGTTATTTTGGCCATTTATTATAAAAAGAATGTGTTTAGTGTTCAGAAAATCAGCTTGCCCAAACGGGCAAGTGAAAACTAAAATGTACTTGCCCGTAAGCCCTTTTTTCGAAAATTCACTTGCCGGGGCAAGCGGGCTAGTGTTTTGATATGTTTATGTATAGCTACACCGTACTCATCACTTACCTTTAGTTTACTTTTGATATGCTTGGTGTAGAGGTCCACATCTTCCCCTCCCCAGCCTTTGATTTTCAGGTCAAATCCTCCTACAGACCGGTAGTCGCGGGTATGAAGGCACACCATACCAAATCCATAGTGAACCCAGTGTCCTAAAACACAAAGAATGACAATATTAAACCAGAAATAAATACCCCACACCGGTAGTCTCGGGTATGAAGGCACACCATACCAAAACCATAGTGAACCCAGTGTCCTAAAACACAAAGAATGACAATATTAAACCAGAAATAAATACCCCAGACCAGTAGTCTCGGGTATGAAGGCACACCATACCAAAACCATAGTGAACCCAGTGTCCTAAAACACAAAGAATGACAATATTAAACCAGAAATAAATACCCCAGACCGGTAGTCTCGGGTATGAAGGCACACCATACCAAAACCATAGTGAACCCAGTGTCCTAAAACACAAAGAATGACAATATTAAACCCGAAATAAATACCCCACTGACATCCACAAGAAATTATATTACAATGCTTATGAATAGCAGACTAGAGATTAGTAAGTACTTGATACAATATAAAATATTGATAGTGAATGGGAAAATATTGTATCATTTCAGATCTGTAATACCGGTAAGTGCTGCTTAACAATATAAAAGTGCTACCTGAACTTCTCATGAAGGAAGTTTTATTTTCTTTGAGTTGAAGTGGTGGGTGAATCTTTAAAATATCCCCCAATAAATCCATATAGATCTTGTTATGTGTTTCCCTTGAAAAAAGATGTCTCGATGCATGATACTTATTACAATAAACATTTAAATAAAGAATGGAAACACAAAATATTTGAAGAAAATTTGTTGCACATACCTGTGTATTTGTTGATAGTCATAAGATCCTTTACTTGATCCTCAGGGGAGTGATCCACCACAATATCTGGCTGATACTGCCCAAAGACTATGGGATAATAAACTTGCTTTTCAAGTATGGCATTGTTACGACACCTACTAAGAAAGGAAGGAGTAATGGTGACGTCAATATCACAGAAAAATAATAACGAGTTGCCAGGAAGTTGCTTGGCACCAAGATCCAAACCCAACGCACGCGAGAACATCTTTTTAGTCTGTATGAGTTTGATCTTTGAAAGGCGATATCTGCGGTTGATATCTGTGATCATAGTTTTGAGTTTCTCCGCACTCTTCTGCTCTGGCAAAGTGGTACCAACGAACAGAATCACGATCATGCGTGCCGCTGCCTTGGATAGCAACACAACCTTCTCGTACTCTAAAAGAAAGTGTGTAAACCTCGCAGAGGAGCCTGTTACAGGAAGGATGAAATGGACAACTTTACTTGTCTGGACGCTGTGGTTATCAACAAGATGAGCGGAAGTGAACGGTTTGACAATCTCAATTCGCTCCATTTTCGTCACCTCTGGTTTGGATGCTTGGTGGATTTCAAGATCAAAAATATATTCCTCCCCTCGTAGTGGATCCTGTCTCTTATATCCATTCATCAAACTTTTGTATTTCCATTCCTGTGGTTTACCAGAATTAAATAGAAGAAGCGCTTGGTGAATTGCATCCCTGATGTTTGCCTTCTGGAAGCCAGCAAGACCGATCCTCGGGTCGTCGTCTACATTATTGAAAAGGTGCCTAGTATTGAAATAGTCATAGCGAATGACGTCGTACATAGTTTTTGGTTTGTACGGCTCTCGCAGCTGCTGATGCACGTCAGCGGGAAGAAGTGGAGAGTCTTGATCTTTCTTTGGCGCGCATGACGGGCACTGCGGACATTCAAGTTTCCCAAAGGAGATGTCGAAGACGGTCCTCAGTGAGAGCCCAAAAGAAACGGCAAGAAGAAGCTTGAAGACCTCCAACAGACGTATCCCTGACCATCTCATCCTTAAGGCCATTGTTCCACCCCATAAAGTTCACTTCCGCCCTCAAGAACTAGAGTGAATAGACTGACTGTTTCCATGCGAAAACCTACAATTGAAAAAATAAGTGAGACATATAATCTTATCCCAAAAAGGGCAATATTTACACTGCTACTCCAAATAGTATAGAACCTGGACAATGATAAGAAAATTGCAATTGGATGGACCTTATCCTCAATTACTCTTTGTGAGAATGTGAAAGACAAAATGGGTATTTTAGAAATTGGGGAACACTCTACCCACACCATGTGCATGACAACCATTTTTTTCCTATGCTTAAAGAAGGAAAGGTACCGAAGGAAAGATGTATATATACTCTTGTATCCGTGTTTATGTCTATATGATGTTAATGATCAACAATTTGACTTCCAATCCAAAGTCAAAACAAACCTGAGTCTCAGTCTGAGATGAATTAAAACATAAAGCCATGGATTAAATCCTACAATCTTGGAGGTTTCGTGACAATTATAAGACAGAAATAATGACCAAACAATTATCTTTATTTGACCGTTCAAATCTCCCTTGCCTGAATGGATAGCAACCAATAAATGTCAAAACACTCACTCCACTGTTTGCTTGCAGAAAACTACAACCATGGGCGCGGCCATGACACTCCCATGATGCACCAATTTACTTATTTATTTTTTATTTTCAACGTTTTTATTTTATACCAAAGTATGCATTACTATAAATGAATATTTATAATTTATCATAAAATTTAAATATAAGATACTAAATCAACCTCCAATGAACGATATTTGCAAATACTTCTGACGTCATCGATGACGTCAAGTTGAGAAGAAGGGAAAGGGAAAGAATAACAAGGAAGCCCTCATCACAACTAAAACCAATACTTTTACCTCTGTTGGTGGAGATTTTATGTACGTAATTCGTGGAACTTGTGGCAGATGCGGTCAGGATGAGTTTGTGGAGCGCCGTGGCATTATTAATCCTGCAGGAAATAGCGCAGGTTGGTGGAGTAATTTTTCTTTATTTAGGTTTTCCATCAACCTTGAATTGTGTTGTTCTGCATCAACTGATCAAGAGACATGTCAGGGCAGAAAACATGTCCATATGACAAACATTTAACATTCTAGATACGACCATGACGCAACCCCCCTTACAAATACCACACCTAACGTATATTCTATACATTAGTACTAAATGGATTCATTTTCTCCATTTATCACACATTTATGTTCTGACAGATGAAGTGACAGTGTGAGTGTGTAGAAAAATTGTCAATGCAATGTGTTTTGTTTATGTTCTAAAATAGATGGATATATAAATAGATAATCTTTATTTCCAAGTCGCTGATAATTTTACATAGTAAACACAAGGTGCCAGAGCTCTTGGCCGACTACAAAATAACAATTAAAATCAAATGTAACGTACAGGGTGTGACAGCAATATAAATGATAAGTGGAGCCTCCACTGAGAGGAAGTAAGTAACGGCACATATTAATTGACAATAGGTAATATCTTGAAGTCTTTCAGAGCATCTGTTTATGATATTGCAGTAAGTATGCTGATAGTTTTGCTTGTTGACTGGTACTACTTATAAATGCAAGGGGGCAGTATAGTTAAAATTTGACATCATGTAAGCACGAAAAGTTGGAATTAGGTTATGGGTCCAGGCTGTCTTTTGTCAATATGGCAGGTGCCTAAACACCCTTGACTGCACGCAAAACTCAGACAGCAAACTAGGAAAAGGGGCCATGATTTATCCCCTCTTTAAATATTTTCCTTCTAGTGTAGGCCCCCTACTTTGCAATTTGGATTTCTTACTAAATATTTCTTATTTAGTTTTCCTGCTTCTAGGGTTGTACATGTACAAGACTGAAAATTACCATTTTTTCAGTCTGTGCGTATGCAGAAATTTCAACCCCTGCATCAGCTGATAGCGGTTGCGACTATAAATTCCAACCTTCAATCTGGGCTCGTAAGGTCCTGAAAAAAATTCTGTGCCCGTATGAGCCTTGAATTTTTAGCGAGATTTGTATGGGCCCAGATTCCTGAACTCCAGCCCCGTAATATGGGCGGGATCAAAGATGGCCAGCCCAGGCTCGCACAGGTCCGGAGAGTAATTGGGGTCTTGTACAAGATATTGAATCTTTTCCTGTGTAGATCTCCAGGCATCAATGGGTTTTATAACTAGGTATCATCATTTAACTTCAGGTGCCAGTGCATGTTTCAGGTGCCACTCACCATTTTCCAGGGGTAAATATTCCTTAACACATGCTAAGGCCTAACAAAAGAAATAGTTTGTTTCCTGTAACAGTCCAAAAAAATAAGGTCAGTAAAAACTTTTTTTTTTGTTTATTTTTTTGGTCAAAAATGTGTGTTTTATGCATGCTTTACGATGATTGGGAGGGCGGAAAAAACTTTAGGGTAGGGATTTTTTTGAATAAAAACTTGTTAAGGTAGGGTTACAGGAAACAAACAACTTTTTTTAGGCCTAATTGCGGAACATAAGCGACTTCACATTGTCCCCTCTGTTCCTGTTCTTTCAAAGAGAAACTAGTTGAACTAGCCTCAACACCTACTTCTTGGACAGGCAGTAGCCCCAAAACCTACTTCTTGGACAGGCAGTAGCCTCAAAACCTACTTCTTGGACAGGCAGTAGCCTCAAAACCTACTTCTTGGACAGGCAATAGACTCAAAACCTACCTCTTGGACAGGCAGTAGCCCCAAAACCTACTTCTTGGACAGGCAGTAGCCTCAAAACCTACTTCTTGGACAGGCAGTAGCCTCAAAACCTACTTCTTGGACAGGCAGTAGCCTCAAAACCTACTTATTGGACAGGCAATAGACTCAAAACCTACCTCTTGGACAGGCAGTAGCCCCAAAACCTACTTCTTGGACAGGCAGTAGCCTCAAAACCTACTTCTTGGACAGGCAGTAGCCTCAAAACCTACTTCTTGGACAGGCAGTAGCCTCAAAACCTACTTATTGGACAGGCAATAGACTCAAAACCTACCTCTTGGACAGGCAGTAGCCCCAAAACCTACTTCTTGGACAGGCAGTAGCCTCAAAACCTACCTCTTGGACAGGCAGTAGCCTCAAAACCTACTTCTTGGACAGGCAGTAGCCTCAAAACCTACTTCTTGGACAGGCAGTAGCCTCAAAACCTACTTATTGGACAGGCAATAGACTCAAAACCTACCTCTTGGACAGGCAGTAGCCCCAAAACCTACTTCTTGGACAGGCAGTAGCCCCAAAACCTACTTCTTGGACAGGCAATAGCCTCAAAACCTACTTCTTGGACAGGCAGTAGCCTCAAAACCTACTTCTTGGACAGGCAGTAGCCTCAAAACCTACTTCTTGGACTGGCAGTAGCCTCAAAACCTACTTCTTGGACAGGCAATAGCCTCAAAACCTACTTCTTGGACAGGCAGTAGCCCCAAAACCTACTTCTTGGACAGGCAGTAGCCTCAAAACCTACTTCTTGGACAGGCAGTAGCCTCAAAACCTACTTCTTGGACAGGCAGTAGCCCCAAAACCTACTTCTTGGACAGGCAGTAGCCCCAAAACCTAATTCTTGGACAGGCAGTAGACTCAAAACCTACTTCTTGGACAGGCAGTAGCCTCAAAACCTACTTCTTGGACAGGCAGTGGCCTCAAAACCTACTTCTTGGACAGGCAGTAGCCTCAAAACCTACTTATTGGACAGGCAGCCTCACAACCTACATTTTGGATAGGCATTTTTCAATTATGAATTTTTTTAAAATTTTTACTTTTTGGGGTTTATTGACAAATCTTTTCCTAACACACCATCTTCTAAGTCATGTCATAGTGCAAATTGCCTTTTTTGACACAATAGGCTATTAAATCTAGTTGGTGCAAGTATTTGAAATAGCTGAGTAGCTTTAAAATCTGGACAGGCAGAAATATTGGATTTTTTTTTCTGCTTTGGACAATCCTGGCTTAGCCCCTCATTGTCATTTAACTCTAGGCACCAGTGCAGGTGCCATTCACCATTTTCTCTGTGCAAACCTGCTTAGACACTTGCTAATTAACAGCAAGACGTGAATGAGAGACAATTTACAAGTTGTCATATCAACTAAGCTGTGTCATACAACCTATTGCTGTTCATTTAGGATAGACTTTGTCTCTAACTATGTTGAACAAGTTAATGGAAATAAGATATTGTTTCTTCCTACACTATTCTCGAACTAGGGTCCCAAAGACATATTTCAGCATCCCCCCACCCCTCTTGAGTTATTCTGGTTTAATTTCCTTTGCTTAGCCCATTCATGCTTTAAAAGAGTTCCTCTAAAAGTCATTGTCTGGCTCAAGGATACTTTTTGCAATAACGTTGAAATTGAGAATTACAGTGAAAACTCTTTGAAGGAGGGTTGTTGGTATCTAGAGCATTTTCTTTGAGCAGAAGCTTTAAAACCCATTCGTGCTTTCAAGCAATCAGCCGTTATAAGCAATGACAGGTTAACAGCCTTAATATAATGTTGAGCCCTTATTAACCCTTATGCTGCTGGTGGCTAATTTGATCAATTCAAAATAATATGAAAAAAGCTGAAAATGACCGAAACCCTGGCAAATGGGTACTCATCCGAAAGTACTCGATGAGAGCTTTCTGATGAATACCAAGATGATAGGGTTTAGATGATTTTCAAAGAGTTTTGAGTTCTTGTGCCTTAGACAAAAGTAGTCTCAGCATTGAAAGGGTTAAATGTGGGTGTCTGACTGGCTGTGTTCTAGAAGGAGGATGCTGTGAGGAGACTGTAAATGATCCATGTGACAGCCACTTTTTACGCACACCCAGCCAGGTTCAAGGCTCACTTCCTGAAGTACGACAAACAGGTGTTTTGTCGAGATAACCTCAACATCATCAGAATTCCCCTTCATCAATATCGTACAGATCCAACTATACAGCGAAACCTCTGTTATCCCTTATGCTGCAAGTGGCTTAATTTGGCCAATTAGATACAAAATGATGCAAAAAAAAAATGAGAAATGACTGAAACTCATCTGAGATTACTCAGTGAGAGCTATACAGTGAATACCAACATGACTGGGTTTAGATGGTTATCAAATATCTCTGCGTCCTTGCGCTTTGGACGAAAGTAGCCTCAGCATTGGAAGGGTTAAATAAACACAATGGCTAGACATCACAACTGAAAATAAAACTGACTGTGATTTTTCTCCCCTTGTTACTAGCCTCACAGGTCTAGAAGAAAGAAGTGTTCGAGACCTTTACTACTAAAATCTGCTCTATGCCCTAGATTATTTCTTTGTACCCTAATTATCCTAAGTTAGAGTCTGGACCTTTGATACTTTTGAAAATAGTTTCAGAGTTGAGCATA
>OZ012696.1:15534075-15584075 GCA_963942565.1 Maea johnstoni | reverse complement strand
CCCGAAATATATACAGCATACTTGCCCAGTGGGGCAAGCAAGATACAGTTTTCACTTGCCCTTCAGCTATAATTTACAAATTCTACTTGCCTGGGGCAATGGGGCAAGCACCAATGTCGAACCCTGAGCATTCATTTCTATTTGAGATTCTAGTTTTGAAAATTACTGCTGTAAGTGAAATTTTGACATTTTGTCACACAATATTATTCAAGTGTATTGTATGACGGCTAGCAACATGATGACTTCTCTAAATCAAGCTTGTGAAAGTACCAGTTGATCGTTATCACTTATTCTCATTGACATAGTTAGGTATAGCTTTACATGTATGATCTCACTGTTGTTTGCACGATTGATAAATAATCAGTCAGATATATGTCTCTGATACAGTTTATGAGTGGGGGGATCTGAGAGTTGAGAAATCAAATACATGTAGTGGTTACTTTGCGTTAGTGCTGGGACAATTAATCAATATTATTGATTAATCTATTGTATCGCCATGATTTCTGATTGATCAATCATCAAAACAAAAGATTGATCATTTTTGATTATGTTCTTTGCTCACATGGTCAAGTTTTCATCCAAAAGGTGCCTTATTTCCATGAAAACCATGCATGAAAATGAAAGATTATTGTAATAAACATGAACTTAAGGAGTGCCTGAGTGTTTGTCATTCAAAATATATATATGGGGTAATCAGCCTTATATTAGACAACTGCAAGTGGGCATATTAACATTGATAACAATCATTTATAATCGATAAATCTATGGAAATTGAGGATGATTAATCGATCTGAAATTGAGGATGATTAATTGATCGGAAATTGAGGATGATTAATTGATCGAAACTGAGGATGATTAATCGATCTGAAAATTGAGGATGATTAATTGATCGGAAATTTTCCAACAATTCCCATCTACATTATGTGTGTAGGACAAAAGGATAGAGAGGATCCACAGACCTGTTCCAATGCCAACGTGGCTGGAGAGAGAGAGAGAGAGAGAGAGAGAGAGAGAGAGAGAGAGAGAGAGAGAGAGAGAGAGAGAGAGAGAGAGAGAGAGAGAGAGAGGAGAGAGAGAGACAGAGAGAGACAGAGAGAGAGAGAGAGAGACAGAGAGACAGAGAGACAGAGAGAGAGAGGGGAGCGGAGAGAGAGAGAGAGAGAGAGAGAGAGAGAGAGAGAGAGAGAGAGAGAGAGAGAGAGAGAGAGAGAGAGAGAGGAGAGAGAGAGAGAGAGAGAGAGACAGAGAGAGAGAGACAGTGAGAGAGACAGAGAGAGAGACAGAGAGACAGAGAGAGAGAGGGAGAGAGAGAGAGGGAGAGAGAGAGAGGGACGGACGGGCAGAGGGAGGGAGAGAGAGAGAGAGGGAGAGAGATACAATAACAGCACCAAATGGCTGTCACTGTATGAAACCCCATTTGGAAAGTGATTAATAGAATATTCACCATATATATTCAACTTTCAGACCATAAAACATTTTCTATAATAGGAGGAGCAGGTTATCTAAACATGTCTGTAATGTCTACTTGCATTTCCTCTTGGTATGTTAAGCATTGAAATTTTACTAGAGAAATAAAATGGAACATTTAAGGTTTAACTCTCAAATACTGCTGTGTCATAACTTATAAGCTGAGTCATATGTTGCCTCATGCATGGGTAAACCCATTGATGCTCGCAGCAGCCAAAAGAGCTTGACAATTTTGAAGAAATATCAATCAGGAAGGCCTAAAAAAAAGAAATTGTTTGTTTCCTGTAACGGTCCGAAAAAAAATAGGGTAGGTAGGTCGCTAAAAAATGTGTGTTTTATGCATGTTTTCGTTGATTGGGAGTTGGGAGGGCGAAAAAAACTTTGGGGTAGGGATTTTTTTTGAATAAAAACTTGTTAGGGTAGGGTTACAGGAAAACAAACAACTTTTTTTTTAGACCTAAGGCCACTCAATTTAATCACTTGTCTTACAAGCTTTTGAAAAAAATCCTTTCAGACTGCAAAAAAAAAGAAAAAAAAAGTCACCTTTGGTGTCTTACGGACGAAAGTGGTTTTGAAATTCTCTGTCAGACTCCAAAAAAAAAAAAAAAGTGCAAGTTTTAAGAATATTCTTTGTAAGGGTGATTCAATCAACTACAGGAAGCTATCATTGCTGTAGTAGAGCCTCAGACTTGAGGAGGTATACCTCCCACCCTTCAGGTTACAGGGATTAATTGATTGATTGATTTTATTTAGTTGAGAATAGGTTGGTAGATACATATAGCTACCAGTCCTAGTCGGCAGACTCTAAAAAAAATAAAAAAAAGTCACATTTTTCAACTTTTTTTTTAATCCAAAATGGCTCATTTCCTACCTCCTGAGCTCGTAAGACAAGTAACTAAATTGGAGTGGCCTAATAAGCATTACTGGGTTAAACAGGCAGCTTCCAATCACTATATACAGGTCATTGTTAATAACTACTTTCAGTTTCAATATTTCCCTAAATACATGTATATAAATACTTTCAGTTTCAATATTTCCCTAAATACATACATGTATATAAATACTTTCAGTTTCAATATTTCCCTAAAATTGCCTAAATACATGTATATAAATACTTTCAGTTTCAATATTTCCCTAAATATATATCTGTATCATTTTCTTGATATTGCTCTGTACATATCATTTTCTTGATATTGCTCTGTATCATATTTTCTTGATAGCTCTATGTATCATTTTCTTATATGTCAGACCGTTCATATGCGCCTCCAGATCTGTGGCTTAACTCTTCTGATGTTGAATTTTTTTTTGTCCAATGTGCACAAAAATGCAAAAAAATGATAAAAATCATCCGAACCAAGTCATGTGGGTATTCATATGAACGCTCTTGTTGAGTACTATCAGATGAGTACCCATGTGCCAGGGTTTCGATCATTTTTCATGTTTTGCATCATGTTGTATGGGCAAATCAGCCACCAGCAGCATAAGGGTTAATCATACGTAGAGTGATTAGAGAAACTAGATTGATCAATAGCCAAGGTCATCTTTCTCTACGACACTCACGCCTACAACATGATAACTAATCAGGGTTATGTAATTCCATGATATATAATCACTCCCACGGTCGTCGCACCAAAGGCGAGAGAGTTCATCGTCAGCCTCTTCTCGCTTAGTTCAGGCCGTTTATCCTTTATACTGTAAATCTTGTAATGTTAATGAGGAATTAATCTTCCCGAATTTACCTAATGGGTTCAAGATGGTAAAATTAAAAACTGGTTTTCCGGTCATCTATCCTTTATACTGTAAATCTTGTTATGTTAACGACGAATTAATCTTCCCAGATTTACCTAATGGGTTCAAGATGGTAAAATAAAAAACCGGTATCTTACACCATTTTTGTTGGTATGGCGTGGCAGATGTGTGGGCCTGGAAAATCAAAAACGGGAAATACCCAAAATAGTCATTTTTTGGTAAATATAAGTCCCGGGAACAACTGATCAGGGTTATAGAGGTTCTTGGACGCGTGTGCTAGAGAATGATATTTCTTACACGAGGGGACAGAATTTTCATCTTGGAACGAGCCTCTGGCGAGTTCCATGATCAAAATTCTGTCCCCGAGTGTAAGAAATATCATACTCTAGCACACAAGTTCAAGAACCTATTTCTGCCACGTCCCATAGATAAATAAACAGTAAATAATCTGGGAAGCTTCACATATAATGAGCGTACCTGAGCACAAGTGCCTGGCATTTCCAGGTCACGTTGCTAAGCAACGAACATGGTGCATTGTTCCATATATGGCAATCTTTACCAAATATGGTAATAAAATCATTTCAAATGCCCATTTGGAATGGCCATTGGGAATGGAATTTCTTCAATGGGTATTTCAGCCCCATAGTGGTAGAAATGTAATTCCATGATATTTATCACCAGCCTCCTCTCGCTGAGTTCAGGCTGTTTATAATCCTAATGTGGCTTACTGATTATTACTAGAGCTTTTATATCCTATCTTCCCTCATCTCCTAATATTTCCCTCTGCACCCTTAGAATTGTTAAGCTTGGCTTCTACCTGGTGTGCCTAAGAAATCTGCCCCCCCCCCTCCCAAAAATTGACCCCCTTTTCACCAGGGGGGAATGTTTCCTAGGAAATTTGCCCCCACCCACCCTGGAAATCTGACACCCCTCCCCCCGGCCATTGTGGAGATTTTATCCAAGGAAATTTTACCTCTCGAATAGTATATTTTCCAAGGAAAAACATCATCCCTCAGGTAATATTTTTCTAAAAACTTTTACTCCTCTGCAGATTTTCAAGGGGGGGGGATAATAAGTTGACGGTTCTCACTATCAGACAATGGGCTACTTCGATCCCTATTCTGAGTTATGAAACCGCCCATGTGACTGTGAACTATCAGGCATTGGGCTATTTCGATCCCTGTTCTAGGGCTACCTGAGTTATGAAACCACCCGTGTGACTGTGAACTATCAGGCATTGGGCTATTTCGATCCCTCTTCTAGGGCTACCTGAGTTATGAAACCACCCGTGTGACTGTGAACTATCAGGCATTGGGCTATTTCGATCCCTGTTCTAGGGCAACCTGAGTTATGAAACCGCCCGTGTGACTGTGAACTATCAGGCATTGGGCTATTTCGATCCCTGTTCTAGGGCTACCTGAGTTATGAAACCACCCGTGTGACTGTGAACTATCAGGCATTGGGCTATTTCGTTCCCTATTCTGAGTTATGAAACCGCCCGTGTGACTGCGAACTACGCATGAGAGGTCTAGATGTATTTATGTACTAATGGTATGACACCAGGAAATCAATTATACATCATATGTATGTCCCTGCTAATTACGGATGTTATGGTGATACCTTTGTAGTGGTTGCCATGGCGATGCCAGGTGATGGCGACGAGTCACACCTGTTTCTGACACCTTTCTCTTCTTTGATGAAACAGGTGATTTCTATTGGCTAGAAACTAGAGCCTGGTAAGAAATAATTTGAAAATGCACCTTTGAGAATGTTCATATGGAAAGGGCGCAATATCAAATGACAACATTACTATTATTATTATTATTATTATTATTATTATTATTATTATTATTATTATTATTAATATTATTATTATTATTATTATTGTTATTGTTATTCTTCTTATTATTATCATTGTTGTTAAATATTACTGTTAATATTATTATTATTATTATCATTATTATTATTATTATCATTTTATTATTATTACTATTATTATTATTATTATTATTATTATTATTATTATTATTATTATTATTATTATTATTATTATTATTATTATTATTAAGAAAGGGCATACAGGGCGATGGCATTACAACAATGAAGCAAGAAACAAATAGAATTAGGATTCCCAGAAAAGAACAACACCACAATATCTGTAGCTAACAAGTGGATATTGGCATAAGAATTAGGCCTAAAAAAAGTTTTTTGTTTCCTGTAACCCTACCCTAACAAGTTTTTATTCAAAAAAATCCCTACCCTAAAGTTTGTTTCCGCCCTCCCAACTCCCAATCAACATAAAACATAAACATAATTTGGGACACTTTTGAATAATTACAATTCTTATATGGCCCAAGTTTTCTGAATGTATGTATCTGTATCCCCCCCCCCCCCTACCAGGATGTCTACCAGGAACATTCATTGCCTTATTGACACAATAGGCCAGGGTCTTAGCCAGGATTGAGAAACTGGGTGCCTAAAATTGGCAATTGAAAAACTTTTGGGCGTCCAAATTTTTGAGGGGTACCACAATACACTCAGATTTCAACCATAAACATGTATGAATTCATCAAAATAAGGCATGATATCCTTATACAATATCATAGGAATAATATGGAGATGAAAAAATTTGATTATATGCTTGAGATTGACATATTAAGAAATTGCTCACCAAAAGATTTGGGTGTCCTGAGGGGTGCTTTTTAAGGGTTTGGTTGTCCAAAAAGACACCCAGACGACCTGCTGGCTAATACCATGCAATAGGCCATTAGTAAGTTTGTAGTTGGTATATATTATAATTATATGATTGCGGTTTCAGACAGCCATTTAAAAAAAAATCCTGGCTAAGACCGTAGGGCCATCCTGCACGTGGTAAAATTTTTACCGTTAACCACTGTTTATAATGTTGATTATTTTTTTGTCATTTCAGGCAGCAGCAGAATTATGCGAGACTTATGGACATTAGTGAGTACCCAACACACCCCTTCACCCTCTCACACCCAGAGCACCCTTAACCCTTTCAATGCTGAGCTTACTTTCCTCTAAGGCACAAGAACATAAAATATTTTGAAAATCATCTAAATCCTGTCATGTTGGTATTCATTGGAAAACTTGTTGAGTACTAACATATGAGTACCCATATGCCAGGGTTTCAGTCAAATTTCATTTTTTTCCCCTATTATTTGTATTGAACAAATTAGCCGCCAGCAGCTAAAAAGTTGAAACCCTGAATATTTTTGGGGTATTTCTGCAATAAAAGCATCATTTTGAAAGTATTCGAAGGAGAAATAATAGCAATTGCAACTCAGCTAATAACTTTTCTCCTGAGAGCCCCAACAATTCTATTTTGGGAAATAGATTTCTGCAATAAATGCATCATTCTGGAAAGAGAAATGTCAATTGCTCCAACAATAACTGCCAATATAATCCAAATCAAAAGAAGAAGTTGGTTTCATAAATATCATGGGCATCCTTGTGTTACTTCAAGGCATGGTCTTAGCCAGCAGGGCATCTGGGTGCCTTTTTGGACGCTCAAACCCTTAAAAAGAACCCCTCAGGACACCCAAATATTTTTGTGTGAAATTTCTAAAAATCTCAATCTCAATCTTATAATTGAAGTTTTTCATCTTCCTATAATTCCCATGACATTGATTAATGATATCATGCCTTATTTTGATAAATTTATACATGTTTATGGTTGAAATATGAGTATATTGTGATACCCCTTAAAAATTTGAACGCCCAAAGATTTTACAACTGCCAATTTTAGGCACCCAGTTTCTAAATCCTGGCTAAGACACTGCTTCAAGGGTTACAGCTCTGTGCTTGAGTGGGTTGAATGATAAGAATTATAAATGACACTATTATTTCATCGATGGAAAATGATGGCTTCAGTGATAAACATATGATCAATGATCGAAGCAATTGGATATACATTTTAGGGTTTGAAATTAAGTTTATTTTCATTGAGCCCAATCGCATCTTTAATCCTTATGCTTCTGGTGGCTTATTTGGCCATTACAAAATGATGCAAAAAAACTGAAAATGACTAAAAACCCTGGCATTTGAGTACTCATCTCAGAGTACTCAGCAAGAGCTTTCCAATGAATACCAACAAGACAGGGTTTAGATGTTTTGCAAAAATCTTTGTGTCCTTGTGCTTTAGATGAAAGTAGCCTCAGCATTGGAAGGGTTAAAGGTTTGTATAGAAAGCAGTACATCTTTGGGCTCCCTGCAGATATTTGAATGAGCCCTGGCTCCTGGCTCTAGCTGATTTCGAGCCCTGCTATCAATTGAATGCACTTAGAAGAGCGTAATCCCTCTAGACAAAGTATTATAAGAATTGTCCACAAGCCTGTTATGTTATATTGGCAAGTCCTACCCCTTCCAATGCTGAGGCTATTTTCGTTCAGAGCACAAGGATGCAAGATTCTGAAAAAACATGTAGACACTGTCGTGTAGGTATTCATTGGAAAGCTCTCACTGAGTACTCTCAGATGAATACCCATATACCTGTGTTTTCGGTTATTTTTAAGGATGTTTGCATCATTCATTTTGTATTGTCCAAATTAGCCACAAGATGCATAAGGGTTAATCATTATTCAACTTACATAACTTATATTATGTACTTGCAATATTTACATGCTAGTATAAGTGGAGAATTAAATTTTGTTTCTAACTAAAAATATCTACTGTTAAAAGATTTGCCAATAGCACTTTGATATTTACTAATGATTGACCTATACCTTCCATGGTTAGAGAAGTGGACACAAATATATTTTTTTGCTTATTTCAAACCCCAATTTGGTGAATAGGTCACATGGCAAATTTATTAGAGTTTCAGCGTTCTGTCACAGCGGATGAATTATATTCTCAGTACTAAATGGTATAAATGATTCTGATTGCTTGTAGCTGTGAAAGGGAGACTGTTTCTATGACAACCCCTCAATCTCAAATGCCCCATTTAGTAAATTTGTCACACATCAAATATACTAGATTCATAAGCTAGCATACTGGTCTTGAAGGGACTACTGGTTCTGTTCGCTTGTAGCTGTGTAAAGCCATACTGTGTCTATAGCAGCTCCTTAATCTCATATGTGACATTCAGGAAATTCATTACATAGAAATATATTTGATTAACCTATTTATACCTGTACTGCCTAAAAGCGACGTCACAGTTTTCACAAATCCACAATTTTTATTCTAATATTTTCTGAATTTATGCATTATTCCAAAATTATTTACAAAAGAGTGATAGTGTGATAGTGATAGTGTGATAGTTAGCATCATATGCTAAGGCCACTCCAATTTAATTACTTGTCTTACAAGCTTTTTTTGGAAAAAAAATCCTGTCAGACTCCAATAAAAAGAAAAAAAATGTCACCTTTGGTGTCTTACGGACGAAAGTGGTTTTGAAATTTTCTGTCAGACTCCAAAAAAAAAAAAAAAAAAGTGCAAGTTTTAAGAATATTCTTT
Organism: Maea johnstoni; assembly: GCA_963942565.1. NCBI lineage: Eukaryota > Metazoa > Annelida > Polychaeta > Spionida > Magelonidae > Maea > Maea johnstoni. The sequence goes on along the minus strand of OZ012696.1, from coordinate 15,575,384 downwards.
GTTAGGGTGATTCAATCAACTACAGGAAGGTATCATTGCTGTAGCAGAGCTTTAGACTTGAGGAGGTATACCTCCCACCATTCAGGTCACAGGAATTAATTGATTGATTGATTTTATTAAGTTGAGAATAGGCTGGTAGAAACATATCGCTACCAGTCCTAGTCGGCAGACTCTAAAAAAAAATAAAAAAATAAAAAAAGTCACATTTTTCAACTTTTTTTTATTCCAAAATGGCTCATTTCCTACCTCCTGAGCATGTAAGACAAGTAAATAAATTGGAGTGGCCTAAAGGACAACTGATTCTGCTTGCATGTAGCTCTTTAAAGCTGTACTATTTGTATGGCAACTCCTCAAATCTCAAATGCCCCATTCTATAAATTGGTCCCACTGTGAATATATTTCAAATTTTCAGTGTTTTGTTTTTTAATGTACTGTATATTCAATTTCTCTTGCTTGTAGTTAAGCACCAGAAATTCTCACTGTTTCAGTATTGTATTGTATGGTTTATTGACTGTACTCATTTGTACAAAATCACACATATACAAATCTATATAGAACATATTAAACATCAAAATACAAAAATATAATATACAAATACACTTAAGAAATATAGGAAGTTAACATAGCGCACACTCACAGTGAGGTACCACTATTTGTTTTACATATTGATACAAAAGAATTTTCTTAACTCCTTACAAATTACGGAAGATAGTGTGCACTACCGTATAAGGTGACAATCTCTCTTATCTCATTATCCCAATTCAGAAAATTCTTCACACATCACATGCATTAGATTCTAATTAGATTTTCAGTATTTGTTCATAATGCTTCAACTGATTTTGCTTGTGTGCAGTTGTGAAAGGCCAGGATGTTGATGTGGCGACTGCTCAAATCCTGAATGCCCCAATCAGTTTACCCTTCCAATGCTATGACTACTTTCGTCCAATGCACAAGAACGCAAATATTTTTGAAAACTATCTAAACCTTGTCATGTTGGTACTCATTGGATAGCTCTCACTGAGTACTTTCATATGAGTACCCATTTGCCAGGGTTTCGATCATTTTTCATATTTTTTGCATCATTTTGAATTGGCCAAATTAGCCACCAGCAGCATAACGGTTAAATCAAATGTATTAGGTTTCAATAGATTTTCAGTTTTTGTTCTGAGGTACAACTGATTTTGCTTGATTGTTTGTAACTGTTAAAACCAGAACTATTTTTAGCAATTGCTCAGGTCTCAAATGCACATTAAATCAATTTGTCACACATGAAATGGGTTAGGTTGTATCAGGGTCTTAGCCAGGATTCAAAAATTGGGTGCCCAAAATTGGCATTTGAAAAACATTTGGGCGTCCAAATTTTCAAGGGGAACCACAATATACTCAGATTTCAACCATAAGCATGTAATAAGTTATCAAAATAAGGCATGATATTCTTATGCAATGCCATGGGAATTATATGGAGATGAAATCATTCAATTATATGTTTGATATTGACATTTTAAGAAATTCCTCACAATTATTTTTGGGTGTCCTGAGGAGTGCTTTTTAAGGGTTTGGGTGTCCAAAAAGACACCCAGACGCCCTACTGGCTAAGACCATGGGTTGTATTATTTCCAGTTCTCTATTCTCAAAGTACAACTGGTTTTGCTAGCTTGTAACTGTGAAAAGATGTACTTTTGCTATGGCAACAGCTAAAATCTCAAATGCCCCATTCTGTTAATTTGTCATAGTAAATGTATTGTATGTTCAGCTTTTTGTTTTCAAAGGTGCAATTTCTCTTCCCTACATTTGTAGCTTTGGAAAGCCACAGAAACTGTTTCTGTGGCAATTTCTCACAGGTCACATGCTGATTTAATAAATATGTTTGATTACCAGTGATGCTTTCTTAAAGGTACATCTGACTTTGCTTGCTTGTAGCTGTGAAAGCAGTATAATTGCTGTGGCAAATTTTGGAAATATTTTTTCAATAAGTAAACTAACCGCCATGGTCTTAGCCAGCAGGGCGTCTGGGTGCCTTTTTGGACACCCAAACCCTTAAAAAGAACCCCTTAGGACACCCAATTTTTTTGTGTGCAATTTCTAAAAATCCCAATCTCAAGCTTATAATTGAATTTTTTCATCTCCTTATGATTACCATGACATTGTTTAATGATATCATGCCTTATTTTGATGAATTTAATCATGTTTATGGTTGAAATATGAGTATATTGTGACCCCCCTTAAAAATTTGGACGCCCAGAAATTTCACAGCTGCCAATTTTAGGCACCCAGTTTCTAAATCCTGGCTAAGACACTGCTAACCGCACCCTTTGATTACCAGTGAAATGTATTCTACAAGGCACATGGGATTTGCTTACTTGTAGCTGTGAAAAGCTGTATCGTTGCTGCGGCAGTTCCTGCTGTCGAGCCCCAGTGGCAATTTTTGGAAGTTTTTAGACCATAAGTAAACAGAAATATGTTTGATTACCAGTGAATTGTATTCTAAAAGGCACATCTGATTTGCTTGCTTGTAGCTGTGAGAAGCCGTATCGTTGCTGCGGCAGTTCCTGCTGTCGAGCCCCAGTGGCAATTTTTGGAAGTTTTTAGACCATAAGTAAACAGAAATATGTTTGATTACCAGTGAATTGTATTCTAAAAGGCACATCTGATTTGCTTGCTTGTAGCTGTGAGAAGCCGTATCGTTGCTGCGGCAGTTCGTGCTGTCGAGACCCCGCCCATGATGATCACTACAACTACGGCTACACCTATCGATGGAGTATCTGGAACATGTGGTATTTCTGGTGAGTTGAAATTAACGCTGTTTATGTCGTTTTTGATTTTGTTTTTTCTCTGGTCCTCGTTGTAGCTGTAGCCCGCCCACCGTGTGCTGCGGTCAGCGATGCTGTCGGGCCGTCACCATCGAGGAGCGTTCCACGTACCGATGGAGTGTGTGGGACTATTGGTATTTCTGGTGAGTCCCGCGTTTTCATGGGACAGTGAGAATCGGCCTGAACAAAATCTTAACTGTATACGACTTTGATTTGGAGTGCTAAAAAATTTGCTTTACAGCCCTGCTGGAGGGTATTTATGCTACTTTGAATTCACACATTCAAGCACTCAACTATATATTTATTTCTATTTAGATATTTATTTGAAGGATGTTATTTTGGCGCTATATTGGGAGCACGAAAATAGTAAAACTAAATCTCCTGAGAAACTCCTTTACTGACTTATCCATAACACAACCAACCCCCTTTTCCTACTTTCTTGATTGTTTTTAAACCCCAGTAGTGGCCAACAATTTGGATCATATTTATCCTACAAAAGCATTTTCTAGAAGATATTTGAAGGAAAAAATGTTCATCAGAACTCAATATAACTTTTTTATGTTACTTTCAAAAGTATTGCTACAGAGGATGAACTATGAACAGGTTATGATACAGGATTTTGAAATTTGGGGTCCAAATTGGTCATATCATGATAATTTGGTGACACTTTCTTCAAGTAAGACTAGAGAATCATAGTGTGAAATGCATTTCATATTTCATATTTATTCTTATGGCTGTAGGGTCATTTCTCACAGTCCTGTGATCAAGTGTTCTCCCCTGCTAATTCCAGTGTTCCTCCATCCAGCATAGTGGCGATATGATGATATCCCATCCAGCATAGTGGCGATATGATGATATCCCATCCAGCATAGTGGTGATATGATGATATCCCATCCAGCATAGTGGTGATATGATGATATCCCATCCAGCATAGTGGTGATATGATGATATCCCTTCCAGCATAGTGGCGATATGATGATATCCCATCCAGCATAGTGGCGATATGATGATATCCCATCCAGCATAGTGGCGATATGATGATATCCCATCCAGCATAGTGGTGATATGATGATATCCCTGCCAGCCTAGTGGCGATATGATGATATACCATCCAGCATAGTGGCGATATGATGATATCCCATCCAGCATAGTGGTGATATGATGATATCCCATCCAGCATAGTGGTGATATGGTGATATCCCATCCAGCATAGTGGTGATATGATGATATCCCTTCCAGCATAGTGGCGATATGATGATATCCCATCCAGCATAGTGGCGATATGATGATATCCCATCCAGCATAGTGGTGATATGATGATATCCCATCCAGCATAGTGGTGATATGATGATATCCCATCCAGCATAGTGGTGATATGATGATATCCCTGCCAGCATAGTGGCGATATGATGATATCCCATCCAGCATAGTGTGATATGATGATATCCCATCCAGCATAGTGTGATATGATGATATCCCATCCAGCATAGTGGTGATATGATAATATCCCATCCAGCATAGTGGTGATATGATGATATCCCATCCAGCATAGTGGCGATATGATGATATCCCATCCAGCATAGTGGCGATATGATGATATCCCATCCAGCATAGTGGTGCTTTGATAATATCCCATCCAGCATAGTGGTGATATGATGATATCCCATCCGGCATAGTGGCGATATGATGATATCCCATCCAGCATAGTGGCGATATGATGATATCCCATCCAGCATAGTGGTGATATTATGATATCCCATCCAGCATAGTGGTGATATGATGATATCCCATCCAGCATAGTGGCGATATGATGATATCCCATCCAGCATAGTGGTGATATGATGATATCCTATCCAGCATAGTGGTGATATGATGATATCCCTTCCAGCATAGTGGCGATATGATGATATCCCATCCAGCATAGTGTGATATGATGATATCCCATCCAGCATAGTGTGATATGATGATATCCCATCCAGCATAGTGGCGATATGATGATATCCCATCCAGCATAGTGGCGATATGATGATATCCCATCCAGCATAGTGGCGATATGATGATATCCCATCCAGCATAGTGGTGATATGATGATATCCCATCCAGCATAGTGGTGATATGATGATATCCCATCCAGCATAGTGGTGATAGGATGATATCCCATCCGGCATAGTGGTGATAGGATGATATCCCCCATGCTGTTATGATGATAATCCACATGCGTTATTTGATTGTTGATATCCCTGCCAGCATAGTGGCGATATGATGATATCCCATCCAGCATAGTGTGATATGATGATATCCCATCCAGCATAGTGTGATATGATGATATCCCATCCAGCATAGTGTGATATGATGATATCCCATCCAGCATAGTGTGATATGATGATATCCCATCCAGCATGGTGGTGATATGATGATATCCCATCCAGCATGGTGGTGATATGATGATATCCCATCCAGCATAGTGGTGATATCCCATCAAGCAGTGTGGCGATATGATGATATCCCATCCAGCATAGTGGTGATATGATGAGATCCCATCCAGCATAGTGGCGATATGATGATATCCCATCCAGCATAGTGGTGATATGATGATATCCCATCCAGCATAGTGGCTATATGATGATATCCCATCCAGCATTGTGGTGATATGATGATATCCCATCCAGCATAGTGGTGATATGATGATATCCCATCCAGCTTAGTGGCGATATGATGATATTCCATCCAGGATTGTGATGATATCCCATCCAGCATAGTGGTGATATGATGATATCCCATCCAGCATAGTGGTGATATGATGATATCCCATCCAGCATAGTGTGATGTGATGATATCCCATCCAGCATAGTGTGATATGATGATATCCCATCCAGCATGGTGGTGATATGATGATATCCCATCCAGCATGGTGGTGATATGATGATATCCCATCCACCATAGTGGTGATATCCCATCAAGCAGTGTGGCGATATGATGATATCCCATCCAGCATAGTGGTGATATGATGAGATCCCATCCAGCATAGTGGCGATATGATGATATCCCATCCAGCATAGTGGCGATATGATGATATCCCATCCAGCATAGTGGTGATATGATGATATCCCATCCAGCATAGTGGTGATATGATGATATCCCATCCAGCATAGTGGCGATATGATGATATCCCTTCCAGCATAGTGGCGATATGATGATATCCCATCCAGCATAGTGGCGATATGATGATATCCCATCCAGCATAGTGGCGATATGATGATATCCCATCCAGCGTAGTGGTGATATGATGATATCCCATCCAGCATAGTGGCGATATGATGATATCCCATCGAGCATTGTGGTGATATGATGATATCCCATCCAGCATAGTGGCGATATGATGATATCCCATCCAGCATAGTGGTGATATGATGATATCCCATCCAGCATAGTGGTGATATGATGATATCCCATCCAGCATAGTGGTGATATGATGATATCCCATCCAGCATTGTGGTGATATGATTATATCCCATCCAGCATAGTGGTGATATGATTATATCCCATCCAGCATAGTGGTGATATGATTATATCCCATCCAGCATAGTGGTGATATCCTATCCAGCATAGTGGTGATATGATGATATCCCATCCAGCATAGTGGTGATATCCTATCCAGCATAGTGGTGATATAATGATATCCCATCCAGCATAGTGGTGATATGATGATATCCCATCCAGCATAGTGGTGATAGGATGATATCCCATCCGGCATAGTGGTGATAGGATGATATCCCCCATGCTGTTATGATGATAATCCACATGCGTTATTTGATTGTTGATAGCTGCATGAATTAACCCATTAACCAATTAATGCTTAGGAGATCCTTGGCGAGATTATCGTTTGGATCAATGATATTTTTGATAATAACTAGTGAATTCAGAATTTGATTTAAAATATTTGAAGAAGAGTTGTTGGAAGTGTTCTTTCAAATATTTTCCCAATTTCTTCTTTACTCTCAAGATTTCACCCAAATTGCCAGGTTGCTTTTGGCCACCGTGAGCATTAATGGGTTAACCCATTTGTACTCTGAGTGTTGTTTTGTATGCTGCATGCATGAATGTGGTGATTGAGGAATATCATAACACGCATACTTCTTGTTGAATTAACCCATATATCCATGCAGAAGCCCATGAAGGCCTGGCTTTAGGTGAAACCACTAATCAAACATAATTTGCAAAAGTTTGATGGAGTAGTATTATTTGGAATTAGAATGCATCAAAATAGTACTCTTGAATATGTAACGAAACATTGCTTTCATGTGGCGAAAGCTGTGCTGAGGCTTGCATTGGAGGAGTGCAACAGTGAAATCTGGTATCATTATAAATAGGGATGGGGATCGTTGAGAATTCTACGGTGCGGTTCGGTTCTCGGTTTTGCTTCTACTGTTCGGTTTTATCATGGTTTCCTAAACGGTTTATTAATGACATTTCTTGGATACGAAACTACGCAATGGAATGCGTGGCTGAACTTGCCTGAACTGGAAAGTTCTTGAAAGTTCCTATATACTAGCTCCCTGGGCACTTTCTCTACGCTCAGGCTTCTGAGCATAGTGAAAGTGGGCAGGGTACCAGACTTGAGAGATTTTGAAATGGCTGTTTGATCGTCGCGCTTGGCAGACATTGTGAGGCCAGCGAGGAGGTAGGTGCTGACAGTTTTATTACGCCTCCAGGAACCCTGTTCATGCATAGAAAACCGAACCGTTTAGAAGGAGGTCCGGTTTTTGACTGGTTAACCGCAATGCTCAGGCCGGTTTGAACCGGTTCCCGGTTCCCGGTCCCCATCCCTAATTATAAACAACGCATGATGAGTGTTAAATTCTCATCAACTTTCAGCATGCAAACCCTGAAACAGTTGTAAGCCCAACAACTGAATAATTTTCTTACAAAACAAAGCCCAAAAGCAGGTAAAACATTTCAACCCGAAAAATTTAAAACACTAAAAAACAAAGTGTTAAAAAACACACAAGACCAAGCAACATTTCACTGCTGCCTACACATTGACACCATGAGCGTCCCTCTTGTTTGGTATTTTATCATAGCCTCCTGTTATCACTTTAGGGAACCCAGAGCATGATTTGGTTCACTAAGGTAACTTTCAAAGGGACTGTAGTTGGTGGTTTGGTTCTGATTAAACATTTTCCTTGCAACATTAAATCAGGTGTCTTGTAGTCTTGAGTGGACCACCCTTCGTGGCCAATTTCTAGATTTTTAGATCAAAATTTAAAGATCTGCTTAAAACGGTATTCCAGGTTTTTGGTCATCTTCGTCCTCATGCTGTATTTCTCTCTAATGATTTTATTCAGACCTGAATTTAACCCTCATGCTGCTGGTGGCTAGTTTGGCCAATACAAAATGATGCAAAAAACCTGAGAAATGACTGAAACCCTTGCACATGGGTACTTATCTGATAGGACTCAGCGAGGGCTATCCAATGAATACCAACATGACAGGGTTTAGATGGTTTTCAGAAATCTTTGTGTCCTTGTGCTTTGGACGGAAGTAGCCTCAGCATTGGAAGGGTTAAAGCCTTTTTGCTTGGTTCCACAAACTAGTGTAACCAATCCATGAAGTCACACTCTGCTCGTTTACTGACTGCTGGGCTTTATTTTATGATAATTTTATACTATTTTCATTGTAGTAGATGGGGGAACAGTTTATATTCCTTTGGCCATCTCTCAATTTTCTTTCATTTTCTTTCATTTACCTGGTTAATCAATAACTCCCCCCTATAGTACTATTTTTCACTGATATGGAAAATGTTTAGATCTGAATTTAAAGATACATTTTTTATGGTATTATTTTTTTTCACTGTGGAATAGGAGATAAATCAAGTGGTTTAATCTGCCGAACTTTCCCGAGTGGCGTCAGTTCGGTATAATGAAAGTAAGATGTATTATTCCTGTCATTAGAATATTAACCTTCAATATTGGCTTTTCGGAATTAAAAATCTCGTAAAAATCATAAATCACAAATTCAGTTAATTTGCACCTTGGTTAAAGTTCTTATTCTACAGTTTATGGAAAATGTTTACATCTGAATTTAAAGATGCATTTTTATGGTATTATTTCTTTATATTTAGATCTGATATTATATGATACACACTTGCAATATTTCAGGTTTTTTTTTTTTTAGATCTGACAAATATGATACACTTTTACGATATTTTAGGTTTTTGGTCATCTTCGTCCTGATGTCGTGTTTCGGTGGGTGTGGATACTGGAGGCGCCGTCAATGGATGCTAGCCAATCAGCAGCGGACAACCAGTCAGCCATCTTATCCCTCAAGGTCACAGAGTGCTCAATATCGCACGGCGGTCTTCGGCTACGCGGCACCCTTCGGAATGCAGCAGTCCACCCCAGCACAGCCACAGGGGGCCTTTCCCTCTCCACCTCCTTACAGTGAGGTAAGTACATATACCATTAAATCTCGAAAATTTATGACACTTTTTATTAATTACGATTTTTTTGGTCGATGGTGGCCCCATTTATTTTCTGAACAAATCAACTCCTAAGGCGTAGCTGAAGTGTAAATAGCCTTTCTGAATGAGCATTGATGGGTTAAGCATTGAAGGGATAATAACTGACGTAAATGTTGGCCACCCTAGGAATATGGGCCGACATTATGGGAGAATGAAATTATTCATAGTAATTGTTACCTGTCCAAAAAGGGTTTTTCAGAAAAAAGTCCTAGATGACGCCTGAATCTGGCTTTGGTGACAGGCTAGGCGTGTCAATGAATATAAAACACTGTTATTTCATGAGCTGAATTAATTGATAGAATTAGTAACAAGAAAAAAGTTGTTGTTTACTTTTGCTTCTTAGGGTAATTTGGAAACTTTATACTAGGTTATTTTTCAAGGTTATACGTTAATTGAACACAGTGATCACACTGTTTGCCACAAGTTTACTCAACTGTTAATCAATTAGAATTTCAATATTAAGCACTTCTTGTTAACACGCCTTTAAGCTAACTTAAAAATGTAACTGGCCACGTAGGACTAGTAACGACAAGGATCTACTAGTCCTGCAACATTTTCACTGGTCTACAAATATTTCTTTAACATAACAAGAAAAAACATTGCATAAAATTCACTGACAAGATTTATTTTCATTTATTTCATTTTCATTTATTTTAAAAACATTTGAGAACATTCTTGAGGGAAACTTGTTAACAAGAATATCCCCAAATGTTTACTGGCCCTTTAGGACCAGTTGAGGTCTTTCTTTACTGGTCCAAAGCTGTTTTAGGGAATTTTTACTGGCCTGGGGCCTGTGGTACACTGTTAGTGTCGAGCCCTGGTTTATAAGGTTATTCTTCTTTTAATCATAAAATTGGAACCCTAAAAGTAACTCATTCATATAATGCTTTGATTAATTGCATTGAATTTGAAACATGAACAAATAGATGCTTTGAATTAGGTTTTGTATTTGAAGATAATCTTTTAACTATTACAGTGGTTTAATGACTCAGGTTATACTTCATTTAGACACAGTGGTATTTAGTATTTCTTGTTCGCAAGTTTGGTCTACCCTCAATCCTAGGATTTGAATCAATTACCTAACTGTTTCTTCTCATTCTTTCAGGTTGTAAATAAGCCTGATGTTTATCCTCCTAAAAAAGATGAACTGCCACCGTACCCAGGCGGACCCATGCCAATGTATGGAAGAAGGTTAGTACCGGGGACTTCCTATAGGTGGCAGCAGTAGAGTGAGAAATATCTCTTAAATCAAATTAGTTGCAAATCTTCTTTGTCCTGTCAATCAAATCTCTTGAAGATTCCTCTCATTATATTCCACCTGATAAAACATGCACATCATTGGGTATGGAAGCACCGTGAAAATTGATATAAAAGTAGTCTATTCAATTAATAGTCATTAAAAGTCTATCAATTAATCATGTGGTCTATTTATTAGTTGGGCTTTTCACCAACTTAAATTTGTTAAATCTAGTCAACTACAACAGATCCTAAATGATACATTACTTTATCTTAAACAATACAATACTTCAGTATTTGGATGGTGTCGAGAACGGGTACCATTGCCTATTTCAGAATTAACAATATGCATTGATATCATTACACTATAACTTGTTTCCTTTTCTTTGTCGTTTGACAGGAGTTCCCGCGTATGCTTGGCTGGGCAGCAGCGCTAACACTTATAATAGCGGGGGTGAGAACTCGCCTTATCCCCCCAGCCCCCTGGTGGCCAGTGGGGGAATGACGGGACTGCCCTCATACACACAGGTCGCAACCTCCAACGCCACCGCTGCCAGCCCACAGGCCACGACAGCCAATCAGGACGCAGAAGCTTCAGCAGGAGCGACCAATCAGCAAACAGTCACCACCTCATCAGCAGCCAATCAGTGTCCATCCAATCAGAGTAATCAGGTCACCACTGCTTCGGCCAATCAGAATGGTGGGATCAGCGTGAACAGTTGAATTGTATGAAGCCGCCTTTTATCAAAAAACTAAACTAAAATGTAATGAACCTTGTGAATGATTTTTGGTTTTCTTGAATTACCTTTTCAAGTTTTGTGTTAGCACTCTCAGTTCAGTTGAATGCTTTTTGTTCTTTTTGTCTTTTTTTTTATTTGTGCCATTCTTGTTCTCTCTCAACCTGCGTTGTCAAAAAATGGTTCTAATATTATTATATAAGGCACCATTATTATTATTATCATTATTATTATCATCTTTATTATTTTGTGATTGTAAATACCCCATTGTTGTTAAAGCTATTGTGCATTGTTTCTTACTCTTTGTTGAACTTTTCCCCCTTTTCCTTGAAATCCCACCTGACGCTTGGTATGATATAGATATATGTGTCCAAATCTGATCAGAGCGTATTAATCTACTAATGCCTGTAAAACTAGAAGAAGGCCTGACTATTTTTGATGTTATCTTTCTGAACAAAACATCTTTTGGAAAGTACTTAGTGGAGAAATGTTGACGTTAACCTAACCAACAATTCTGATTCAAATTATATGCTAGTTTTTTGCATATTCTTAAGTGAGTTATTTAAAAAAATATCAGTTATAGATGACACATTAAAAGTTATAAATGGTAGTAAGAATTCACATTGTAGAGAATTGTATTCCCCTTTTTCAGCCATTTCACTGCGTGTATATATTGTATCCCTTACTCTCCATCTCTGGACGATCATGAATTTATATTTGTACTATCTATGCATATTTAACAAGAGTAAGGTTAGCCCTAGTTATAGAGCTTGTCATGTAATAGATGGGTCATTTATGTTTTAATGGTATAGAGACCTTGACTTTAACCCTTATGTGGTGGCTAATACAAAATGATGCAAAAAACCTGGAAAATGTTTTAAACCCTGGCATATGGGTACTCATATGAGAGCACTCAGTGAGAGCTATCTAATGGATACCAAAATGACAGGTTTTAGATGGTTTTCAAAAATCTTTACATCTTTGTGCTTTGGACGAAGGTAGCCTCAGCATTGGAAGGGTTAAGCTGAGTGTGTAGGGTTCTTTCAAGGTGATAGTGGTTATAAGACTGGTATTTAGATGTGGAATATTTGTACTTGCTGAACTATCTCGGAGAGAAGTCATAGTCAGCAGGTTGTCATGGTAACCAGCAAGTTGTCATAGTAGCCAGGAGGTTGCCATGGTAGTCAGCAGGTTGTCTTGATGGCCAGAATGATGACATGGTATCAGGAAGACCTCAGAATGTTCCTTGAGAAATACGCAGTGACATTCAGATATTTGGGCAGGAATTTTAAACCCTTCCAATGCAGAGGCTACTTTTGTCCAAAGCACAAGAGCGCAAAGACTTTGAGGACTATCTAAACCCTGTCATGTTGGTATTCATATGATAGCTCTCACTGTGTACTCTCAGATGAGTACCCATATGCCAGGGTTTCAGTAACTTTTAACAGTTTTTTGCCTCATTTTGTATTGGCCAAATCAGCCACCAGAAGCATAAGGGTTGAATGTTTAACATGCTAAGAATTTATACGACTGCCCACTTTGGCTTTGTTGCTAATTTTGATTGCCTATAACCCTTATGCTGCTGGTGGCTAATTTGGCCAATACAAAATGATCCAAAAAACCTGAAAAATGACCGAAACCCTGGCAAATGGGTACTCATATGAAAGTACTCGGCGAGAGCTTTCCAATGAATACCAACATGACAGGGCTTTGATGGTTTTCGAAAATATTTGCGTCCTTGTGCTTTGGATGAAAGTAGCCTCAGCATTAAAAGGGTCAAGTGTATTGTAAAGTTTTAACCCATTCATGCCTCGAGATCTCCTTGAGAAGAGTCATCTGGACCTATGATATATTTGTACATTATTCTGAAAATAAGCATTAACCCATTAATACTTGAGAGTTCCTCTAGAGATTGTCGTCTGGAACTGAGATACTTTTGACCATAACTTTTGAATTGAGAATGATTTTACAAAATATTTGAAGGAGAGTTGTTGGTAATGTTATGATCAACATTTCTCATATATTTTTGCCAATTATGCTTTAGGATGAAAGATTTCATCAAAATTGTCCGGCTGTTTTTGGCCTCTGTGAGCATTAATGGGTTAATTCACATGTTATTTGAAGGAGAGTTGTTGGTTGAGTTCTGATTAATATTTCTCCTTCAAATACTTTCCAAAAACTGCTTTTGTAAGAGAGATATCGCTGAACTAGTAAAGCCATTTTGACCATTCCTGGCATGGGTGGGTTAAGGGTATTTACACAGCAGCAATTATAACAAATGCTGAGGCTATTTTCGTCCAAAGCACAAGGATACAAAGATTTTTGAAAAACATCTAAACCCTGTCATATTGGTATTCATTCGATAGCTCTCACTGAGTACCCACTTGCCAGGGTTTCAGTTATTTTTCAGATATTTTGCAACATTTTGTACTACCAAAATTAGCAACCAGAAGTATAAGTGTTAATTATACTATTCATGCATGTTATAAGTATGTGGGTCAATGATACCTATGAAAATAACATAAAGACGATACTTAACTTCACAAAATATTTAAAGGAGAGTTAAAGGTTGGACTCAGATGGACATTTCTTCTTGAAATACTTTTCAAAGTATGTCTTTGTCAGAAAGTTATCACTAAAATCTTCAGCCTTTTTCTGGCAAGCATTTTCTGAATTTATTGCTTTATGTTATGATATCCCTTATTTCTTCTATATTGCTGTAGTCAAAACTTCCTGTTGTTTTATTTTATCATCTGAATACAAACTTGATGTCAACATGATAGGAGATACCATGGAATCTATGTTGTCTTGCTGTTGTTTATACGTTGACTATACTTTCTTTTTTGTTGAGATTATAGATAAAGAGGATGTGCAAAAAGAATTAAGCGTATTGTCAATGTAAAGAAAATGAGAATTTTTAGATTTTAATGGCAGCTCAACTTTCATCACATTATAGAAGTATAGGTAGAGAAATCATCAGGTATTTGAACTATTAACCCTTCCAATGCTGAGACTACTTTCATCCAAAGTGCAATGACGCAAAGATGTTTGAAAACCATCTGAACCCTGTCATATTGGTATTCATTGTAAAGCTCCCGCGGAGCACTGTCAGATGAGTACCCATATGCCAGGGTTTAAGCTATTTTTCAGTTTATTTGTGCAATTTTGTATTAGCAAAATTCGCCACCAACAGCATTAGGGTAGAAGTCTAGAGCACCCCATAAAGTTATTTGTCGGGATGTATGGTACTTATAAAGGATTATTTTGAATGAATCATCAATTTACAAAGAAAGAAAGAGGTCTTGGATTGCTCCTCATGAAACATTTATCCCTCAAATATTTTCAAAAATATGTTTTTATTTGAAAAGAATCACCAAAGAAGTCAGTCATCTTTGGGCGCTACATTGCTACACGTATGATTGGGATGAATGAACAAGAAATATTGTGATTTGATGTCGCAAAGTGTGAATTGTGGGTAGAGTTTTCCCAGCTACTCGTATAGAGGGCGCCACTGATAAAAGCATCCATGATTTCCTCATTTAGAGACAATGATATCCTTTGCAAAGTTTCAGTGCATCTATATCGCAAAACAAGAGAAAAGGCAATAGGACACTAAAGGCCATCATCAGATAGGAAGTCTTAAAAGTATAAGGAAAACATTGAGCCCATACAAAGAATGGTTGCATTTTGTTTTTCCTACAAAATCAACTTATTTCAGATGGCATATATCTACTTATTTGGACGTGTTTGTACTTCAGGAATTATTCATATATATTTCTGTCATTATACCTTACTGATGTTGTTCATCTTTATAGTATACGTCTATTTAATCCATCCATTGCCTGCTAGTCGCCTATAAGATCTTCTGGCTTAGATTTCAAGCACCTTCCAATGCTGAGGCTACTTTTATCCAAAGCACAAGGATGCAAAGATTTTAAAAACCATCTAAACCATGTCATGTGCATATTCATTGGAAAGCTCTTGCTTAGCACTCTCAAATGAGTACCCATGTGCCAGGGTTTCAGTCATTCTTCACGTTTTTTGCAACATTTTGTGTTGGTCAAATTAGCCACCAGCAGCTTAAGGGATAGTATCCAGCTCTTGTCTCTACTCTGTTAAATTCCTATGTATTTCTTCAGGTTATAGAAACTGTGGGAAAATGTATTCTGTATACCTTATGTTAGTGATACCTCCCACTCAATATGATAGTGCTCATTAACCCTTTCCTTTTTGGAGATTTCCTTGGCATAGGATATATATATATGTATATATATATATAAATATATATATATATATATATATATATATATATATATATATATATATATATATATATATATATATATATATATATATATATATATATACACACACACACACGCAAATGATTCTGTTACAAAAAGGTCGCTGAATTGATAACTTAGAAGGTGATCATTACTAACCTGCAAATATTGTAATGCATTTTTCATTTAATACAAGTTATGGTATCTGTCTGTATAGACAGGTGGTCACTCCCTAGAGTTATAGCCTCTTGACCAGATTTGACTCGATTGGTTTAAAGGCTTAGCTTATCTTTGAGGTGCTCGGGCTAGTGCATTATACATTATGATTGGTCGATTGGTATAGCGCTATTTCTATGACTTTCATTATATGCATATTGAATCCTGGCTAAGATCCTACTGCCTAATCTTGAAGAGCTCAGTTTGATATTGTATTGTTTCTCACTTTTATCATGTATCCTTTGCAGTGGCAATGAAAACAGTAAAATGTATAGTTTTTCAACTTAAATATTATTGTCTGTTTTTCTTCACATTTGCACATTTCTTTCTCAGGGATTAAGATTAACCCATTAAGGTCTTCTGATACTCTATACCAGTGACACCTATTGAGTATTGGACTAACTAAAATAATTTATTACAATTTATCTGACACCACTGCCAAATTAGAAAAGAAATTGTTATAAAAAATATCTATCATATATGTACCATTATGATCATACATGACAATCATAAATAGTATCCTGCATGACGGAATATTTTTGGCTACAGTGCTTTCATATTTATTGAAATTGATGTTTTGACACATTTTCAGAAAATATGTATTATAATTAATGTGTATAAAATGGGGTTGCCTTGCTTAACAATATCTTACATGAGAATTGGCATATATGGTACCAATGGGGTAACTCTTCTTTAACATTTTCATGAAAGTCCTATTTCACAAACTTTGACCATCTGTGGTTTGAAAACTGTGACCTGTCCTTTTCTTTGTCTTCTTGTTAAGAGCATTGTGTAGATAGTTTTTTACAACTTTGTTGAAAATTCTGACTTATACCAGTTTTGGGTAATAACCTGTATCTTGAATTCATTTATTTCACCCTGAAGTTCCTATATAACAGCAAAATAATAATTTCAACATGGCAGTGACAGTGTCTCTGAAGGGATAAATTTATCAAAGAAAGAAACCAATTTTGGACAATGATAGATGTTCATGATGTAAATTGCTTAATTTTTCAAAAAAATATGTGATGACCCAATAATTTAAAGTTGTTTTGAAGATCAGTGTGCTTTGATCTTTAATAATGCAAAGTTTCAGGAAAATTAAACTGCAATTTCTAAAAATGTCTTGAGAGCTTAATACTCTCATTGGCCGAAAGCAGCTTGACAATTTTGATGAAATTTCTTAAGCAATAAAAATTCTAAGTAAAAATGTTCATTAGAACAGTACCAACTATTCACCTTCTAATATTTCATAGTCATTTTTAATTCTAAAGATATTTTCAAAAGTATTGTAAATCCAGACAATAGTTTCTAGAGGAACTCTTAACCTCCTGACAGAAGTAATAACAAACAATTTTTTTTCTTACAAATGTTCTATATTTTCTACTAGATTTATTTCATGATTTCGTTTGACATCATTACATAGTTTGAACAACAAACATTAAAATACATAAGAACACAATGATACCGCAGATGACTTCATCACAAGAATAACCTGGACTGAAACAGAGATACATAATTTTAGTTTTACTACATTACAGACTATGTGTCCACTAGACAGACACAGAATACCTCCAATAGAACCGGCATTATATTATGATTCTGTTCAAATAGGTTTTTCATGCTAACAGTTGGTATGGCTAAATAAAATCTTGATGTTAGGAGCCTGTCAAACTAACAGATATTAAGAACCTTTTGTTCTTTTTTCTTCAGGGTTTTATTTCATTTGATATAAGTCCAAAACTAATACATGTTCAATAACATTCAAAGAATTCTAAATTTAATCTATTTTTTTTGAGCAATTCCTGTCTCCAATTTTATAAACAGCTATTACAATAAGAGTGAATATGTGATATTGACTTAAAAAGAAAGATGAAATTATACTTATGGTAATAAAAATCACATATATAAGAACTTCATCTTACTTTTATAGATTAAAAGATTACGCATTTGCATGAAACATGAATATATACAGAGAATAACATACAGAACATGTGTTAGTCACATTCATCGTTTTACTACAAAAATACCTCGGAAATCATTTATTTTTTCATGCTAGCATGAAGGTTTTTAATGCTCCATCATAGAGATGAATTTAGCACCAACCTACAGAGTAAATATGTTTCAAATGAAAACGGAACAATTTTATCATGTTAGTGAAAAAACTTTGTTGGCATGTTTTATGAATACAAACATATGGCATGTTACACTATGAAGAGGTAAAAACATGAATCTCAGTCAAGTATGGAGTACTAATCATATCATTTCTTCTTCATCTTTTGTCACTAAGTCCATTTCACTTTCTAAATTATCTACCATTTATCTATTGATTAAGTTTGTTGTATATTTCAATAACCTTTTCATCCTAAAGAGTCCCACAGTAGAAAAGACATAAGTCAATATTTGGGCTAATGTCACTCAAAAACAGGTTGCCAGTAAAAAAAATCTACAGGAGAGAGTCGCCTTGATGTTCTCCTGATGAGTGGCATGGTACACAGCTTTCGTGGTTACATGAAAGTGAGATGATTATCCGTATAACAGTGAATCTTGGTATAAACTAGTTATCCTGCTGCGAATCTTGGTATAAACTAGTTATCCCGCTGTAGATCTTAGTATAAACTAGTTATCCCGCTGTGAATCTTGGTATAAACTAGTTATCCCGCTGTGAATCTTGGTATAACCCATTCACACTCAGAGATCCACTAGAAATTATCGTCTGCTACTCTGATACTTTTCAAAATAACTTGGGAATAAAGCAAAAGTTCACAAAATATTTGAAGGAGAGTTGTTGGTCGACTTCTCTTTTACATTTCTCCTTGAAATATTTTTCAAAAAATGCTTTCGTTAGAAAAATATTTCCAAAATTGTCAGGCCTGTTTTGGCCGCTCCAAGTGTTAATGGGATAAACTAGTTATCCCGCTGTAGATCTTAGTATAAACTTGTTATCCTGCTGTGAATCTTGGTATAAACCATTTATCCCGCTGTAGATCTTAGTATAAACTTGTTATCCTACTGTGAATCTTGGTATAAACCATTTATCCCGCTGTAGATGATGAAACTAAGTGTTGCGTATGGCCAGGGTTTGCTCCAGCTCAGCTCGCCTCTGCTGGATCTGAAATAGATATATACGCATGAATACAATACTTAACCCTTCCAATGCTGAGGCCACTTTCATCCATTGCACAAGAACGCAATTATCTTTGAAAACCATCTAAACCCTGTCATGTTGGTACTCATTGGAAAGCTCTCGCTGAATACTCTCAGATGAGTACCCATTTGCCAGGGTTTCAGTGATTTTTCAGGATTTTTGCATAATTTTGTATTGGTTAAATTAGCTACCAGCAGCATAAGGGTTAATAGATACAAAATTAAGCACATCAATGAATCTGGCAGTTCCACCTGTTAGAATAGATGCATTTAAGATACTCTTTTATTTTTCAAGGTGTATGTCTCTGGAATTCACTTAACTCAAGCTTGAGAATGGCAAGCTCTCTTCACTCTTTCAAAATAGAGTACTTAAATGAACAGTATGTAAAGCTATTTTGTAACCCTATGACCTGAGGGCTGGGGTACAATAAAGATGTTGTATACTGAGGGCCACAGGGAAGATCAACGTATTGTAATTGTGTTACCCTCTTGAAATAAAGATTATTATTATTATTCATTATCATTATCAATATTATTATTATTATTATTATTATTATTACTATTATTATCATTATTATTATCATTATTATTACTATTATTATCATTAAAAACCACTACGTACCTTGCCGTAGAAGTATCGGCAGACGGCCTCCTGGGCCCAGGGCTGGAAGTAGAAGTCCGCGTGTCTCTCGTCCTCCGGGTTACCAACAACATCTGTCATGCTCTGAAAAATATCATCAACAATTTGGATTGGGAATTTTGTAAATCATAATTTTTCTCATATTGATGCTAACTCTTTAGTTGCTAGTTGTTAACCCTTATGCGGGTGGCTAATTTGGTCATTACAAAATTATGCAAAAAAACTGAAAAATGACCGAACCCCTGGCAAATGGGTACTCATCTGAGAGTACTCAGCGAGAGCTATCCAATGAATGCCAACATGGCAGGGTTTGGATGGTTTTCAAGCATTTTTGCTTTGGACAAAAGTAGCCCCAGCATTGGAAGGGTGAAGTTGTTAATTATGGAGTAACTTTGAACAGGTAGTAAGTTGGTTGTGTGCAAAACCTCTCTCGCTATATATTATACAGGTGAACTTGGATATGACGGACCACTGTACGACGGATTTTTTGCATATGACGGACGACATGCTTGGTCCCAGTCCGATGCATATCAAGTATTTGTCATATGTATACGACGGATTTTGGATAAGACGGACCAATTTTCCTGGTCCCATTGAGTCTGTCATATCCAAGTTCACCTGTATCAACTACATATCACTTGTTGAGGTCTCTGGATTGTTAGAACTTTTTGTGTACATTTTTCATTATTGACTGCTCACTTCATTAGTCTTAACGTAACCCATTTATGTATGTAGCAGCCAAAACTGTTTGACTATTTTGGTGACATCTCTCTAACAAAAGCAATATTCAGAAAAATAATTGAAGGAGAAATGGTGATCAAAGTCCGACACACAACTCTCTTTCAAATATTTTATGAATTCATGATTAATTCTGAAGTTATTTTTAAAAGTATGGAAGGTCCAGACGGCTGCTGTCCAGGAGATGTCATTTCTGCTGCCAAAACTGTTTGACTATTTTGGTGATATCTCTCTAACAAAAGCAATATTCAGAAAAATAATTGAAGGAGAAATGTTGATCAAAGTCTGACACACAACTCTCCTTCAAATATTTTATGAATTAATGATTAATTCCAAAATTAATTCTAGAAGTATGAAAGGTCCAGACGACACTTGTCCAGGAGATGTGATTTCTGCTGCGTACCTTGAGGTCTCTGGTCTGTGAGATGAGCCAGTTGTTGATGAACTCCTGAGGGTCTTTCGCGAAGCCCAGCATGAACTCTCGGTTGATCTTCAACTGGTTGATGGTCTCAACCGTCTCGTGGATCTACAACAAACAAACAACCTTAAAAATACTGCTGGGTTGGGATATGTCCAAAGAGGGCGTGAATTGGTAAGGATTTTATAATCAATTACCTGTAAATTCAGTTTCACCATGTTTTCTCAAATGCAGTGAAGAAAAAGTGCTCCAGTTTGGCCAAATATTCATCATACTACACTGCCTAAAAACAAAGTATTTCATATAATTGATGTGTGAAATTTTACATTTTGGTCTATTTTGCTACAATATTCATTTCACTATCAAAATATTAATGTTTATCAAACCCTTACCATGTTTGAGCCCAAATTGTTTTCAGGATCTAATTTTTCATCATCTAGTTTAATGGTTCTTTGCCAATACTGAGTTTATTTCAAAGTATGGATAACTGCAGGACACATTTTCATTTAGCGTTCATTTCCCAGATGATAATTTTGTCATTACCTTGTTGTCTAGAGCTGTTATTTCCTGTTGACTCTGAGTGGAGAGCAAGAAAGAATTCATCTGCTGCTGCAGAGTGTCGTCCACTTCAACGTCAATATCATAGCACGCCGTCTTCTTGGAGTCCGGGCCATCCACACTGTAAATGTCATAAAGCAACAAACAATCATATACCATACACAACATCAATATCACAGCACGCAGTCTTCTTGGAGTCCGGGCCATCCACACTGTCAATATCATAAAGCAACAAACAATCATATACCATACACAACATCAATATCATAGCACGCAGTCTTCTTGGAGTCCGGGCCATCCACACTGTCAATATCATAAAGCAACAAACAATCATATACCATACACAACATCAATATCATAGCACGCCGTCTTCTTGGAGTCCGGGCCATCCACACTGTCAATATCATAAAGCAACAAACAATCATATACCATACACAACATCAATATCATAGCACACCATCTTCTTGGAATCCGGGCCATCCACACTACCAATATCATAAAGCAACAAACAATCACATACCATACACAACATCAATATCATAGCACACCGTCTTCTTGGAATCCGGGCCATCCACACTACCAATATCATATAGCAACAAGCTTTCAAATACTGTATACCTTTGTGTTAATTTTGCACATATAAAATAATGCACTCAGCAGGCAGTTGCCATTGATGCGCAGATTGATTTTTGTGTACTGATGCTGGAGCTATCATGTCATCGTGTTTCACGATATTAGCATAAGGATCGGATGCGCAGTTTAATAAATGCTGACTCCAGGGGTGTGCAAAGTACACATCAATTAAACTGCCGCAATATAAACATGTATAAAGTACTGTAGTCCTCTACATTACCATTGCGTGAAGAATACTGCACAATCATACCATGTGAATGAAATGTATTTTGCAATTTCATGTGTCTGAAAAGTAGGGCTGCACACCGGTTCCCGGTTGCAGACCGTAACCGATCATTAGGCTGCCTAATGATAATGATAACCGTCCCAAAAAAAAACGGTTTGAAAAACCGATAAAGCAGCTATGAGGAAACTGCCTTACCTTACTGTTGACATCGCTCCGAGCACTTCCTAAGTCGTGATTCAATGAAACAACGGCTCGGATGCACGTCTAGTGAGCCGCCATTTCAGTGCCTTGTTCTGAACCCGAACGAAGGCTCACCAGCATTGGCATCAATACTTTCGTATTTAATTCTTAATGGATAATTTGTTCAAATTTAATATTCTATGGCCAAATAAAACTAATAATAATCAAATATACGTATCGTTAAAAAACCGTTAAGAAACCGGTTCGTTTCAAAGTTATCAGTATCATATCAAATCGTTAATTCTTAACGGTGTGTAGCCCTACTGAAAAGTCAGCTGGCAATGTGAAATTTGCTCAAAAGATGACATATTCATCTAGCTAACCCATTAATGCTTAGGAGTTCCTCCAGCAATTGTCCTCTGGATCTATGATACTTTTTACAATAACTTCTGAATTGAGAATGATTTTACAAAATATTTGAGGGAGGGATGTTGACAATGCTCTGATCAACATTTTTCCTTCAAATATTTTTCTACGAGTGCGTTTGCCTGCAAGATTTCATCAAAACCGTCTGGCTTCTTTTGGCCGCTGTGAGCATTAATGGGTTAAAGAAGCTCCTAAAACAGTAAGTCTAAAATCTGCTCCAGATCCATTGCAGTCTAGCTGTGGGACGAGGATTATCGTACTCACGTGATGATGTGGTTGATGACGATGGGATCAGGGGCGTTCAGCAGAGTATGGAGACGCTGTGGAATCTCAGCAAACTTCATACGCGGAACCTCAAAAATCTAAAACAAAAACAACGCATTATATAACACTTCATATGGTAGATATAAGATCAGAGGGTGCTATGGAGAATACAGATATGATGTGGAATCTCTGCAAACTTCATCCTAGGAACCTCAAAAATCTAAAACAAAAACAATGCATTATATAACACTTCATATCCAACAAAAACAATTCATTTTACAACAATTCACATGGTGGATATATGATCAGAGGGTGTTACGAAGAAAACAGATATGCTGCTTAATTTTGACAGAATTCATCCTCGGAACTACAAAAATCTGCAACAAAAACAATGGATTTTAATGCTTCATAAAGTGGATGCTTACATCTTCATCTAAATTGAAAGGACTGATTATCATTTTTGATTTTTTACCACTAATTGCCATCACGTGACATTTGACCTTGCTTACAAAAAACACTAAATCATAATCACCTCTGATTATTGATTTTTTGTCATTATTTTGCCCCTATTATAGTGGCACTATACTTTGCTTGTAATAGCAACTAACTCTTTCATGTACATTTTAAAATTTTGATCCTTTGCCGTTAGCAAACCTGACCTATCTTTTGCCATTATTTGACCTTGAGTGTTTTTGACCTATCTTTTGGCATTATTTGACCTTGAGCAACCTTTGACCTATCTCTTGCCGTTATTCAATCTAGAGCAACCTTCACCTATCTTTTGCCATTATTTGACCTTGATCAACCTTTGACATATTTTTTGCCATTATTTGACCTTGAGCGGCCTTGCTTACCTGCTGCAGGTACTTGTCGCAGTTGATGAACTCCCTCTCGCTGGAGTCCTGGAGCTTGTGCGTCTTGATGTACTGCCAGAGTGCGTTGATGATTACGGGGCGTGTCTGAGTGTGGACGCCCAGCAGGCGGGCCAGGCGCTGGTCCAGCTTGAACTGCAGCGGCTAGTAGCGGTAGAGAGATAGAAAAAGATCAGAACCCAGGCAATGGTGAAAGATAGGGATGTCATCGATAGTTGACAAATCAATAAATCGACATTTTCACTTTGTCAATTAAATCGAATCGAATGGTTGGGTATCGAATCGAAATAATCGATATTCTGTACCCCAATAATGGCATATGATTATTTATAAAAAATACACTTTTCCCAGACATATTCCTGTTAAACTAATGCAAAGTGAAACTCTGACTAAATATTGAAGTATTTTCTATGGCTTTTGTAAGAGAAATTGGAAGGAATGGTGTGCTTTACTCAGGCATATGGCCAAGACACAGGGTATGCAACCAAAATAAAGGGATATCAATGACATCCCTACAAATACTTGTGCCCTACAAGCAAGTTACGGCGTATCGAATCGAATCGAATCGAATCGAATCGAAAAATACATCAATCAATCGAATCGATAAAATTTCATATCAATGATATCACTAGTGAAAGATTCAGAATCTCTAAAAAATATAGTTAGAGGTCACTTCACCAGAAATCCATTCTGACTATTTTGTTGTAATATTTTGAAGTACAACTTTTTTAGAAAAATATATGAAGGAGAGATGTGGATCAGTAACCAAACTTACAACCCTCCTTGAAATATTTTGCGAATTGATATTTTCTTCCAGAGATATTTACAAAAGTATCAACGATCCAGACAACCTTTCTCACTTGACCTGGAGAATATAGTAACTGGTCATTTCACCAGAAATCCATCCTGACTATTTTCTTGTTAAATTTTGAAGTACAACATTGTTGGAAAAATATTTGAAGGAGAAATGTTGATCATAACCCAACTGCCAACCCTCCTTCAAATACTCTGTTAATTAATATCTCCTTAACAAGTTATTTACAAAAGTATCAACGATCCAGACGTCTTTTCTGATTTGAATTATTACCTGGTAGTCGAGCATGAGCAGGACGGTGCACTTGACGTTCTGGTCGCCAGGACGCTTCACTTGGAATCCGTCCGTCTCTTGAGTGGTGGGCGTGCGATGCCACTGAAACACAAACACACAGTCAGAATGAAATATAATGATGATGACGATGATGGTGATAATGATAATGATGATGATGATGATGATAATGATGATGATGATAATGATGATGATAATAAAAATAATGATAATAATAATAATAATAATAATAATGATGATGATGATAATAATAATAATAATAATAATAATGATAATAATAATAATAATAATAATAATAATAATAATAATAATAATAATAATAATAATAATAATAACAATAATAATAATAATGAATTATCTTTAGTGGAGGGCTATTTTCAGGGGCCAATACGATTTCTGTGATAAGGGTTTGTTCTGTTGGAGGGGGTTAGTTTTAACAAAGAGGTTTATCAACCTTGTTGATTTTAAGCTGAACTGAAGAAAAGCGACGATTCTTCGTAACCCGACAATTCTTTGTAAGAAAATTAACATTTTAAATCATAAAGGGAGTTTGTTGAATCCCCTATACACATCTAAACCCATTTGAAAAATACATGTAGTCTGTAGATATAAACAGTATTTTTGGAATAATATTCCTAATCTTGATACATTGTGACATTTCTTTTTGCTTTTTATTGCTCAGAGTTACATGTGGTATGGTATGGCAGGCCAGAGAAAAGTATATGGAAGATGAATATATACATACATACTTATTTTGATGGTAATATATAACAGTACAAATGGAATATCATCTTCTTTATCCAGTGAATGACAAACTTCAAATTTTTTGACAGAATATTTTTAATAATGAAAGCTTGAGTTTCTATTCAATAAAACCTTTCGATAAGAATTAATTGTTTGCACGCCTGTCCGGTAACATGAGAACTCTAAACATTAAGGGGATAATGACATTCTTTAATTAACCCATTTACCCTTACAGTTTCTCTAGAAAGTGTCGTCTGCTTCTCTCATACTTTTGAAAATATCTTTTGAATAAAGCAAAAATTCACAAAATATTTGAAGGAGAGTTCTTGTCTGGCTTGTGATCAACATTTCTCCTTCAAATGTTTTCAAGAAAATGTGTTTGTAAGGTAAATATTTCCAAAATCGTCAGGCCTCTTTTGGCTGCTCTGAGTGTTAATGGGTTAATAGAAGTAAATATCGACAATAAGTCACTGTGGACTGGGGCAACTGACGATTTCTATTGGAAAACTGGAGGATAAAGAACAGTTTGCACCCTTGTCCTAAAACCTGAGATATCAAGGCATGGAGGGGTTAATGGCAAAGGTACTTTACTGTATACGGCTTTAATTTGAAGTGCTAAAAATTATTTCACATTACCGCCCTGTTGGAGGGTATTTGTGCTAATTTAAATTCGCACATTCAAGCAGAGATTCAAAGGAGATACAAATCAGGATATTCATTTGAAGGATGTTATTTTGGTGCTATCATGGGGAGCGCAAAAATAGCAAAAATTAAATGCCTGTAAAAAATACCAGTTATACAATATTTTAAACAATAATTCCCTATTCACTCGGGAATATAACAACTTATGGCCTAATACATGTAACAAGTAAAACCATTCATCATTGGTTGTTTTCATAACACATCACAACATCATGGAGAACAACACAAACAACACCTGTGGCTGCCATGACGACGGCGACCCACATATGCAAATGAATACATGAATATGCAAATTAGCCTCTAGTTAGAGTAAAGATGATGGGAGGGAGTGGATGAGTGGCCTTTGCCTCATAGCCCACAGAATCAATCGAGAACTACAGTGACGACCACGACCACGACGGAAATCAACACATTCTTTCTCATGTAACAGAAGAAAAGCAGGGCTCGAAATTAGGGGGTGCTGGAACTTGCAGTGTCTTAGCCAGGATTTTGAAACTGGGTGCCTAAAATTGGCTGTTGTAAAATTTTTGGGCGTCCAAATTTTTAAGGGGGATCACAATATACTCATATTTCTACCATAAGCATGTATAAGTTCATCAAAATGATGCATGATATCATTAAACAATGTCATAGGAATAGTAAGGAGATGCAAAAAATTCAATTATAAGCTTGAGATAGAGATTTTTAGAAATTTCACACAAAAATATTTGGGTGTCCTGAGGGGTGCTTTTTAAGGGTTTGGGTGTCCAAAAAGGCACCCAGACGCCCTGCTGTCTAAGACCATGGCTGGAAGCCCAGGGTTCCCTTGAATTCTAATGTGGCTTTCTCAAATTTCTGCAGGAAGCCCAAAGATGTACTGGTTTCTATACACAATATCTCTAGGTAGCTTTAGAAGATGTAATTGGGCTCCCTGGATACAATCTTAATTTCGAGCCCTGAAAAAGCAGTGAATTTCACCCACTCACATCTGGTCAGATCACATATTAACCCTTATACTGCTGGTCGCTAACTTGACCATAACAAAATGATGCAAAAACCCTGAAAAATGATTGAAACCCTGGCATGTGGGTACTCATCTGAGAGCACTCAGCGAGAGCTTTCCAATTAATACCAACATGACAGGGTTTAGACGGTTTTCAAAATTCTTTGCCTCCTTGTGCATTGGACCTTCTAATGCGGAGTCTACTTTTGTCCAAAGCAGAAGGACGCAATGATTTTTTAATCCCATCTAAACCCTGTCATATTGGTATTCATTGGATAGCTCTCACTGAGTACTCTCAGATGTGTACCCACATGCCAGGGTTTCGATCATTCTAGGATTTTTTTTGCATCATTTCTGTTGGCTAAATTAGCCACCACCAGTATAAGGGATTATCTTACCAATTTGAATAAATCTCACCAAATACAGTAATGTCTGAAGAATATTTGAAAATGAACTGTTCTACCCATAGGGAAAAACAACTCTCAGTCAAACCTTCCTCAAAATATTGCTTTGATAGCAAGATATTTCCAAATCAGTCAAACGAATTGGAAATTCCGATGTGAGTGAGTTGACCCATGACAAAACAGGCTTGCTGAAAACCATGCTAAAAAAAGGTGGATACCCAGGAATAATTCTTCCTCTTTTTTGGCTTTACCACAATACTTGAATATTGAACATACCAAACCCAAACCCTACACTGTATCCGTCACATAGGAATTTACAACTGTCACTTAAATTCATAATACATATTCAGCTTCCACTAAATTTGAAAATTGAAGACAAAATTAAGTGAGACAGATGCTTTTATAAGTATTCAAACTAAATGAAATAGCATTAAAAATGTCAATTTCATAATAAAAAAATATCAGTTTTAAAATTAACAGAGGTTTATTCTCAATTTAAAAAGATTACATAGAAGTTTGGAAAGTTAAAGCAATGAAGAAAAAGAATTCACCTTATCTACCATTTCACCACTTTCAAATTAAATTTAAATTCAGCAAAATAAAATTTCAAAAACTAAAATCTACCACTTAAAAATTACTAAGTCCTTGGTGACTTGCATTCAAATTGATTTAATCTAATTCCACCTTTTTCTTAAGCACACACACTGACGCACACATACACACAAAATCATAAGTACACATTTACACTTCTTATTATAGAGTATAGGGGACCTATCAGAAACTCAGAGTACACTTTCACTTTCAATCACACAAATTTCATATATTGTTTTTGAAATATTTGTTTCCATGATATCAAATAGATCACTTCCAGATATAAAATATTCTATATGGATATGAAATGAATTTGTTTTAGAATATCACACTTCATTTTAGGATGTCTGACTTTTTCATGAATGGATATTAATTTTTTGTGTTAGGTTATATGCTGAAGTTTGAAAGTGATGAGGAATTTTGTAGATCAAAAAAAAATGAAATATGGTTTTATTTTATCACAATGGTTGATCAACCAGGCAGTGGTGTACTTCGGGGTTCAGTCGGTTAACCCATTTATGACAAAGTGTTCCTCGAAAATTTTAGTCTGGATCAAAGACGCTTTTGACAATAACTTCTAAGTGAAGAATGATTTTACAAAATATTTTAAGAGGAGTTGAAGGTAGTTTTCTGACTGATATTTCTCCCGACTATACTTTCACATGAAAGAATTCAGCAAAATAGTCAGATTACTTTTGGCCACTGTGAGCAAAAATGGGTTGACCCATTCATGCCTGTCAAACCCAAAAACGCCCTGACAATTTTGGTGATTCTTTTTAAATAGAGCATATTTGGAGAAACACTTCAAGAGGAAATATTTATGCTAAATCTGAGGTTGTTCTTAAAAGAATCATAGATCCAAACAAAATTTTAGAGGTCTTCGGCCATGAATGGGTAATTATTAACCCTTCCGATGCTGAGGTTACTTTCTTCCAATGCACAAGAATTCTGGAAATTATGAAAATCATCCGAACCATGTCATGTGGGTATTCATAGGAAAGCTCTCGTTGAGTACTATCAGATGAGTACCCATGTGCCAGGGTTTCAGTAATTTTCGAGCATTTTGTCATTATTTCATGTTGACAAAGTTGACCAGCAGCGAAAGGGTTAAAAAAAACTGAATAAACGGTCCTGCCTACATCCATGCGAGAACACTGAAGCCGCTAGAAACGAGGGGAGAAACTGAAGAGTGAAGTAGGGGGAGAGGGCAACAAAAATGTGGATATTTTGAGAGGGGGGGGGGGGGGGGGGGGGCAAGGAAGAAGTGTCAATTTGAGCATATTGCCCAGGCTCAGTCAGGGGAGGATCAAGAAGTTCTGTTTAGGGGGTTTGTTTTGTATTAGGTGTTTCATTTTAACCCTTGCAATGCTGAGGCTACTTCCATCCAAAGCACAGGAACGCAAAGATTTTTGAAAAACATCGAAACCCTGTCATGTTGGTATTCTTTGGATAGCTCTCGCTGAGCATTCTCAGATGCCTGGGTTTCCGTTTTTTTTTCAGGATCTTGGCGTCTTTTTGTATTGGCAAAAATTAGCCAACAGCAGCATAAGGGTTAACAGAGGTGTAGGTCCGCATCATAGGTTTTAAGCTAGATGAAGAAAATTGACATTTTTAGCAAAAAAAAAAAAAAAAAAAAAATCAGTGTAAATGGGGTTGGACTTAGAAACTTCATATTGTGAGAAGATGAGGGTGAATGTGGAATGAGGGGGAGGGGGGGGATAGATAATGAGGGTAAATGCACCTACTTAAGGAGAAGGAAGAAAGGGAGAAGAGCAGGGTGATTTTAGAATAGGGAGGGGGGGGGGGGGGGGGGTTAGGGAGGGGCATTAGTAAATGATGGTAAATGCACCTACTTAAGTGGAAGGGAGCAAGGGAGAAGAGAGGGGTGACTTCGGAATTAGGGGGAGGAAGGGGAGATAGAAAATAAGGGTAAATGCACCTAGTTAAGGAGAAGGCAGAAAGGTGACTTAGGAATGAGGAGGGGGGGGGGGGGAGGGAGGGGGCATAGAAAAGTCAGACTTCGACATAAGGAGAAGGGAGAAAGGTGACTTAGGAATGAGGGGGGGGGGGGAGGGAGGGGGCATAGAAAAGTCAGACTTCGACATAAGGAGAAGGGAGAAAGGTAGAACTGAAGGGAGACTTCAGAATGATAGAGGTGGGGTAGGAAGGGGGCATAGAAAATGAGAAAGGAAGGGGGAGAGTAACTGAATAGTGACTGATAACTGCAGACTAGCATCACCACAGGCATGCTGGCTGGCGGACCCCGCGACACACCGCCGACACCGTCGCGGTGGCAAAACATGCATTCTCCACAGTAGTAGTACAGAGGCTACAAAGTCACCTTAAGAATCCGTGTCTCGTCTGATTTTGTAGGCTATGGACACAAAAGGAAACAAGAGATGGCAAGTCTTAGTATGGAGGAGAAGGGGGGGGGGGGATGAGGAGAGGGTGGGGTGCAAATTTTGATACACTTACAGGTGTGGGTATGAAGGCACAGTCAAACCTGCTCAAAGAGAACGTCTATTATTGTACCCATTTGCCTCTGGAGGGCACACGAGGAATTTAGAATTCTTTCATTCTTTTTTTGATTTTCCGCCATACTTTGAAGTTGTGACTCGCCAGTTGTAAATGGTAAAAGAAACAGCAGTACCCGACGAAAACCAATGCCTAATCCCAAGTCACTGGCAACCTTCTCACTCGCCCCGGCAGGGATTCGAACCCAGGCATTCTTAAAATGGCGAGAATACTTAAAGGGTAATCTTAACCCATTAATGCTCACAGCGGCCAAAAAAGGCCTGACTTTTTCGTTGATATCTTTCTAACTAAGGCATCTTGGGGAAAATATTTGAAGGAGGAATGTTCATAACAACTAAATCAACAACTCTCCTTCAAATATTTTGTAAAATCATTGTCATTTCCTAAGTTATTTTCTAAAGTATCATATGTCCAGACGACAATTATCAAGTTGAGTTCTAAGCATTAATGGGTTAAAGTGGCCAGAATGTGTGTGCTCCAGGTACAAATTCAAATGGGTTAAGAGACATCAATAGGGACCAATCCAAAAAGAATTCCCCAGACAAAAATACCTTACAATTCACCTGTTGATGATGACCACCTGTCCTTAAAGACCACCCATGATTCATCTCTCCAATTAGTCCAGTAGCCAGATCAAGAAAAGGGCTCTATTTTAGAAGTTAGGTTAACCCGAGAGCTAGAAAATTTCCGTTGGTATCATGTTTTAGGCCCACACTTGGGGCATACCGCCAGGGTGGATGTAGACTTCAAAAGTGGTGCACATCTTTTTTATGGGGTCATGTCTTAGACACCCCAATATATGTACAAAGGCCCCAAAATGGTCAAAATAATAGGTATAGGGGTAGGAAAGGCACCCTAAAACACTCATAACTCAGCTTGAACCAACCATAGGGATGAATATTTGGTATCAAAAGGTTGGTATGAAAGAGAAGTATCTTTTGAAATACTAAACACATGACTAACTCTATTCCATGATGTAATAAAGGTCATTCAAGGTCAAAATGGCTGCCAAATCAAGAATCTGGGATTTTCCGATATTCTAAAGTTTCCGTTTATAAACTTCTCAGTTTTTTTGACGGTATGTATTTCTTTTTTGTAGCCACCTTTTCTGAAGAAATGTCTTTTAATGGAATTGTTGAACATTTTAGAAAGTTCATTGACTAGAGTTTTAAGTCCAAATTTGAGCTGTAAGGTACAAAGTAGGGTACCAAGCCCACCTGGAGACCCCAAAAAGTGCCTTAAATGGAAATAATTTGAAAATCAAAATGACTTTATCTTAAGTTTTATAAGTAGGAAGGGAGCAGATGATGTACCAAAACATCAAGTTTAATTTTCTCCTCAAACTGGAAGATTATTGAAAAATAATATTGAAATTAAGGGGTTGTTGAAGGTCAAATAAAGGTCAAAATGTCATTTTTCCTCTAAAAATTTCAAATTTTGATCAAGAAATTTTGATGAAGTAGTTGTATTTTGTCATTTTTTTATTTCCAAAACAAGTTACCACAATGATTGACGGATAAATAATCTCAAATGTGGTCCAACAAATCATTTTTTACCATTTACCGGTGAAAATGAAGTAGTTTTAAGTCAATATGGAGGCGTGGAAGTTGGCATTTGGCTATTCCATGCTTATAATAAGTGTTTACGAACGGGTTGTGAGAAGGTGCTAGTATGGGAACACTGTTTAGGTCATAAAAGTTGTGAGCACCAAACAATATAGGCATTGTTTGGTATCAATTTTTTTGTTGTAAGACAGTCTTTCCATTCCATGCAACCAACCAAGGGTAGGGTCTATTGTTGTGATACTAGAGGTCATTCAAGGTCAAACTAACCCCAATTTCATAATTTGAGGCATTTTGTCTTTGAATTTTCCATTAAACAGCTTATCATATTCTCCTAGAATACATATTTTATCCTGGAAATATTTTAAGGTGAGAAATATTTTTTTTAAAGGATTCTGAGACATTTTAAGGTCATTTCAAGAGAAAGTCTGAACCAATTTGGAATATTTCAGGACCAAAGTTACAAATGCCTGGTCACGGGTGCACTCAAATATTTAAGTGAAGCAGCAGAAAGTTGGCATAACAGGTTGAGTCATATCTTATGGTATGTCAATTTGCATTTTGAATAGGGAGAAAAAGCCTTTTAACTTGCAGCATTACTTGCCTATTGTGTTTGTCATGTAAAATTATAAAGGCAGTGCAAAATATCTCTGAGATTTAGGGAAAAAATGAAGGTCAAATAAAGGTCAAAATATCATTTTTTCTCTAAAGAATTCATATTTTGATGGGGAAATTTTGATGGAGTACTTTGTGTTTTGTTATTACATAATTTCCTAACCACATTACCACAATAATTGACAGAAAAGATACCTTAAATATGTTTTAGCAAAACATTTCCACCCTTTACCTGTGAAAATGAAGTAGTTTAATGTCAATATGGAGGTGTGGAAGTTGGCATTTGGCTATTCCATGCAAATAATAAGTGTTTACAAACGGGTTGTGAGAAGGTGCTAGTGTGGGACCACTGTTTAGGTCATACAGTTGTGAGCTTTAAACATTATAGGCATTGTTTGGTACCTAAATGTTTGTTGTAAGACAATCTTTCCATTCCATGCAACCAACCTAGGGTAGGGTCTATTGTTGTGATACTAGAGGTCATTCAAGGCCAAACTAACCCCAATTTCATGATTTAAGGCATTTTGTCTAAATGGATTTTCCACTTAGCAGCTTATCAAATCATTCTGGAATAAAAAAAATTATCCTGGAAATATTTTTAGGTGAGAAATATTTTTCAAAAAGGATTCTGAGACATTTTCAGGTCATTTTAAGAGAAAGTTTGAACCAATCTGGAATATTTAGGGGCCAAAATGACAAAATGTCTGATTACGGGTGCACTCAAATATTTAAGTGAAGCAGCAGAAAGTTGACATAACAGATAGAGACTCATATCTTATGGTATGTCAGCTTTCATTTTTAATGGGAAGAATAAGTCTTTTAACTTATCATTGTTTTTTATGTAAGATTATAAAGGCTGTGTAAAATATCTCTGAGATTTAAGGAAAAAATGAAGGTCAAATTAAGGTCAAAACGTCATTTTTTCTCTAAAAAGTTCAAATTTAGATGATGAAATTTTGATGAGGTACTTCTGTTTTGTCATTACATAATTTCCTAAGCCTATCACCACAACAATTGACAGACAAGATACCTTAAATATGTTTTAACAAAATAAAAATACCCTTTACCTGTGAAAATGAAGTCTAGTTTCAAGGTAATATGCAGATGTGGAATGTGCTATTGGACAATTCATGCCTAATTGAGTTGTTAGCAAGTGCCAGTAACATATGGGACCACTGTTTAGGTCATAAAAGTTGTGAGCACCAAATATTATAGGCATTGTTTGCTATCAAAATGCTTGTTGTAAGACAATCTTTCCATTTCATGCAACCAGGTTAGGGTAGGGCATTTTGCTGTGATATAAGAGGTCATTCAAGGTCAAACTACCCCCAATTTCATGACTTAAGGCATTTTGTCTTTGAATTGCCTGTGTAGTATCTCATCAAGTTCTCCTAGAATACATATTTAATGATATTTTTCCTGCAAATATTATTTTTAGGTGAGAAATATCTTTTAAAAGAGAAACTAATGCCTTTTAAGGTTATTTCAAGACAAAGTCTGTTCTAATCGTGAATATTCGAAAATGCTCTATGTGACCTTTTGACCTGGTTTTTGACATTCCATTTTTCCTTAAATCTCAATAATATTTAACGCTATCTTTAACCTTACGTGGCAAACACAAATTGGCAAGTTAAAAGGTGTATATGCCCAATTGAAAATGAAAGCTGACGTACCATATGATAAGGCTGTTGTGTCAACTTTCTGCTGCTAAATTGATATTTGGGTGCACCTAAAATCAGGCATTTTGTCATTTTGATGCCTGAATATTCACAATTAGCACAGACTTTGTCTTGAGATAACCTTAAAAGGCATGAGTTTCTCTTTTAAAAGACATTTCTCACCTAAAAATAATATTTGCAGGAAAAGATATCATTAGATATGTATTCTAGGAGAATTTGACGAGATACTAAACAGGTAATTCAAAGACAAAATGCCTTAAGTCATGAAATTGGGGGTAGTTTGACCTTGAATGACCTCTTGTATCACAGCAAAATGCCCTACCCTAGCCTGATTGCATGAAATGGAAGGATTGTCTTACAACAAGCATTTTGATAGCAAACAATGCCTATAATGTTTGGTGCTCACAAATTGTATGACCTAAACAGTGGTCCCATATGTTACTGGCACTTGCTAACAACTCGATTGGGCATGAATTGTCCAATAGCACATTCCACATCTGCATATTACCTTGAAACTAGACTTCATTTTCACAGGTAAAGGGTATTTTTATTTTGTTAAAACATATTTAAGGTATCTTGTTTGTCAATTGTTGTGGTGACAGGCTTAGGAAATTATGTAATGACAAAACAGAAGTACCTCATCAAAATTTCATCATCAAAATTTGAACTCTTTAGAGAAAAAATGACGTTTTGACCTTAATTTGACCTTCATTTTTTCCTTAAATCTCAGAGATATTTTACACAGCCTTTATAATCTTACATAAAAAACAATGATAAGTTAAAAGACTAATTCTTCCCATTAAAAATGAAAGCTGACATACCATAAGATATGAGTCTCTATCTGTTATGTCAACTTTCTGCTGCTTCACTTAAATATTTGAGTGCACCCGTAATCAGGCATTTTGTCATTTTGGCCCCTAAATATTCCAGATTGGTTCAAACTTTCTCTTAAAATGACCTGAAAATGTCTCAGAATCCTTTTTGAAAAATATTTCCAGGATAAAAAATATTTCCAGGATAAAAAATGTATTCCAGAATGATTTGATAAGCTGCTAAGTGGAAAATCCAAAGACAAAATGCCTTAAATCATGAAATTGGGGTTAGTTTGACCTTGAATGACCTCTAGTATCACAACAATAGACCCTACCCTAGGTTGGTTGCATGGAATGGAAAGATTGTCTTACAACAAACATTTAGATACCAAACAATGCCTATAATGTTTGGTGCTCACAACTTTTATGACCTAAACAGTGGTCCCATACTAGCACCTTCTCACAACCGATTCGTAAACACTTATTATAAGCATGGAATTATGCCACCTTCCACACCTCTATATTGACTTAAAACTACTTCATTTTTACAGGTAAAGGGTGGAAATGTTTTGCTAAAACATATTTAAGGTATCTTGTCTGTCAATTATTGTGGTAATGTGGTTAGGATATCATGTAATAACAAAACACAAACTACTCCAAAATTTCTTCAGTAAAATTTGAATTTTTTAGAGAAAAAATGATGTTTTGACCTTTATTTGACGTTCATTTTTTCCTTTAATCTCAGAGATATTTTACACTGCCTTTATAATCTTACATGACAAACACAATAGGCAAGTAATGCCGCAAGTTAAAAGGCTTTTTCTCCCTATTGAAAATGAAAACTGACATACCATAAGATATGACTCGATCTGTTATGTCAACTTTCTGCTGCTTCACTTAAATATGTGAGTGCACCCGTGACCAGGCATTTTGTAATTTTGGTCCCTAAATATTCCAAATTGGCCCAGACTTTCTCTTGAAATGACCTAAAAGTGTCTCAGAATCCTTTTTAAAAATTATATCTCACCTAAAAATATTTCCAGGATAAAATATGTATTCTAGGAGAATATGATAAGCTGCCTAATGGAAAATTCAAAGACAAAATGCCTCAAATTATGAAATTGGGGTTAGTTTGACCTTGAATGACCTCTAGTATCACAACAATAGACCCTACCCTTGGTTGGTTGCATGGAATGGAAAGACTGTCTTACAACAAAAAAATTGATACCAAACAATGCCTATTATGTTTGATGCTCACAACTTTTATGACCTAAACAATGGTCCCATACTAGCACCTTCTCACAACCCGTTCGTAAACACTTATTATAAGCATGGAATAGCCAAATGCCACCTTCCACACCTCCATATTGACTTAAAACTACTTCATTTTCACCGGTAAATGGTAAAAAATGATTTGTTGGACCACATTTGAGATTATTTATCCGTCAATCATTGTGGTAACTTGGTTTGGAAATGAAATAATGACAAAACACAACTACTTCATCAAAATTCCTTGATAAAAATATGAAATCTTTAGAGAAATAATCACATTTTGACCTTTATTTGACCTTCAACAACCCCTTAATTTCAATATTATTTTTCCATAATCTTCCAGATTGAGGAGAAAATTAAACTTGATGTTTTGGTACATCATCTGCTCCCTTCCTACTTATAAAACTTAAGATAAAGTCATTTTGATTTTCAAATTTTTACCATTTTAGGCACTTTTTGGGGTCTCCAGGTGGGCTTGGTACCCTACTTTGTACCTTACAGCTCAAATTTGGACTTAAAACTCTAGTCAATGAACTTTCTAAAATGTTCAACAATTCCATTAAAAGACATTTCTTCAGAAAAAGAGGCTACAAAAAAGAAATACATACTGTCAAAAAAACTGAGAAGTTTATAAACGGAAACTATAGAATATCGGAAAATCCCAGATTCTTGATTTGGCAGCCATTTTGACCTTGAACGACCTTTATTACATCATGGGATAGAGTTAGTTATGTATTTACTATTTCAAAAGATACTTCTCATTCATACCAACTTTTTGATACCAAACACTCATCCCTATGTTTGGTTTAAGCTGAGTTATGAATGTTTTAGGGTGCCTTTCCTACCCCTATACCTATTATTTTGACCATTTTGGGGCCTTTTTACACATATTGGGGTGTCTAAGACATGACCCCATAAAAAAGATGTGCACCACTTCTGAAGTCTACATCCACCCTGGCGGTATGCCCCAAGTGTGGGCCTAAAACATGATACCAACGGAAATTTTCTAGCTCTCGGGTTAACCTGAATCCCAAAAATGGGTGGCTGGCTACTGTACTAAATGGTCCTTTTTCACAGGTTTGACTGTGTATCTATGTTAGGGGTGTAAGACAATTGCTAATACAGTAGAAACAGTTAATTCCTGCACCAGTCCATGACCAGATGACTGGTTGCCTGATCGTCCCAGCAGCCTGGGAGAGATAATTACACCCGCATTTCTATGACCCACATAGCTGTATACTGTAGAAAAGGAAATTAATCTGAGGTGCAAATTAACCGAATTCTTTATTTTGGATTTTTCTTGAGATTTTTTATTCCGGAAAGCCACTACTGAAGGTTAATATTCTAATGACAGGAATAAAATATCTGATTTTCATTAAACTGAACTGACCCCACTTGGAAAAGTTCGTCAGAATAAACCACTCGGATTAATTTTTCCATTCTACAGTATTACAGTGAACTTTAGCTATGACATCATGGGTGCGTGGTGGCATTTATACCCAAGTGCAGTGGAATATCCCAAAGTGACCGACCCTCGAAATTGACCCTCCCTTTAAATTGACCACACATTTTCCTATTAGTTTTATAGTGAAGGGAATCCCTCTAAGTTGACCAGTTGTGGCCAGTCCCATAGGTTGCCACTTTAGAGGGATCCACTGTAACTGGGTGACGATCGGGCATGCAGTCATGTTTGATGCCTGGTCTCCTGGCAGCGCATTTAGTGCAGGAAATAAATGTCTGCACTGTAGTTCACACAAGGCACAACTACGTTGCAGAGATTATCCCTTCCAATGCTGAGACTACTTTCATCCAAAGCACAAGAATGCAACATTCTTGAAAAACCATCGAAACCCTGTTGTCTTGGTATTCATTTGAAAGCTCTCGCCGAGTACTCTCAGATGAGTACCCATTTGCTAGGGTTTCAGTAATTTTTCGGGTTTTTTGCATCTTTTTTGTATTGGCCAAATTAGCCACCAGCAGCATAAGGGTTGAGATTGTTAAGATTCTCAATATACCTATCGGCAATCTGGGCTCTGTTTTTGATCCAAGCATGAATATGGCCGCACATGTGTCAAAGGCAGTCAAATCTGCAAACTATCACCTTCGAAACATTGGAAGGATCAGAAAATACTTGACTGCAGAATCAACTAAAGGTGCTGTCATATCCCTGGTAACCTCAAGATTCGACTACTGCAATGGACTTCTCTGTGGAATACCTGAAGAGCTAATATGTAAGCTCCAGAGAGTACAAAATAATGCCGCCAGGGTGATCACACTCACAAAGAAGTATGACCATATCACTCCAGTACTAAAGGAACTTCACTGGTTACCAGTCAGGAAGAGAATTGAATTCAAGATTCTTCTCCTGGCGTACAAGTGTTTGCATGGAACTGCACCCTCTTACCTGAGGGAAATGCTGAAAGAGTATGTCCCACCACGGACACTGAGATCAACATCCAAGAACTTACTCTACGAGCCGAGAACCAACATGAAAACCTACGGTGACAGATCATTTAGTGCCTGTGCCCCAAAACTATGGAATCAGCTCCCAAATAATATTCGGGCAGCTGGGAGTGTGGCAATCTTCAAACGACAATTGAAAACACATCTGTTCAAAGATGTATTTATCAAATAACTATGTGGATATCAACATCTATCCTCTGACAATGAATGTAATGCGCCTTTGAGCATGTTTATATGGAAAGGGCGCAATATCAAATGACAATATTATTATTATTATTATATAGTGTGCCTTATGGTTCATTTCTCTCTTCATTCCATGGTACTGTAATGAACTCCTTGCCTGCATACCAATCCAGATACCATGTATAGCCTGAGTCCCAGGTTCTGACACTAAGATTTCAGGCTAGGGGCCCAGAAAGGTATTTCAATAAAAAATAGCTAAAATAACCTGGAAATAAATTTTACAGTCAGCTGAATAAAAAAAAACTTTTCAAATTCACACTGGCACACGTCTTGTTTTAAACCTTATCTTATTACTGAAATTTTCTTTTACTAATGTGAGATTAGTAAAGATTAAAGTAAGTTGGTTGAAGTCCTGTGGCTGCTAGAAATCAACTCAACCTACTGTAGAATAGGAAATTAATCTGAGTGATTTAAATCTGCTGAACTTTTCCGAGTGAGGTCAGTTCGGTATAATGGAAGTCAGATGTATTATTCCTGTCATTCGAATATAAACCTTCAATATTGGCTTTTTCGAAGAAAAAAAAAATCTCGGAAAAAATCCTAAATCACAAATTCGGTTAATTTGCACCTCAGATTAATTTCCTATTCTACAGTGATGGGATGTTGCCAGACCTTGCAAAGGCAAAGCATAAATACATTGATACCAAAAGGTGCGCTACATGTTAAGCTTTGTTACCTTCACAGAAAATGGCACCTACCTCGACTAGATGGTTGTCAGGACCGTACAGATCTTTGTCGAGTTCGATCACGAGGCTCTTGAAGAATGAAGAAAACTTGCGCTTCTTCATATCCTGACTCATCTTTGGGGAGGTGGGCTGAAAGACAAAGAGAAACAGTCAGTAACCCTTCCAATGCTGAGACAACTTTCGTCCAGAGCACAAGGACACAAAGTTTTTTGAAAACCCTGTCATGTTGATATTCATTGGATAGCTCTCGCTGAGAACTCTCTGATGAGTACCCATGTGCCAGTGGTTCAGCCATTTTTCAGCTTTTTTTTGCACCATTTTCTCTTGGCAAAATCAGCCACCACCTGTTTTTTTTTGCACCATTTTTTATTGGCAACATTAGCCACCAGCAGCATAAGGGTTAAAGGACAATTACACCATGAATAAAATATACGCCCAAATAGTTTATTAGAGTATTCTCTAGTGTTGGGACGATCATCGATTATAATCGATAATCAATCGTTTACCTCTCTGATTCTGATTAATTGATTACAAAACTGGCAATCGATATTAATCGGAAAAGGTGACACCTAGTGGCAAAATATAGAATTAAATGACAGACATGTTGTAAGCTTTCTTGCTATGAAACTAAGCCCCCAAAACACTTCAAAACGAAGTTAAGGTAGGTGCTAATAGCAAGTAATTGTCATAGACTATCACTTATTATTAGGCTCTAGACCTCTAGTACCCAATTATTGCAAAAGTGAGATGAACTGATTATGATCGATAATCGATCGGTTGGCTGTAACTGATTATCGATCATAAAATTGCAACCGATTCCCAACCCTAGTATTCTCTA
This sequence comes from Maea johnstoni, assembly GCA_963942565.1. Lineage (NCBI taxonomy): Eukaryota > Metazoa > Annelida > Polychaeta > Spionida > Magelonidae > Maea > Maea johnstoni. Next base: position 15,534,247 of record OZ012696.1, on the reverse strand, counting down.
CTTAAACCCAAGTTCCTACCATCGTCAACCTTCACACAAGAAGTATATTGCTGTTTAAACACATCCTAACACACAATCAATGGAGGCACTGGTAGCGGCCATTTAAGTCTATTAATAGCTTATCTCAGGCTGTTTGGTACCCATATGGCATTAGCAGTAAGGTTGCTGCTGA
>OZ012696.1:15516575-15529075 GCA_963942565.1 Maea johnstoni | reverse complement strand
AGCGCTGTCAGACGGTCAGTGTCAGTTTAAATACTGTATAACTTGTATTTTTTTTACAGGCATTTAATTTTCGCAATTTTTGCCCTTCCCATAATAGCGCCAAAAATATCCTTCAAATAAATATCTACATAGTAATAAATATAGTCTGAGTGCTTGAATGTGCAAATTTAATGTAGCCCAAATACCCTCCAGCAGGGCTGTAAAGCAAAGTTTTTAGCACTCCAAATTAAAGCTGTATACAGTACAGGGGGGCAAACATTTACCTGAAAAGGACAAAAATTGTTTAAGACAGGGGAGGAAATACAGTGTGAACAAAGTAAGCACCACGCACTGCTTAAAGCTGGCCTGCCAACTTAGATAGAGATATGCAGGAATTCCCAGTCCATAATGTTTAGATTCCCTACATTTAAATTGGAGGGTAAGCTTTAAGTAAAAGAGGCAGTGAGAAAGGCATTGTGGGAGGAGAAAGACTTAATGAAAAGCAAAAATGGCTAAAACGATAATAAAAAATGGTAGACCCTCTTTCCTTTAAAGGGCCACCATCATCAAACCAGCGACGAACTTCATTTGTGACTTTGCTTATGCACACTGGCAACAAAGTTACCAGCAAAGCAGCAGCTTTTATTAGCCTTTGTACTCTGCTTCACAAATCCAAGATGGCCGAGGCTGGAGCATCGTCCCAGTCGCCATGGAAACACTTACCCTCTGTTATAACAGCAACCATTGGCCAAACATGGAAAGAAAGAAGGACAATATATCAAAATGCTGCCAACCTACAAATATTCCCTCAAAGATGGCAGCATGCCCAGAGGAATCTCTGCAGATAAGGATGATTAAGGAGAGGTAAACTAGTAGGAAATGAGGAAACATAAGGGAAAGGAAGCGTAAATCATTAGAAAGCTTTTAAATACATCAATAGTATGGTCTGATACATGCAAATATCTTAGAAATAGAAATATGGTGATTCAATTCCATAAGTTTCAAACAATAAGTAATAATAATATTGATAGAAAATAAAAGAGAAAATGATTAATACATATCAATTTTGGAAACAATTTTGAATAATCATTACCCTAAACAAGGAATGAATTTTCCTAATTAGTTTGGAAATTTATCCCAAATACATATGATGATAACTAATTATTAGCATGCTTGTCAGACCACATGTCCATTACTATAACAATAAATATCTGATCATAACAAAAGAAAATCAACAGAAAATTCATTTGATCATCCTGAGTTCTTTCTCTGAGAATTTTTTTCTAGGCTAACAGCACTTTGATATTTTACACAAACACACATAGACACACAAATCAGAATTCGAACTAAAACGTCAGAAACATTCATGTTAGTGTGGCCTTTAAGAGGCTCTGTAAAAGTGATGTATTGGCCAAATGTGTGATCACATGATACGTCACATGACATTGTCACATGACATTGTATCACATGACATTGCGTCACATGACATTGTGTCACATGACTCATGATATTAATTTATTCAAGGACTTAACAAAGAAAATGAGCATTGCTTCTAAACATCCTTTCTAACCAATACACGCCTGTAGCACCCAAAAATTAACTATTTTGACGAAAACTTCTAAACAATGCATATTTCAGAAAATATTCAGATTAGGAAAAATTAATCTCCTCTTTGATAATATTGCAACCAAAGATATTTTCATAAGCAGATCCAGAAAATACTTTTTATGGGGAGAAATTCACCCAATCATGTACTCTACAGTCAAATGGTCTAAATATTTCCCTTGCAAAAGCAGCTTTTGTGAAGATATTTGAGGGGTATGTTATTCAGAACTCAACCAAAACTTCTACTTCTGTATTTTGAAATATTTTGCTCCCAATTTGTCGATATTATTGTATTATGCTGACAAGATTATCTAAGAGAAATTGGATAACCCTTATGATGCTGATAGATAATTAGATCAACATGAAATGATGACAAAAAGCTGGGAAATGACTGGGCATTCATCTGACAGTACTCAGCGAGAGCTTTCAAATGAATAAGAACACGACTTGGTTAAGATAATTTTCATATTTTTTGCATTCATTTGCATTGGACAAAAGTAGTTTAGAATTATAGAAGGAGCTTAAGCAACAGGACTAGGGATGGGGATCGTTGAGAATTCTACGGTTCGGTTCGGTTCTCGGTTTTGCTTCTACGGTTCGGTTTTATCACGGTTTCCTAAACAGTTTATTAATGACATTTCTTGAATACGAAACTACGCAATGGAATGCGTGGCTGAACTTGCCTGAACTAGAAAGTTCTTGAAAGTTCCTATATACTAGCTCCCTGGGCACTTTCTCTACGCTCAGAAGGCTTCTGAGCATAGTGAAAGTGGGCAGGGTACCAGACTTGAGAGATTTTGAAATCGTTGCGCTTGGCAGACATTGTGAGGCCAGCGAGGAGGTAGGTGCTGACAGTTTTATTACGCCTCCAGGAACCCTGTGCATGCATAGAAAACCGAACCGTTGAGAGGGAGGTCCAGTTTTTGACTGGTTAACCGCAATGCTCAGGCCGGTTTGAACCGGTTTCCGGTTCCCGGTCCCCATCCCTAAACAGGACCAAAGAGGCAGGAGAGAATAATAGCTTTTACCATATGAAGGATTTTAAATGGAGAACTTCTTTTTCTGCTCCAAACTGTTAATCACTTTGTATTTATATGTATTCCTTTTTCAAATCACATGATTCACATTGGCCAATCACATCACTAGTTATACTATGTATTGTTTTTTAATCCTGCTAGAGTAAAACGTTACTGAGTAACTACCCCATGACCACTAATTAAACTCACCTTCTGTGGGAGAATTTTATCAGCCATCTTCTTCTTCTTTTTGCTATAAAAAAATGACAAAAATCAATATTAAATTATACAAATATTTACACACTCAAAATCATACATCTCCAAAGCCCTAATCAATATTAGAATATCTTTCAGAAGAAAAGGCAATAATTGGAATGTATTTCTGTTTAACAGAACACAACAACTCTCCGGCAAATATATTAAGAATTCGTATTTTACTACAGAAACTAGAACATGTACATGCTCACATTAGAGTTATTCAGAACACCATCTATAATACTCCTTCAAATATTTGAGAATTTATGCTTTTTCGAGATGTACATGGATTCAAACGACACTTTTTAAGGGTGACTCTAACCCTTATCCTGCTAACCACATTGGTGTGCAGCAGTGCTCAAAGGTTTCACAGCAGGATAAGGCCACTCCAATTTAATTACTTGTCTTACGTGCTCAGGAGGTAGGAAATGAGCCATTTTGGAATAAAAAAAAAAGTTGAAAAATGCGACTTTTTTTTTATTTTTTAGAGTCTGCCGACTAGGACTGGTAGCGATATGTTTCTACCAGCCTATGCTCAACTAAATAAAATCAATCAATCAAATTAATCCCTGTAACCTGAAGGGTGGGAGGTATACCTCCTCATGTCTGAGGCTCTACTACAGCAATGATAGCTTCCTGTAGTTAACTGAATCACCCTTATAAAGAATATTCTTAAAACTTGCACTTTTTTTTTTTTTTTGAGTCTGACAGAAAATTTCAAAACCACTTTTGTCCGTAAGACACCAAAGGTGACTTTTTTTTTCTTTTTTTTTTGAGTCTGACAGGATTTTTCCAAAAAAAGCTCGTAAGACAAGTAATTAAATTGGAGTGGCCTATTTAGGGCTAAAAGAAGAAGAATTTCACCAGGAATGATTAATGATATCATTTATTGTTCCTGATTTCACTTACTTTTTCATTGCCTGTTGATGGGACCTGGGGTCTCCACCTCTTTTCCTCTCCATCCCCTGGAGGGCCATCCCTCGCATACCTAGACAACAAAGAAAAAATACACACTTTAAGAACAAAACAACAATAAAAAACAATATTTCCATGATCTATGGAAATTTAAATGGAAATGATTTCAACAAAGCAAAAATGAAATTTTGAAAATAAAACAACACCAACAAACAATATTTCCATAATTCGTGGAAATTTAAATGGAAATGATTACAACAAAGCAAAAATGCAAAGTTTGAAAATAAAACACCAACAAACAATATTACTATCATTCACAAAATGTTTCTTCCATTAATAATGACAAGGTAACCCACTTTTCTATACTACCGGGTTCAAAAAGTCCTAAAGTCCTATCCACCCCTTGGATGGATGAACTTGAATCAAATAGTTCTTGTAGCAAAACAAATACTTCACGCATTTATAAAATCTTCATTAATGAAAAATTGCAGTCTTTTAATCCATTCATGCCTTTAGATCTTCTATATATGTCATCTGGACCTGTTTCACTTTAAAAAAAAACACACAAAAAACTTCGCTATTAAACATGAATTCATGAAATCTAATTTTTAGAATATAGTTTTTTGAAAGGTGAGTCCTGCCCAACATTTCCTCTACAAATATTTTCTGGAAATTGTTCTGAAAAAAATATATTACCAAAACAATGAAGATTTTTTTTTGGGTGCCATGCCTTGGCAAAGAGTGGGTTGTTCTAACTATCAACAGATAATCCCAAAAAAGAGCTGATAAAATAAGCCCTTTTACTCTATATTTCATTCGCAACACCAGAATGTAGAACTATCTGCCAACAGAAAATACAGCAAATCATGAAAGTTCAAATATCAATAGAAAAGAATACATAATAAATGATAATAAATGAATAATACCAGTCCAGCAATACAAACAAATGCAGCATTTAGCTAACATCTTGACGTCAGTCATTTCTGGAAACAAACAAAACTCTACAAGATGGCTTGTTGTCGTAAACCAACAGTTCGTAGCTTGCAAAATACAATTAAGAAAAATGTTGCCACAATCACCAGAAAAATGCAAAAATATAAAAAATGAGCACTTACAAAAAATTGTTTTTTATATCAACTAATAGCAGAAACATCAATGTTTAGCAAATTTTAGTCAGGAATATAGAAACTTATAGAGCCTAATATTTTACTTTTATTTCTTTAGCAAAAAAAGCAAACAAAGTACCTACAAACAAAAAAAGGATTAACAAAAAAAACTTCTGACGCTTAAAATATCATTTTTTTTCGACAAAAGGTGAATGTCAGAATAAAAATAATAAATATAAAAAAATGAAAAGATTGGTATAATCAAAACAATGATGGACGCTCACGAGCTGTTGTTAACGATGCGACAGTCTGGTAGTGCCCTGGATCAATTCCCACTGAGACAGAGCACCCTCAGAACATGATTAATAGTGGTCGCACCTATGTGCTATCCCAGAGTGTCGATAACCTATTCACGTCCATGTGTAATCTGCTGCATTTAACCCTTCCAAGGATACTTTCATCCATAGCACAAGGATGCAAAGATTTTTGAATAACTAGGGTTCAATAAGGGGCTCAAATAAGCACTTCTTGTGCTTAACCCTACCAATGCTACTAAGGCTACAATTTTCCAAAGCACAAGGATGCGAACATTTTTGAAAACCATCCAAACCCTGTCATGTTGTATGTATCAGATAGCTCTCGCTAAGTACTCTCAGATGAGTACCCATGTGCCAGGGTTTCAGCCAATATTCAGTTTTTTTTGCACCATTTTCTCTTGGCAAAATTAGCCACCACCAGCATTAGGGTTTTAAAAGTATATATCTCACAAGTCAGATTAAGATTGCAAAAATATTTGAAGGAGAATTCTTGCACATAGATTTAAAGACAAGTTTCAATCAAATGTTTTTTAAAATAATGCTTAGCTAGCAAAATATTCACAAAAACAGCAGATTACCAGACTACCCTGGGGAATGCATCTGTTTTGACTAGGTGTTGATACCCGCCCAAGACCCTGGATGTCCAGGGTTGTATTTTTGCATTATGCAGACTTTCCACCTTTTATCAAAATTCAGGTTTTCATTGTTCCTATTGTCTTTTCCTATTGTTTTTTTCTATTGTCTCGGCAAATGCACCAGACAATCAACAAAGAGTGCAAATCAATATCTAGGTGCCACCGCAATTAAAATTTAGCGAAAACATTTTGAGTTCACTGACTTAAATTGTTTATTATCGGGTGGCACCTGTGAGATACAATTTCATCTCTGCGAAATAGAAACTGCATCTACGTACTTCTGTGTGTATCCACTGATTTCCAACTACTTCAGCAGCTAGCCAAGTATTCAATCAAATACGTGCAATTGATATATTGTAACAAACCTATTTATGCCCTGTGAAATCATTAACTTAAGTGTAATCTGTGCACTATGATAAGCATAAATAAAAAAATTGGAAATAAGGAATGATTTTGCAAAATATTCAAAGATGGGCTGGAGATTGAGTTGAAAATAGCATTTCTCCTTTAACCCATTAATACTTAAAAGTTCATTCAAAAAATGTCATCTGGATCAATGATACTTTTGACGATAACTTTCAAATTGAGAATGATTTTACAAAATATTTGAAGAAGAGTTGTTGCTAATGTTTTGATTAAGATATCTCCTTCAAATATTTTGCCATTTGTGCGTTTGCCTGAAAGATTTCATCAAAATTGTCAGGCTGGTTTTGGCCGCTGTGAGTATTAATGGGTTAAACATTCTGCAATCTGCTTTTGAAAAGTATCTGCAGAATTGTAAGGCTATTTAGGGGATGCTACAAGCATGGACAGGTTATTCCTACTGTCTGGAATTTTTCCTATCATAATCATCATTTTTCATGAAAAAGCATGTAGATACCACTAACGGGGACATCACTAGCAAATTTCTCACATGGCTTAAGCTGAAATCAAACCAAGGTAGCATTCCCCCCCCCCCCCCCAGTGCCTGGAAGAAACACACAAACTTTTCTTATAAAAAATAAAAATAAATTAAAAATTGGGAAAGACATTGCATATCTATTAATATGTTTTGGTGTTACTTGTGAATAGGTTTGTAACATGTAACCTGTGGTATCTGAGGGGGGATGGGAGGGGTTACTTGTAACAAAGCAGACATGCATAGCATCGACACACACACACACACACACACTTAGCTTGGAGTGGGAGCAGGGAGCTTTACTTCTTTTTTTTAAGTAATACAACTGCCATACATAGCATCTTGAAGCTCATACATTGCAAGGATGGGGAGTAGGGCTGCATACCGCTAAGGGTGAAGCGGTACGGTACCATAACCGGTATCGTCGAAACGATACAGTATTTTATCGGTACTGCTATCGGTATCTTGAACTACGCTAAGTACACACTTAGCGTAGTTCCTGACATAAACCTAAAACGTATTTGTTGTCTGTCAGGTATTTTAATTACAACATGTGATCAGATGTGAAAATTAAGCAGTCATACTTACGGCAGCCAAACCTTGTTTACTTGAATAGATCAACATTCTGCTTGAAGGTACGATATATAGCGGCGATAGTTCCATCGCCGCTACAGTTCCATTGCCGCTAGCATTAGTGAACTTGTGATTCTTATCGCTACCGCGTAGTGGCGCTGTATATCAGCAGCGCCACTACGCGGCAACAAAAAGAATCACAAGTTCACTAATGGTAGCGGCGATGGAACTATCGCCGCTATATCGTACCTTCCAAGTTTACAAGTTCGGCAACCGTAAGTATAACTTTTTACTGAATTATTTCGTAGTATTGAATGTTTGACATGGGTTTGTGTTTTGCAAAATACCGATAAGCATACCGTTAAATATTGAAACGAGTATTCCCCGGTATTTTGCGAGACGGTATTCGGTACGGTGCTGGTACCGGGTACCGGTGTACAGCCCTAATGGGGAGAAAGGATATGGGTTTACCTAGTAGTAAGATTGCAATACGTAGCAAGTGGCTACTCACCTATTATAGAGGGCATAGAAGGGGGGGGGGGGGGGGGGGTGCTAGTAGCTCGTAATAAAACTGCAATATATAACTAGCATCTAGAGTATAATGCACACACACCCAGGTGTTATCAAGAAGGGGAAATAAGAGAAGGGGGATTTCCTAGAAAAAAATAGATGAAAATAGAAACATACACACCCATAATATCAAGAGGGGTGGGGGGGGGGGGGGGGGGAGAGGAGGGGGTTGGTATTGCCTAGTAATAAAACTGCAGTACATAGCATCTAGGAACAAAATCATTATCAGAATTGATATAAGAAGGAAGGATGAAGGGTGGGGGGGGGGGGGGGGCTAGTACAAACTAGTTATATGACTGCAGTGTGCAGAATCTAGAACTCATACTATCAAGACAAGGGTGGTAACATAATACTAATATTGCCTAGTAATAACTCTGCAGTACATAGAGGAGGGGGGGGGGTTGGTATTTCCTAATGATAATACTGCAGTACATAGCTTCTAAACACACGTGTTGCCAGCATTAGCGCTAGCAATACTTACTGGTCGACTCTTTGGACTTAGAAGAGGCTGTAGAAGAAGAGATAGAGTACAGACATACATACATACATACATACAGACTGACAGACAAACAAACAGTCATATTTACTAGGAGAAAGAAATGCTGGTTCCGAGTAATGTGATAAAATAAACTACTGAGCAGAGTTGCTATCTTCATCAATATTTTCTTTTTATCTCTTCAATTTCACTTTTTATCGTACATAATATTTTGCGAAATATTACACTGAAAATTGATCATCCTTGGGCTTAAACAATCTCTTCAATTATTGTTTGTACATAACTATAACTATAACTATAACTATATATATATATATATATATATATATATATATATATATATATATATATATATATAATATATATATATATATATAGTTATATATATAGTTATATATATATAGTTATATATAAAGTTATATAAACAGTGCAGTGCCGATTCATCCTTAAAACTTCAACCCATTGTAGCAAACACCAACTATTTTAGTTAAAGAGCTTTTAGCTTGGCATTTTTTCCCAAAATATTTTGTGAATTTATGCTTCTTTCTGAGTTTTACTCAAGAGTGTTACAGATCCAGATCATTTCTATCAATGGAATATACAGGCACCAATGGGCAATATCCCTATAAGTTTGGCATTTTTTTTCAGCCAAAGGTGTTTGACTTATATACTGGTTCCATTCTATACAAAAAGCCATTCGTTTTTATTTGTCTCTTCAAGCCTTTAACAGCCAAAAATATCCCGAATATCTGAATGATATGTCTTTGACCACAGCATTTTTGCAGAAAATATATATTTGAAATATGTCAATTGACACTCAACCAACAATGCTCCTAAATTTTTTCGTAAATCTATGTTTAACACTTTCTGATGCTGAGGTTACTTTAGCCCAATGCACAAGAAGGCAAAGAATTATGAAAATCATCCTAACCAAGTCATGTGGGTAATCATAGGAAAGCTATCTTTGAGTACTACTATCAGATGAGTACCAAGTGGCGGGGTTTCAGTAATTTCCCAGTTTTTTGTCATCATTTCATGTTGATCAAATTAGCCACCAGCAGCATAAAACTTAATTCCAAAAGCATTTTTTGAAATTTGCAATGACCCTGTTGACCCCTGTAAAGAACGCCAGGCATGAATGGTTAGTGTTACATACTAGGATAATATCCTACATTGAACTCTAATAAAAACACTCAAATAAGCAAAAAGAAAAAAAATTGCAACATAAAAGAAAAATGCTATAAAATGATATTTTAGCATAAGTAATGTGGCAGAAATAAAACCATTTGACTATCTCATCTTAACATGCTTATGCATTCCTTATCAATCAAAACAACACAATCTCTCTGTAGCACAGTAGTAAGGGGATACTGTATAACTGGTTAATTTGGCGTGGTTTTTAATTTGGCATTTTTTTGGCGAATGCCCATCAACGCCAAATTAAAGATCGCATAAAAATATGTCTACATAAAGATGGCGTTGTTCTGACTGCTCCAGACGCCAAAATAAATACAGAGAAAATACTTTTTTGAAAAAACACACGCCAACTTAAGTACATGCCAAATTAACCAGTTATACAGTAGTTAACTGGGCTAGGGGTAACCCTTCAGTGGGAATAGGATTTCCTCAAAAATGGTACTTCAAATAAAACATGCTATGTCCAATCGCAAATGGGGAATTCAAAAGGCAGGAAGAAATGACAGTTCAAATATCACTATTAGGTAGATTTTCATAAAATGTACCAAACAATACTGCTTGGAATTGTTATTGTCAATAACAATGTCTGTGTATTTGTACAAAACTCATATATATATATATATATATATATATATATATATATATATATATATATATATATATATATATATATATATATATATATATATATATATATATATATATATATATATAAACATATAGTGGAGGAGGAGACCTGACAGTATGCTGGGAAGATCAGAGCCCATTCTGAGTCACTGTTAACTTTTCCACATGCCCAGAGTTGTATTTGAACCCTGGACAGAGTTAGAGACAAGTAGCAGTCAGTGGCAACACCTTGGACCACTTTGCCGGCTATCAGTGTAGGCCCTCACTCAACTCAATTGTCAATAAGCCATGTTACAATAGCGATATTCACATTCATGGAACATATATCACCTTATCATAACACCCATATTGCAAAGCTTGTGAAAGGGTAGAACAGTTGGCGTGGGGAACATGATTAGTGATGACAGTTTTTCAAAATGCACTCCAAAATTGTAGTCCATGAAACGTTTTCACTATACTACAGAAAAAAAACTTTGTTCTGTCACAATATATTGAGTTTGAGCTAACCTTTATCTAAAAACTTTTTTGAGTATGTGAAAGTTATGTATTGAAAAATATTCATTGTCTATTTCTCGGTTTGTATAAATTAAATAGATGTTTAGAGATCAATGATATGAGAATCTTTTAATTGAATTTTCTATATAGTCACTTTCTCAGTCACATTGCGGCAAAGTCTGATATGAGTTGTGGAGGAAACATGAGTACCCGGCAAAAACCACCGCCTAACCCCAAGTCACTGGCAACTTTCTCACACCAGGCAATAGTGAGAGGCACTGAGATAATTTGACTGTAAAAAAATACCGAAATTCAAGAGGATAGGTAAGGGCCAGTAAAAGGAAAGTAAGTGGAGGAAAACTGTAAGAATGGAAGTAATAAAATATATAATTAAAAGGGGTATTCATAATAAGAAAGTCACCAACAAAAATTCCATGTTGGCAGCATGTGATATTGACTGGCTAACAATATGTCATATCAAAACCCATGAGGGTGACTTTTGGTCCAGGATTGAAATAAAGAATAATGGAAAAAGTTAAGGATTTCTTTTTTTAATTCTGAAGAAAGTGATACCTCAGAAGGGTTCGTAGATGGAAAGATTTAATTGAAAAAAGGTCAAACAATGAAAAATTCAGACAAAAATGTGAGAGTCAATTGATTCCATCGATTCTATTACAAGGTATCTTTGCAAATAATTACAGGACATAGAAACAATGTTATCCCTATCAGCTGGTAGATCTAGGGGTAAAATTTGCAAGTAAATTTGCAACACAAACTATCCAATGGGTCGAGCGCTAATCCTATGGGTGTGTATATATATAATTTTATATATATATATATATATATATATATATATATATATATATATATATATATATATATATATATATATATATATATATATATATATATATATATATATATATATATATATATATATAATATGTTCTATGGGCAAAGATATGAAGCATTAACATGCTGACAAAATGCTACTAGTTATCATAACTGTCATGCTGAGTACTTACTGCCTGAGTCTTTTGACTTAGAGGCGCCTGGTGAAAGAGTTAAAGATAGAGAAAGAGAGAGAGTTCATCTTTTATACAACACAATAGTACATACATATACTCACATATATACAGTGATCATCATTCTTACCTTACAATTACACAAAATACCTATCTTTACATAATAAAGTGATAGACATTCTTTCCTCATGCTTTTTCAATGACACAAAATACCTATCTTGTACATAAGATAATGATCAACATTCTTTCCTCTTCCTTCTCAATTGTACTATATATCTAGTGCATAGGATGGTAAACATCATTCTTTTCTTTTAACAATGACACAAAATACCTATCCAATATGATCTGAATTTGATATTATCTAAAATAAGCAATGACATCCATTTGTCATTTATTGATAACCATTCCAATATACAGATAAGCAGATAATTGAGGGCACTGGATATCTGCGAGCTTCTTTAAAGTTTGAAGAGAGTGGATACTATAGTATTATAGTAGCAATAGAATACATGATTAAAGGCACATTTAAGGTGAATACAAGCTGAAAAGTTATACAAATTAATATAAGGGTGCACTTTTTGTATCAATACATTCCATTCTTTAATCAAAAACCAAACACTTGCAGCAAGCATACATACAACAAAAACATTTACAGATAAAGCGACACATTCTCATGGAAGAGGTAAAGACTACTATCCAGTGATGCTGAATCCTAATTATCATACCAAAATACACACACACACATATGTATCTATATATAATTATATATATATAATATAATATAATATATA
>OZ012696.1:15457003-15516375 GCA_963942565.1 Maea johnstoni | reverse complement strand
TTACAATGACACACAGATATTTGAAAATCCTCTAAACCCTGTCATATTGGTACAGTAATGGTACTTATTAGATAGCTCTCACTGAGTACTCTCAGATGAGTACTCATATGCCAGGGTTTCAGTCATTTTTCAGATTTTTCACATCAGTATGTATTGGCCAAATTAGCCTTCAGCAGCATAAGGGTTAAATTATGTCAAGATGATAATGCTCCTGTATCAACACTGAAATAACAAAAGGATATAACAATAAGGCCATGGTACTCATAAATATCAGCAATTAGAAGATCATGCCCTAAAAAATGTTATGCATCATAAAAGGCTTTTATTCAATTGTCCTCCTAAAAAAGGACCATCACATCCCTAAAGTTAAGAACAAAATGATGATCATGCCTTTGAAAAATAAAATAAAACAATCTAGGTTGATATCAGCACTCACAAATTCCAAATGTGACTCCTCTAAATAATCACTGTGTGCCTATAATACCAAAAATAAGGCGACCCTTAATTGATTTGTAGTTTCCCGGATCTTTCCCGGACAATTTTTGCAGAGTCGGTAGGGAGGTAAATAAAAATAAAATAAAAATCCTATTTTTAATTTTTTTTTTCTGAACCCAAGCATTAATGAGTCGGGAAATAAAATAAGGCTATTAGGTCAAGTTAGATAACTAAAACATTCTTTTCAGTTTCAAACTTTTAAGTGTGAGGTTTTCATGTCATTTTTTATTTTATTTAGAAGGCATTCTACTATCAAAGTATACATTTGTATAAATATATATATATATATATATGTATATATATATATATATATATATATATATATATATATATATATATATATATATATATATATATATATATATATATATATATGGGCGATTCCACAGTATTTAGTGACATAGTCAGTGACAAATAAATTTAAGAAATGAATGTAAAAGTGAATATTTCCTGAAAGTAAACCTTTCAAAGTGTATTAAAATAATATAGAATTTATTTTTGCACCAGCTGTTCACCAGATATTTAGGTAATTAGTCCATTTTCATGCCCACCTGTGCTGCAGAATGGACAACTGTTATAAACCAATTTTTTTTCTTTCAAAATATAAATTTCAATATTTAACATAAGGAAAAGTTAGAAATAGGTCAAATAAAGGGTGCATCATGGTAAATTACTCTGATGAAGTATTCTTTGATCAACTTATTATTAAGAAATTATTGGTATTGTCCATTATATCACAGCTGAGGTCTAAAAGTTTTAATAATTTACTCATTTTAAACATTTCAATCTATTTTTTTCATTTCCATCCCCTTCCTGACCATCTTTAATGATAATCTAAACTTTGAGGAGAAAATAGTATTTAAAAGGGGGTTGTAGACCCTTTTAAAAATGTGTCCATTCTGCAGCACTCAGGTGCTGCAGAGTGGACACACTGCTTTGGAAGGTGTAAGTATAGACAGGAAAGGTGTGTGTTTTAACAGGATAGGGATTTTAGTTGTCTGAGCGGCTTCCTCTTCCCTATTACACATCATGGTTACATTTGTTACTAATTGCAAAAATGGTATTATTTCCCAAATTTAGCAATACACCTTTGAGTTGATCTGTCCTTTGTAAGGTGTAAGTATAGACAGGAAAGGTGTGTGCTTTAACAGGATAGGGATTTTAGTTGTCTGGCCTGCTTCCTCTCTTCCTGCTACACATAGCAATCATGGTTACTTGTGTTGCTAATTGCAAAAATGGCACTATTTCCCAAATAGCAATACACATTTGAGTTGATCTGTCCTGAGGGACTGGATTACCTACAGCTGTTAAGTACTACAATTGATCCAATTGTTTACAGTGAGACATCCCTTTGCCCTTCCTTTTCCTGTAGCTTCCTATTGTCTGGAATAGTGGATACTTATGCATAGTGTATATTGAAGAAGTTAATCTAAAAAAATGCACTCAGGGTCACATTCAGTCAGAACGTCAAGAGAGAAACATGCCATTGTCCAGCAGTGAACAGTACAGAGATTTTACCATTTGCTTACATTGACAATGCATATATAGCATAACATGGTGTTTGTGTCAGGAGGAAAAGAATGACTCAATATGCAAGTATATTTTGTATCAACTTTTTTTTTGTCTTAACACTGTTTTTTATAAAGGTTCCTCAAAATATATATTTAACATTGACTTAAGTGTCTGGAGCCAAATTTAACTATACCAAGGAGTAAAATTTTACCAGACAGGTATCCATGAAAGAATTTTTTTTTCTAGGCTTGGTAGGCTGGTACAGCTTAGTAGTTCAAGGTTAAAAAGTAGGGCTGCAACAGATTCATTTTCTCAGGCTCCTATGAATTTTACATTGAAGACAGGGCTCCCTTGAAAAATCAGTTTAAACCATTTCTTACTGATTTGTGAGAATAATTGCTACTGAATTTTAAAATTACTATCTAAAGAGGTGTTCTGATCTAATACTGAACCAGGTGAATGTCTTGACATAATACTGTTCTAGGGGTTTGAGTATTGAGCCAATTGAACCACCTCTAGTTGTGAAATTACTTACTAGCTTTATGTAGGAGAATGTTAATAGGATTATTTTTCTTCATGACTGACTAATAAATTAATAATCATGTATATATATTGATAATTTTTGTCTGATCTCATTTTAATTGCATGATAGCCATCACTGGACAAAAAAGTCCATTCCGCAGCATTATCAATGTCCTTTCTGGGACACAACTTATTTTCAAAAACATGTTTAAAGTACCTGTCTAAAAGACATTAAATCTTCATTTTTGTTTTTGACACATGCCTAACACTTCAAATAAAGTATACATATCACTCATACAGGAAATTTCAATTTTACTGAGGAGGGATTTTAGTTAGCATGAAGGCGTTCAAAAACTATGTCGAAAATGTGTCCTTTCTGGGACAAAATTCAAAACCTAAAATCACCTATTTAGGTTTAAGTTTTGAAAATGAAATTTGGGCCATATGTTCCTCACTGATGTCCAAAAGTATATGCACTTTAAAATATTTGATAACTTTTCAAAAATTAATAGAAATTTGTATTTTTCCTTCCAAAATGTCCATTCCAGGACGTTTCAGTTACTGCGGAATCGCCCATATATATATATATATATATATATATATATATGTGTGTGTGTGTATGTGCGAGTGTGTGTATACATACAGCCAAGACTCCAGGCATGAAAGGGTTAGGGAGTTACACCCTCAGTTGGGCCTGGAACACTCAGGACCACATGTAGTGCAGTTTACCAAAAAACATTGCAGCATCAAAGGATTGGTGTCTTAGGGTTGAGGCATGAGCTATATATAGTGACTACATCACAACATCACAAGTGCATGTCATATGCTACTCATGTTCCTGCTCAAGTTTTTTTAAGGCGCTAGCCGCGCTACCACATGGACATCCACGTGTTTGTGCTTCCCCAGTTTTTCAAAATTAACCCAGACTTATCATGAAAATGGATTGACACGATGCAACAATAGTGAATAGATGATAATTAAAAAAAGAATTTGGGCATGTGTTGCTGGATACAAAGACATTACATGGTAGATCAAACCATAGTGATTTGCTTAAAATTGAAGCTATCTTTTTCAACTTTAAAACTGTAGTAAGTTAGTAACTGAGAAAAGCTATATAATACACTTATTCAATGTCATGGAAAATTGAGGGTTTTTTTCATTCATGTTTACGGTGAAATTCCTATAAATGGTTGTCAAGATCTGTGACATCTTTGGGAATAAATAAGGAATGAATCATGAAGTTATGAAAATGACATTTATTCAAGCAAAGTTTTCATTATAGAACACAATTTTGGCCTTTAATTGCAAAAGGTGGTTTCTTTGCTACCATATACTATATACATGTAGTCTTAGCCTGCAGAGCATGTGGGTGTCATTCGGATACCCAAACCCTCAGAAATCCCCGCTCGGGACACCCCAAAGTTTCTGTGAGTGATTTAATCCATTCACACTCAGAGATCCTCAATATAATTCCCATAACATTGCATAAGGACATTATGCCTTAATTTGATAAGAAAGAGCATGTTTATGGTCATAATCTCAGTATATTGTGATCTTCCTTGAAAAAAAAAGGATGCCCAAAAATTTCATAATGGCCAATTTTGGGCACCAGTTTTTAAAGGGGCCCTAAAGGCTCACAAACATATCAGCTTATATGAAAGTAATACACTTCAAGAACAGGATGCTACCATTCTTTTTCTCTCAGTGATCCCGTGAGGGGAGATTTTTGCATATTGTCATCCTCCTGGACAGCCTCTGCCAGCCACTGGGTGCGGCCATGTTTTTCAAGTGCTATCAGCTGTGACACAATTGGGTGGCAGGGATCACATCCTGTCTCCAAGCTACCTCTGGGCAGTGTATCTAACAGCAGTGCTCCTGACAAGAGCTTTCTGCACAAGTTGCATAAAAACGTATATCAAACAAGAAAATGGTGAAATCATGTGCAGCAATTGGCTGTAAAAAAAGACACGGTAGTGGAGAAAGCTTTCATAGATTTCCTAGTAGTAAATTTAGACAAAAACAGTGGTTAGCATCCATGAAACTTTTAAACCCACCTGTCCTGAAGTATGCATATGTATGTTCAGACCACTTCACTGACGAGGATTATGTCAGGAATCACACACTGCAGTCAGGATTACTTCAGAGTACAGTTAACAAGGTTCTGAAGAGGGATGCTTTTTTAGAAGGTTTGGGTACTTGTGAAATAGGTGTGCATAATCTCTCACACTTCTTCAAAAAAGAAACAGTCACAATTGATACACCTTTTATCATGCTCCATGCGACTCCTATTGCATCTAGTCTTACTTTCTTCAAGGATATAATATCTGGTAACCAATTTTCATAAATCTCTTATTTCAAGCAGAAGTGTTCTTGCAATTTATCAATTTCGGGATTTATTTACTTTATTGGTATACATTTACTAGTCTCAACATGATTTACCTTCATTCAGTTGCTCAACGAATATAAGCACAGGTGTATGCATTAAATGTTTAATATTAAGCCAGCATGAGAAGGGTAAATATCATTCCCTAACTTACAAAATTGAAACAGCTAAGGTTATAGTCAGTCATGACCCCATTTTCACTGGAAAGAAATACATTTCTAAATAGTACTGCAATATAGAGGAAGGTTGAAATCAAAATATCTCAAATTGCAAATGACCCTTTCTTTTATTTATGATAGAATCAATGACATTTTCATTTACTTATTAGCAACCTTCTCTTAATGAGTTATGATTAATAATCATACTCTTCATTATTTTGATCTGATGTACAGACTTTGGCAACCCTAACAGCTAACTTTCAGGGTAAATGGCAATTTTCATAGGTACCTCAATATGGTCTTTATTAATCCACTGAGAATAGACTCTGCAGGATTTTGTTAGTTGTGTTACAAATGAGGTTTTGTCTTAAGTCTAGGTCCCTAGGGTAATAACAAAAGTAAGTAAAGGAAAGGGACACACAGGGTAATTGACCTTGTCCAATTGGCATTACACATCTAGACCCCATGGGACACAAGGTAGTAAACACAGGACGTGACTAGCAGTACTGGGAACAGCAATCATCTTCATTTCCTTTAGTAATTGTGTACATATTCATGAAGATTATAGAAAAGAAATGTCAAGAATACCTTTGGAAGGGGTCTGATAATTTAAAGAAGGAAAGAAGTCTGACCGGTGCACCACAACATGCTATTTAAGCGCCAGCCCTCTGTTTCCACATCTTGACCATCAAATTCATCAACACCTTGAACTATGTCCATATAATCCACCTGATCACCTTCAGCCGCTATTGGTTCAAAGTCGTAGGGATTTGCATACCTAAACATCCTGAATGTGCTTCAGAGCAGTGAAATATCTACCTTCTAGACAGAGCTACTGGCTTTATCTAATACACCCACTAAGCTGCTTGCCACCCAATTACATAGACTACAGCAGCATGAGTTGACTCAGATCCAAGATGGCGGCTGCCCTGCCTCAGTGGAGGTGCTATTCACTAATTGCAATTTAAGATTTCTCTTTGTGTGGAGCTCTAGGGCTTCTCTGTTTATGACAGATGTTGAGCTATGTTCATGAACTTTCATATAAACCTATGATGTGTTTTTCCCCAAGTTCCCCTTTAAATCCTGGCTAAGAACATGTTTGCTACCCTTTCTTACTCATAGAAAACTGTTAGATTTCGAGCCCTGAACTTCAAGGTTTTCATATTGATGATTAACCTTTTCACACTTGGAGATTATCTTAAACAATATCGTCCGGATGTAAGTAAATTTGTAAAATTTGTTTGAAAAATAACTTAGAAATCCATCCTAAATTCACAAAATGCCTGAGGGAGAGTTGGCTTAGGTTCTGATAAACATTTGTCATTTAGGCCTAAAAAAAAAGTTGTTTGTTTCCTGTAACCCTACTCTAACAAGTTTTTATTTCAAAAAATCCCTACCCTAAAGTTTTTATCGCCTTCCCAACTCCCAATCAACGTAAAACATGCATAAAACACCCATTTTTGACCAAAAAATTATGCAATTTTTTTTTTACCGACCTACCTACCCTATTTTTTTATGCACCGTTACAGGAAACAAACAATTTATTTTTTTAGGCCTTAGATAATTGTCACTTAGGATGAAGACATCACCTAAGTGCTGAGGACTTTTATGGGCAGAACGGGCATGAATAGGTTAACCCATTTACACTCAGAGCGGCCAAAAGAGGCCTGACGATTTTGGAAATATTTTCCGTACAAAAGCATTTTTTTCTAAACATATGAGAGAGAAATGTTGATCAGAAGACAAACAACAAATCTCCTTCAAATATTTTAGGAAATTTCACTTTATTTCCAAGTTATTTTCAAAAGTATGAAAGCAGCAGACAATATTTCGAGAGGAACTCGTGAGTGTGAATGGGTTAAGGTATGGTAAGCATGTGTCAGATCTGAACTCCTGAAGCTTATTTAGATTTCATTTAGCTCCAATTATCCTTAAGCAAGCCTGCCCTGCATCAGGTTCACTGGAGAATCAGTCTCAAAGCCAGCTAGGATCTTTCTCTTATTGCATCTAACAGTGGTGCACAGCAACAATAGAGAAGTCGGCAGTTTGAATTGGCACACTGACAGACTGCCTTAACCTATGCCATGACAGGGTGCACAAGAACTCCGCAGTCAACTACCGAGAACATAGACTGAATAGCACACACTAATCTGATAAGTGCACAATGACTATACAATTGAATACTTAAAACCTATTAAATCTGGAATTTTGTTGACCAGTTACTAACATGCTGCAAATACCACCCACAGATTGGAAATGTGCATACAAGGTCAATGACCATTTACCCTCCTATTGTCGATGCTACTTTCGTCCAAAGCACAAGGACGCAAAGATTTTTGAAAATCAACTAAACCCTGTGATGTAGGTATTCATTGGATAGCTCTCACTAGGTAATCTCAGATGAGTACCCATTTGCCAGGGTTTCAGTAAATTTTCAAATTTTTTGCATCATTTTGCATTGGCAAAAATTAGCCACCAGCAGCATAAGGGTTAAAAGCTATTAAAATTTGGATTTTTGTTTACCAGTTGTTACTAAACTACCGCAAATACCGCACAACAATCTGAAAGGTGCACAAGGAGGTCAAAGACCATTAAATAAAATATACTAAAATCTATGACAATTTGGATTTTTTGTTGGTAACTGACCACTTACCAACCTAAGCCACTTCATCATAATTGGAGTAAAAAATTGTACCTATGGTACCCTCCATTTATATGCATGCATATTAACCCATTCGCACTCAGAGCAGCCAAAAGAGGCCTGACAAATTTGGAAATATTTTACTTACAAAAGCATTTTCTTGAAAACATTTGAAGGAGACATGTTGATCAGAAGTCAAACAACAACTCTTCTTCAAATATTTTATGAAATTTTGCTTTGTTCACAAGTTATTTTCAAAAGTATGAAAGTAGCAGACGATACCTTCCAGAGAAACTCTGGGTGTCTATGGGTTAAAAACAACATATATATGTGTTTCTCTTGAATATCTTGTTTACTGCAAAATCAGTGTTAGAGGTATGATCCCTCTAATATTCCAGCATAACTCTGTTTTTCTGACAAGTGAGCACTACCTTCTACCAAATATATGTGAACCCAATGATCCACTGCTGCCATCTATTGGTTGAAATCAACACTGAACCAGAAAGCTTGAGCAACGTGCTAGTCTAGAACACAGTGACCTCTATTGGGTGGCTCGATAACCAAAATGTAAGGGCATTCCACAGTGAGCCTTAGGTCTATCACAGGACAAATTTGACAACATCAAGGCAATTTAATTTTGAAACAATTGCATGAGCCAGTTTTGCCACATAATACAAACTGGAATCAAGCTGTATCATTTTAACTCTTTGTTTGTAAAATTCTTTTATAATTGAAGAAGATAATTAAGCAAATACAGCGGTCTATCACAGGACACTAAGTGGAAGTGTTTTTTTCAAAAGAAATTCAATTGCAAAATTCTCCTCAAATACATGCACCATGACATTAATTTACTTGAAGGACAACTCCACCATGAATAAAACATAGGCCCAAATAGTTTCTTAGGGTTTCTTAGGGTATTCTCTACTTAAATCCAACAATTTTAATTGTCATTTATTCCTGATTCTGAGAGATTTTCTACAGGAAAACTGCATCACACTATTTATTACAACTCATTAGTCCTGAGGAGAATATGTAAAGCATGGTCTTAGCCAGCAGGGCGTCTGGTGCACCCCTCAGGACACCCAAATATTTTTGTGTGAAATTTCTAAAAATCTCTATCTCA
Source organism: Maea johnstoni (assembly GCA_963942565.1). NCBI lineage: Eukaryota > Metazoa > Annelida > Polychaeta > Spionida > Magelonidae > Maea > Maea johnstoni. Next base: position 15,507,541 of record OZ012696.1, on the reverse strand, counting down.
AGCTTATAATTGATTTTTTTCATCTCCTTACTATTCCCATGACATTGTTTAATGATATCATGCATCATTTTGTCTTTGATGAACTTATACATGCTTATGGTAGAAATATGAGTATATTGTGATCCCCCTTAAAAATTTGGACGCCCAAAAATTTTACAACAGCCAATTTTAGGCACCCAGTTTCGAAATCCTGGCTAAGACACTGATGTAAAGGTAAGCATTCTATGTTTGTGCATCTAAGAGATGACTGTCATGGGACAACAGCGAAAGAAATCATGCTACACATTTTCTTTCAAAAATGTCAAAAACTTCAATATGTGTTATGTGAAACTGAATGCTTGAATCTACTTCAAATCCTTTGAATACCAATTATATTTAACTCTTCAACTGCCAGTACCATCTGCTGGCCACTGTGGCCAGGCCCTCAAAGCTAGTTTGTTGCAAAAACAACATGGTCATGCCTTTATGTAACGGCCAGCGGGCGAGCGGCGCTTTGTGTAGCGAAATAATTAATTGCCTATTGTGCCAAAAGGGCAATTTATACCTCATGTCCTGATAGAGGGTTTGTAAAGAAACTATTTGGTCATTACCCCCCCCCCCCCCCCCCCCCCCAAAAAAAAAGCAAAATTGAAAAAGATTTAGAATCGTCTAAAAAGGAGGTTTTCTGCTTCTGTCTGTGCTTGAATTTCTGAATGAATGTGCTCTTTTTCAGATTAACCTCATAAATATTCACAATGCTGGGGGGATAGACAGTTGAACTGATTAGCAATATACCTGTGCGATGCACAGGATTTCATTCACAAATTCTGAATACCCTGGGAATTCTTTAGTACATAGCTGAAGTTTATATCACCCTTTTTGACATGATAGGCTATTAAATGTAGAATGTTATAAGGATTTGAAGTAGATTAGAAGCTAAATCTGCAGGACGGGCAGAAATTTTGGAATTGCTGTTTTGGACAGGCATTTTTGAAATCCTGGCTAAGACCCTGTTTAGGCATCCAGTTTCTTATTCCTGGTTAAGACTAGTGCTCGGACTTGGCTAAATTTTTCTTATCGATATATCGTCCAAAATGACGATAGATTATCGATAAAAAACGATAATTTGGTAACTTGAGGCGGCACAGAACTTACCCACATTCCGCTCCTGATGGCTCGTTATACCGGCGATGCTTTCCGGTAAACTACACCCGCCATTTTGAAATTGACCAAAATCACGTTCGTGGCGTGATTAGCAGCGTGATTTTGAAGTCCAAAATGGCGGTTTGTTTACCGGAAAGCACCGCCGGTATATCAAAGTGATAGAAGTGGCGTTTTTGGGAGTAGTTATCTTGCATTTTTTTTAAATTTCACATCATTTCATGTGCTTCTATTTTGGACGAGAATTATCGTTCATTATCGATAATTCCTCGAGTTATCGATAGCGCTACTATCGTGGCACAACGATCAATAAGGCGATATTTCGATTTATCGTCCGAGCACTAGTTAAGACCCTGCCTGCAATCCAGATGCGGATACTACACATCTCCTATCTAGATACTACTCTAATAAGGTCTTGCCAGTTGCCAATAATTATGCTCAAAAGGATCCTTTAACCCTTATGCTGCTGGTGGCTAATTTGGCCAATACAAAATGATGCAAAAAACCTGAAAAATTACTGAAAGCCTGGCAAATGGGTACTCATCTGAGAGTACTCAGTGAGAGCTATCCAATGAATACCAACATGACAGGGTTTGGATGGTTTTCAAAGATTTTGGCGTTCTTGTGCTTTGGGCGAATGTACCCTCAGCATTGGAAGGGTTAAACTACTAAGCACTTGCACACATTTATATGTTTTAAGTAGGTAAATACCTTATGTTTAGCAATCACAGCTAGAATGGCCCAAAGGCCTGTTTGTGAAGCCACCTTTATACAGACCTTCTCAAATATGAATGATTACTGAGATTTTCATTTCCTGTACCATAAATGGGTGCAGAGATAGAAGATTGCTTTTAGACAGGACCCAACATTAGATCATCTGCTCTCACAGCCGTTCTGGCAAATGGCCCTCTGGGAATGGCTGTTTTTAAAACTGATATCACACACTGCTTAGTCTACCTGACTTGTTATTCCTCTGCTATATATACTAATAAAGTAACTTGCCTCCCTTGTATGTTGTTTACCTGTTTATTCTTGCTGCCGCACGCCTAATTACGCATTCAACTTTCAAATGGCGCAGCCCATGAAATCGATGTATTTACTTCCGGTTTCGAAGCCGGTGTGTTTTGGCAGATATAGGGACACTAGAAATGTTAGTTTATATTCTTAAATCAAGCGGAAACTTCGTAAATTAAAACATTTTTCTACTTTGGCCGATATTATCAATTTTCAATTGAATGGAAACGAAAGCTAGATGGAAAATCCATCGCTAACTTCGTGAACAAGAACACAATTTTCCCCCACAAAATCATTATTTTCCACCTACCTGACTTGTCATTCCTCTGCTATATATACTTGTAAAGTGACTTGCATGTTGTTTACTTGTTTATTCTTGCTGCCGCACGCCAATTACTCATTGAATTATATAATTGTTCAAGTTGTTGACAAGTCTTATTTCGAAATGGCGCCGCCCAAGCTGTATTCCACTCTACACGCAGAAATGCGATACCTACTTCCGGTTTTGCATTGATCGTCTCTTGGCGGATATGGGCACTAGAAACTAGGGATGTCATCGATAGTCGCCAAGTCGATGCACCGCTAGGTATGACCCTGTCGATAGTCGCATCGATAAGGCAACCGTATCGATGCGGCAGAATCGACAAAATTTAACCCCAAATGCCGCTACATTTGGGGGTTAAGTTCTACAGCCCAAAACCATGAGCGATCACTCAGACTCAACATACCAACGGCCGTTACCTTTTATGGTTATGTTTTACGTTGTACTACGGCTCTCAGCCGTAAGTGCACGCAAAATCATGAGCGGTAGATCGGTTCACTCACCAAAACAAACAGGCGCCATTTTATTTTACTGCGCACATAGAAATCGCAGTACGCTCAGAACAACAAATGTTTGAAACGTTTGCTAAACGTACTGCTCATCAAGTGCGCAATATTCGAGATACGAACGTTTCAAACGTTCGTGTCTCAAATGAGCAAACGTAATAGACATACAATGTGGCTATAGATGAAATTAATACAAATAACAGCCACAAAACAAATTCAATTCAAAGTAGAATGAATTGTAATAGGTATAAAAGAATAAATCAAATATAAATTAAAATGATAAACAAATTAGATTAAGTAATAAATGTATTCAAATGAAATAAAAATAGAATAAAATAAATCATGATAGATTATAATAATTGATGAATGCATAATTACAGAATTAATTAATTAATTTGATCTTTGATGAATGAATTAAAAAGGCAAGAATGTTCTTTATTTTGAGCAATTTCTAGGTAATTAATTAAGCCCAACGAGCACGTTACGGTGAATCGAATCGAATCGTATCGAAAAATATAGCGATTAATCGAATCGATAAAATCTCATATCAATGACATCACTACTAGAAACGATCGTTAATAATCTAAAATCAATCGCAAACTTTAGAAATCTAAATGCTTTTTTCTTATATCAATGAAATTTACTTGGTGGCCGACTTTTGGTGAAATGTGTCCTTGGATGAATCGGGGGTGGGCGAATTTCCCCAGTAATTATTTGGTAGATTAATTATAGTGGCCGAGTTTCCTAGGGCGGCCAAGATTTCCGAGAATTTACGGTAGCAGGAAAAGGGAAGCAAGGCTCCCTATTATTACTGCTATCTCTTGAGCACGGTTAGCAGTGCTAACCGTGCTCAAGAGATAGCAGCAAGTTTAATAATAGTCGTAGCCAGCACGGCGTCTGGGTGCCTTTTTGGACACCCAAACCCCTAAAAAGGACCCCTCAGGACACCCAAATTTCTTTGTGTGGAATTTCTAAAAATCACAATTTCAAGCTTATAATAGGAGTGATCCCGTTAAGGCACGTGCAGTGTCCTAAATGGTGCTTGGTGATACATGCAGACCAGCGGACATTCTGTCCGCCAAGTAGGGAGGGTACATATTCAGGTTCGGGGACCCAGTAGCAGTGACCAATACCACTCACCATGGAGAGTGCTAGAAGAGTATACTCAACTCTAAACATTAAGGCTTCTCTACCTCAAAAATTACTTTAAATGATACAAAACAATGAAAATGACTATTTCCATGGTTCTCCAATATCCATGATTATGGTATAGAGCACATGGGCTGTTGAATCTTTCAAAAGATGAATGTAAAAAGATATATATGACTGTAAGAACTGTTCAGTATTGCATGATGTTTTGTATCTAACATTGTTTTAAAGATATGAATTTTGAAGTTTTTCTCCAATAACCTCTCCTCTATCCTCCAGAAAGCCATCTGGGTCTATTTCAATACTAATTTCATGAGCAGCCTGATATAAGCGCACCAAATCAAGTTTTCTCTGCCAAGTTATTAAAACCCCTCTAAATATTAAGAAGTTTTGTAGCTCTTGACCTGAACGAGAAGAAAATGTAACATCCATTTTTTGACCTGTGTGGACATGAACTGACCCCTCTTACCACACACATACTGTATTACTTGATTAAAAATCTGTCATCATTCAATAAAACAGTTATAAAGCATTGTAAATGGGAAATCAAGCTGGACATTACCCTCAAGGGATTACCCTGAACAGTGCCTACTATGGGGAAATAAGGCTTGATACAAGTCCCTACATAATGCTGTCTAGTAGTTGAGAAGCCCAACATACATATAGCGAAATATTCTCTTTAAAAGCAACCAAATGAACATTAAGTATTAGTGGGAGCATTTTACAATATTCATCAGTTAGCTTTCTGTATATATATCCTATATGGCTAAGTTAAGCTAGGTCCTACATGTTGGTGTTTTGAGGTAGTATTACTTAAATCATGTAATACTGAGGCTACAAATTTTTCATAAATAGTATCAGCATAAACTAAGCAATATACTCAGCAAGTTTTGTTAATCTTTTTAAATTCTAACTCGAAATATCTGGACTTTTGTAACTTGGGAGCCCCCTATCTGTATGGTGTCCAGTGAGAGTCAGCCGGCTGCTTGTATCACTTTCAGCTATAAGCTGCTGGACCCTCTTAACCGGGTCAGGCCTATTGATTTTTTTTCATCTCCTTATAATTCCCATGACATTCTTTAATGATATCATGCCTTATTTTGATGAATTTATACATGTTTATGGTTGAAATGAGAGTACATTGTGATCCCCCTTAAAAATTTGGACACCCCAAAATTTTACAAAGTAAATATAGTTCTGCCAATTTTAGGCACCCAGTTTCTAAATCCTGGCTAAGACACTGGTTTGCACAGCAGGTGCTCAGGACGATGCCATGATCCAACATGTGCTTTGGCAAGATGGATGATGATTGATGTCGAGATCATAAAAATTGTTGGATAAAATGACTCAAAAATATTGGCTGTCTCAGTCCTCAGGCCTGTTACTGGCTCACTTATGTACGCCATAACTGAGTAGTGCTGAATGGAGGTTTTATTAGAAAGGTGACAAGTATGAGCTCATTTTGAACCTAAATCACTCTAATGGTGTATTGCCCTTAAAAGATGTGCTTCCTTACTGGCCAAGCCAACATCATATAGGTGTGTGAAACTTCCAGTGTAATTTAAACAGTTTGAATAAATTGGTTGTCCATCCGACCAACAAATAAGTTGTATTTGGTCGCCCGCTGTGCAGGGTCTTAGCCATTATTTGGAAACAGGGTGTCCAAATAGAGGTTTCATAGACTTTAGCGTGTCCAAAGCGTGGTACAAAATACATACTACTAATAAGATAGACCCTACACCTTTACAGATTTTGCTTTTTTAGGCCAGATACTGCTTTGTGCGTCTTATAAAAGTGACACTACAGCTTCTACATCTTCTATCTTCTAAGAAAAGTCATTTTCAGAAAATTCTGACATAACATTTTGGGTGTCCAAACTGTCAAAAAACAGTGTTCTGCGTGTCCAAATGACACGCTGGACGCATTACGCTTAAGCCCCTGCCGCTGTGTAGTTTGGTTGTCTGTTTATCATAGCAATGGCAATACACTCGGAGGACAGGGGGATCAGCTGGGGATGGATCAGTGAGGTAAAATCAAGGGTCACCCTAACCGACAGCGATGTCCATACCCTGATAATATCAGGCTGATATTTATAATTTTTTGCTATTGACTATATGGTATGAACATCGACACACCCCCCTATATGCTCCAATGGTAGTATCAAACTTTCCCTTATGGCGACTTCATTCCTTACCCAATTGCTCAAATAATAGCATAGGCGTTTACTTGGATGTACATGGATGTGTGCCGCAACTTCAGTCTTTGCAAAAACTGTATCCGATTTTTGAAAAATGTACACATTTAATTGTTGATAACATTTCCAAAACGTTACTTGCCATCTTGGATTGAACTATCGCGAGATCTTTAAAAAGGTGTATGATTCCTAATTAGGGACCCGCCCGGCTGACACGATTTTTATTGTGAAAGAACCGCCAAACATGTGCCGATTGAAATCGGCACAGGCGGCACTTGCTGACCCTCCCTTTAACATCACGTTGATATCTCAAGATGGTGGTCAACGAATGGTAAACAAGACCTGTCGATAAATCTTTGGACTATCTCTCCATTATAAGTGAGCTTGTCAAGATATCACAGTAGCGGCACGCTTTACTCACTTACATTAGTCATCCTAGTTCAGTCAGGTAAGACGTAAATTTGACACCGAGGGCCAAATAACGTCAATATATAAAATGAATATTAGAGTCGGTCCCGGCTAGGGTCACACACCCTTTGATCACCCAAACGGGCGCCCTAGAATCACATTTTAGGTGCCCAGACAGATTATGGTTGATCTGTTTATTACACCAGTTGTTCAAACTGCTAGAGTATGAATGCCCCTTGTTCACAAATCAGGTTGTTTAGAGCCAGAATAGTTCTAGAAACTGAACTACATTACTTGCCAGGAAGTAGGAGTGTAATCGATATCCAATGGTTGGACTCGGAATCAGTAGAATTTTCATCCAATTCTACACCCGCATATAAGCTATGCTGTCACACCGTAGGCGCACTGGTAGATGGTCAAAATCGCCGATTCCAAAATTGCTGTTCGCAAAAAGGCCGACGCTTAAAAGGGCCCTATTTATTGGAAATCAATTAGGCTTAGTGTACGTGTATACGAGTGTGGAAAGTGATAAAAAATGTTTTGGATTGGTAAAAGTGATGTCATTATCATTAGACGGATTTTGAACTTAAAAAAGAATATTTCAAGAAGAAAAGTCGGCGTAGCTATCCACTCTAACTTTAGGATGTCTTGGCTTTGTGGCGTAATTACGTCTAAAATCAACATTCCGAATTAAACAAAAACATATATTGAAACACAGAATACTTAATAAGAATGTTTATGACACTTGACATACATGTAGAGAATGTAACGTTTAATTACTGAATTAGGGGAATATGAAGGTTTATTTCAGGAGGGCCCAATGAGTCATCGGCCATTTTTGCGATCAGCCATTCAGGTAGTCGGCGATTTTCGGATCGGCAATTTTGACCTATAATCGGCGCACTGAACTGGCAAACAGAATGTGCTGAAAGCGAGAGCAATTTATCGGCAGGCATTCACTCTGCTTTGTCTCATTACTTTGTCATTGTATTTCATTGCAATGAGATGACAAAGTTAGTGTAATTCTGGAATCGGAAAGATAGCTATGAGATTTCATTGCGATCTTTTCCACGGGATCAGCGATACCAGCCGATTCCTTGGAATCTATTACAATCCTACTTAGAAGCCATGTCTCAAAAATTGCCTTACACCGTAACACGATCAGCAAGTGAAATATGAATCAATTGGCACAGTTGAAGCTTTTTCCTCCAAATTATTTTAAAAAAATGGATTCAAGATGACCAATACATATTCATTCATTCATTCTACTTAAACAATATAAGTCATCCCTTTGAAAGCCTTTGTTTGGATGATTTTTTCCAAGTCAGTCAACACTCATTTCCACATATCTTGGTAATCTCAAACATAATTGCAAAACATTCAGAAAATAAAATAGCATCACAGCACTTACCACATAGCCAGGTGATTGAAATCTGTTCATCGGCGATCCTTGAGCAGGGAAACGCTGTTGTTGCGGCATATTTGGTCCAGCAGAAAATCCCGGTCTAGACGCCATGATGAATCTCGCTGAAATCTCGCGAATTCTACGACGAGATTTAAAGCTATTGATGTGATCACTCGCTGCTTGACCGGATTATTTTCGGTATAAACCGTTCGCGGATTTCTGTAAAATAAACCAATAATATTTTGCGGTTAAGAATCGGCTCGACTGATAATTGCCTTTCGAATGCGCTAAATGTATAAACTTGTGAAGTGTCACAATCTGCAATGCAGAAATATGAAAAATTAGAGAAAATTGGAGAAGGTAAGGAAATGGAAATGAGATCAGAGTAAAATTTAAAGATTATTAATTGCGCTGAGTGCTCTTGATTGGTAAAAAAACGCTTGTAAATAAAATAAAAGTCGTTGAGAAGTGGCAGGATCTATATTTCTGCAAACAATAGCAATGCTAATTAAAGGTCTCTCATTATTTCCTCAGGATGTCAATGCTGAGTTGACAAAATATTCTGTCTAACAGCATCCTAAATAAGCCTTATTCATTCAATAATATCTATTTGTTATCCTTATAAAAGGTAAACAAAATTACAAACAGAATTCTAGAATTTTCTAAGTAAATCTTTTCAAATATTAATAATTTTTTGTTAATAATTTTTTGTTTTCATTTTGGTTGTTTACCTTACCATATTTCAATAGACTGATGAATGAAACATTATGACTGACCTATTTCATGATTTCTGTCTTTGTACAGTAATAGAATGTTCAGTTGAATTGTGTGTTAGGAAATCTGAGCAACGACGATCAGAGGAAATTGATGGTCGCCTATTTAGAAGCCTGTCAGGCTGTCACTCGGCAGTAGTTGGCATATCCCAACCATCGACTTAGAGTCTATTCCCTGCATCAGCCTCAGGTTCTGTCACTTGTTGGAATAAGGTGTCTATGAAATGCTCCTTACTTCAGACATCTTATGTACATGAATTTCTTAAACTGTAGAACACACAATGTACGCGTCTGTTTATATATATAGCGTACATAGCGTCTGGTTCCGCTTCGCTATATATAAAAACGCTGTACTTTTTCCTTACTGTACTGGCGCTGTTAGCGGCGGCTATCGTCGCTAACATACTGATACGCTATCAGACATCTTACATAAATTTCTTATATAGCTACATCTAGCCTAGTTCAGACATAAACCCTACATATTTTCCCATTTCTGATATCATATGGACGGTAGGGTTTAGTCCCATGTCTTATAAAGTATGTTAGCATTTTCCCAACCTAATCTTAGTCGGAAGCATTTTGCTATAATCTGGGCTCATACAAACAGCTGGGAAACAGCGCCGTTCAGGGTCTTAGCCAGGATTCAGATACTGGGTGCCTAAAATTGGCAATTGTAAAACTTTTGGGCATCCAAATTTCTAAAGGGGACTACAATATACTCAGATTTCAACCATAAACATGTATAAATGTATCAAAATAAGGCATGATATCCTTACACAATGTCATGGGAGTTATTCAGTTATATGGAGAGAAAAATCCAATTATATGCTTGTGATTGACATTTTAAGGAATTCCTCAGAAAAATGTTTGGGTGTCCTGAGGGGTGCTTTTCAAGGGTTTGGGTGTCCAAAAAGACGCCCTGCTGGCTAAGTCCATGGCGCCATTTAATCAGACTATATCAGACTCTTTTCTGCTCCAGTCAGCAATCAAGTTGGACAAGTTGTAAATGTCCGCCATATTGGTTTTGTAACAGCCAGATTTATTTACTGAACAGATTTAATTTGAAATTTGGATTAGCGCAAATGCAACAAGTATATTATTAACATAAATAGTATGTTGTTTCTATTACGAAATATCCAGAATATTTGCTGGAAGAAGGCATATAATATGGTAGTTAATGACAATTTCAGGGCCAAGAAGCCTAGCATTGGTTTCCGTTTATGAGTTTTATGCTAAATTGCTAAACCATCTCTGCTAGTTAACATAAAATTAGAGGATGGCATTGAACCTTACATGTGCAACACAGGACATCCACAATAAGATGTTGTTGTTTAGGCCTAAAAAAAAGTTGTTTGTTTCCTGTAACCCTACCCTAACAAGTTTTTATTCAAAAAAATCCCTACCCTAAAGTTTTTTTCGCCCTCCCAACTCCCAATCAACGAAAAACATGCATTAAACACACATTTTTGACCAAAAATTAGTGCAAAATTATTTTTTTTACCGACCTACCTACCCTTTTTTTTTTCGGACCGTTACAGGAAACAAACAATTTCTTTTTTTAGGCCTTATAGTAAGGTTCAATATTATTGTCAAACTACATAACATCTAGCCATGCTAGTGCAATTTTCAGACCCTGTGAAGGCTATCACTTCAACATGATCCATAGAAGAAAATCTAGAGGATTCTAGGAAGTGAACAAACTTTCACTCGTGCTTCGAAACCGTTAAACCTTTTTTATTCCAGGAACGTATGGTACAGTATTCAAGGCTAAGAATCGCGAAAGTCATGAGATAGTAGCATTGAAACGGGTGCGCTTAGATGACGATGATGAGGTAAGTTAAATGTCTTTTACCTATCAATATGACTTTAACCCAGAGACTTAGCCAGGATTTTCATTACAGGGTGTCCAAATTGGGATTTCAAGAATTGAGGGTGTCCGAAATCCCTGATTGGAAAAGTAAAAATCATTACATTGATTATTTACACTAACAAATAAAATAATTGTATGCTTAATTCTACGAGAAATCTCTTTGTTATAATTTTGAAGTTTAACTTTTTAGAAATTTAATTTGGAATTAGTATTTATAAAAAACACATTCCAAAATCTAGGGGGTCTTTTTACCTAAAATCAGCTATTTTTCATGAACCAGGGAGTCCAAAAGACACCCAGACACGCTGCTGCTTAAACCTTTCTGCAACCACAGTTGTGAATACAGTACAGAGGAGTTGCAAGGGGTATGATTCTAAATGTTGATTTTCTTCTCAAAAAATTGTCATTTAATCTTTCATTTTACCTTTAAAACCAATTAGGTAAATGTACCCTGCTCGCAAAATGAATTCTCTTATATATATACAGAACAAACCCCCTACACAGAAATCCTCGGTCTAGCCTTGGACCATTTTCTATCATTATACTCCTGTCTCAATATAGGATGCTCCTTATTGGTCTGAAATCTGTTTTTCCTCTATTTAAGGGAGTTCCGAGCTCTGCCCTGAGAGAAATATGTTTGTTGAAGGAGTTGAAACACAAGAATATTGTCAGGTGAGTTGAAAGCCAAGTGAAGACATGGTATAGTTGTGAGAGACACAGTTGGTCAATGGATTTGGCAGGTAGCAGGGACTTTTTGTTTTTAAAACTGGGTAGCAGGGAATTAGCCAGGATTTTCATAACAGGGTGTCCAAATTGGGATTTCAAGAATTAAGGGTGTCCAAAATCCCCGATTGAAAAAGTAAAAATGATTCCACTGATTATGTACATTAACAAATCAAGTAATTATATGCTTAATTCTTCAAGAAATGTCTTTGTTAATATTTTGAAGTTAAAAACCTTTTAGAAATTTAACTTGGAATTAGTATTTACGAAAAAACACATACGAAATGTAGGGTGTCTTATTACCTGAAAATCAGGTATTTTCATGAACTAGGGAGTCCAAAAGACACCCAGACACTCTACTGGCTAAGACCCTGGCAGGTAGTCTAGTTACATGTTTTGAAGCATCTTTGCTGGTGCAACAATGCAACAATTGTACATCTCTTATCTATCCTTATCACATTAAAAGGGTCTTAGCCAGGAATGAGAAACTGGGTGCCCAAAATTAGAGATTGAAAATTCTTGGGCGTCCTATTTTTCAAGAGAGGCCACAATATACTCAGATTACAACCATTGAATATTTATTTACTCATTGCAATAAGGCATAATATCCTCATGGAGACGGTATTGAGCTGGAAAAAATTCATTATATGCTTAAAATTGACATTTTAAGAAATTACTAACAAAAAGCATTTTGGTGTCCTGAGGGATTATTTTTGAGGGATTGGGTGTCCAAATGACACCCAGATGCCCTGCTGGACAAGACTATGCACATTAATAAGATTTCTATTTTTGTTTGAAACTATGTTATCTTGTTCTTGTTATAGCAGTTGCGTTGGTCAATTGGTTAGCACGCTTGCCTTCGGCGCAGACAACCCGGGTTCGATTCCCGGTGAGGGCGCAGAAAAAGAAAATTTATTTCCTTGCTGCTTTCCAGTGCTACGGAGGGCACTGTAAGCCGTCGGTCCAGTCGGCCAAGAGCCTTAGTAACTCGTGTTTCCTGTAACTGATATACCGACTTAAAATAAAGATTACATTTACATTTTACATTTATTTAGGTTACATGATGTGCTACACAGTGAGAAGAAATTGACGCTAGTCTTTGAGTACTGTGACCAGGATTTAAAGAAATACTTCGATAGCTGTAATGGAGAGATTGATCCTGATACTGTCAAGGTAGGCGAAAAGGGTCATAACTCGTTCTCATCTGATACTCCCTGAAATCTGTCAACTCTCCTGATTTCATAGGGATTAATAATGATGATAATAATAATAATTATAATAATAATAATGATATATAGTGCTCGGACAATAAATCGAAATATCGCCTTATTGATCGTTGTGCCACGATAGTAGCGCTATCGATATCTCAATGAATTATCGATAATGAACGATAATTCTCGTCCAAAATAGAAACACATGAAATGATATGAAATTTAGAAAAATGCAAGCTAACTACTCACCACAACGCCACTTCTATTACTTTGATATACCGACTGTGCCTTCCTGTAAATAAACCACCATTTTGGACTTCAAAATCACGCTGCTAATCACGCCACAAACGTGATTTTGGTCAATTTCAAAACGGCGGATGTTGTTTACCGGAAAGCATCGCCGGTATAACGAGCCATCAGGAGCAGGATGTGGGTAAGTACTGTGCCGCCTTAAGTTACGAAATGATCGTTTTTTTTGTCGAAAATCTATCGTCATATGGGACGATATATCGATAGAAAAAAATCAGCCAAGTCCGAGCACTAATAATATATAATAATAATAATAATAATAATGATGATAATAATAATAATAATAATTATAATGATAATAATAATCATGAAAATAATAATGATAATATATAATAATGATAATAATAATAATAATAATAATAATCATAATCATAATGGTAATAATAATAATAATAATAATAATAATAATAATAATAATAATAATAATAATAATAATAATGATAATGATAATAATAACAATAATAATAATAATAATAATAATAATAATAATAATAATAATAATAATAATAATAATAATAATAAAAATAAAAATAATAATGTTGATAATAATGATAATAATGATGGTAATAATTATAATAATGATAATAATGATGATGATAATAATAAAGATAATGATAATAATAATAATAATAATAATAATAATAACAATAATAATAATAATGATAATGGTGATAATAATAATAATGATAATAATAATAACAATAATAATAATAATGTTCTTTTAATGAGGGTGACACACTCAAATACAGGCCCTCAAATTTAATGATTGTTCCTTTCATGCATAGGGCTACAGAGTTGAAAGTTGTTCATCAAGGTATAGTTTCTTGAACGATATAAAGATGACGCCATTTTCATATTTAAAGATAAGGAATTCCATATTACTATCCCTTGGTAAGTGAATGAGTGTTTGAATAGGTGGATTTTGATCGGTGGAGGAACAAAATTAAGTCATATTTTGATCTTGTAAGGTGACCGTGTTGACAGTTAAGATGTTTGGAACTAGAGCACTTAGTGCCCATTATTCAGGTGTTTAACCCTTATGCTGCTGGTGGCTAATTCTACCAAAACAAAATAATGCAAAAAACCTGAAAAATTACCAAAACCCTGGCAAATGGGTACTCATCTGAGAGTACTCAGCGAGAGCTTTCCAATGAGTACCAACATGACATGGTTTAGATGTTTTTCAAAGATTTTTGCGTTTTTGTGCTTTTTGCGAATGTACCCTCAGCATTGTAAGGGTTAATAGAAGTTTTTCTTGCTTTTAGTCTTTCATGTATCAACTGCTGAGGGGCCTAGCCTTCTGTCATAGTCACAACGTACTCCACCGAGACCTCAAACCCCAAAATCTACTCATCAATAAGGTAAGTCCAGGGAGAAAGTGAGAAACAGAGTAAAAATCTGCTTTTCAAACAATATTTTTTTCCTCATTTATTACGTTGTCTATTGTTTCATAGACCTCAATCCCCAAAATCTACTCATTAATAAGGTAAGTCCAGGAAGAAAGTTAGAAACAGAGTGAAAATCAACTTTTCAAACATTATTTATACTTATTTATTACATTGTCTTTCGTTTACATAGATGTTTATGTTTACCACAGTTATATTGATTTTAAACAACATTTGCATAGAAAGATATTATGGAAACATAAAGTGTTTATTGTAAACATAAGTAAGCTATTCATTATTAGATAAAAGAAAATGGAAGGAGATTGTCATTCCCTTGCTAAACATTAGTGCTTAATTACTAGTATTGCTGTGTATAGTGTAAATAAATGTAGATTATAATCAAAATGTATCATTGTTTTGGGAGTATGCTATTGTCTGAAATGAATAAAGATCCAGCAAAACTGCCCTTTTTGCGTATATGTATAGTCAAAAGAAGGGGTTTTCTAAATATTGAGGCATCACTCAACTACATTGTTTTAAATTTTAACTTTTCATTATGTGTATAATTAATAGAAGGGTTTTTCTAGATATTGATGCATCACTCAACCACATTTTTAAAAACTTTTAGATTTGAAGCTTCTTTTCCTGATTTTTTCAGAATGGTGAGTTGAAACTGGCTGATTTTGGCTTGGCCCGGGCGTTTGGTATTCCTGTGAGGTGCTACTCAGCAGAGGTATGTACACTAGGGCTGTGCTCATCAGCCATTTTTTTGCGATCCGATTAATTGCCTAATTTTTCTCGATGTCGATTTTCTCGATTCGATTCTGTCGCACGCGGTAGTGCTTGGAAAAGTGTGGTGGGGGCCGGAACATCATCATGTAAAATACATTGCGTGGCCCTCTCCACACTTTCTAAGTACTACCGCGCGCGATAGTATCTATCGTAGTACAGTTTCAATGGCGGCCGGCTCAGCGCCGCTGTCTTTTTAAAGAATAGGGTAGGCTCTTTTGTGTTTTGGGGGTAGGGAAAAAAATGGAGGTAGGGTTGGCTGTATTGAGTTCGGCAATCGATGTCCTCTCATGTTGAACATCGATCTTACGACTTTGCCAATCACTCGATGTCGTGCTTATCGAGCCCAGCCCTAATGTACACAGATATGACTGTTTTCAAATAAAAGTTGTGATTATTCCTCCATTTAAAGTAAACCTGTGGGTAACAGGTTAGGAAAAAATTCCCTAGAAGGGTATTGGCAATCTTCTGTATATCCGCACCCCATGGCGCTTTACGAGCTTGAACTGCCTCTTTCGGTATGCCATGCCTGACTGAATGCTTGTGCGATAGGGCTGATAGCGTGAAGTGTTCAAGCCCTTAGATACAATCTATACAAGGTCAATAGCAGTGAAAATATGATTAGACGGCCATCAGGGCTGGCCAGGTACTAGATATCCCATATAACAGGTTTGTGTGAAATGCTATTTCCATTGGATAAAAAGCATGTGATCATCACTCTATGTATATATTTGTTCTGGAAGGCTTTTCACTGAGAACTTTTAACAGTTTTAATATATATATATATATATATATATATATATATATATATATATATATATATATATATATATATATATATATATATATATATATATATATATATATATATATATGAACTTCCTTTGTAACAAGTTGTATTTGTAGTTTTAATATATATATATATATATATATATATATATATATATATATATATATATATATACTGTAGAACACGAAATTTCCGCGTGTGTTTATATATAGCGTACTTAGCGTCTGGTGCCGCTTCGCTATATATAAAAACGCTGTAGTTTGTCTTTTTTTTTAGCCACTGGTGGCGCTGACGTCAATTTTGTTGATAGATATTTTTTTCCATTCTGGCGGGCATAGTCTGTTGCTCAGCTGAGTAGTCCTTGGTAGGCTTAGCTCCTTTCAGCCAGGCAAGCATTTTGATAAAAATGTTTAAAACCTAGCATTAAATGATGTTAAAAGTTACAGTACTAGTATTTAAAAGTCACAGTCCAGGTTGACAGAAGCCAGAATACTGAGTGAGTGTTGCACATAGCAACCAGAAGGATAGGTGCCCAGCTATTGTTCTGGCGGCCCTGTTTACTAAATTTAGGTTGCTTCACTCTGGCAGCATTAGATCAAGAGCTTATTAGTGTGGCTTCTGTCAACCTGGACTGTGACTTTTAAATACTGTAACTTCTAACATCATTTAAAGCTAGATTTTAAACACTTTTAACACAATGCTTGCCTGGCTGAAAGGAGCTAAGTCTACCAAGGAGAGATATGAATTGTCCCCAGTTATTGCCAGTGCAGACCGCTCAGTTTCTGAAACTTTAAAACAGTCAGGGTCATTGTCAAGAAAACGCAAGAGATCGGGCAACAATAGTTACTCAGCTGAGCAACGGGCTCAAATCGCCGACTATGCCCGCCAGAATGGAAACACAGCATCTGCCCGACATTTCAGCATCATATGGACGGAAGTCACGTCCGCCAAATGATGTAATTACGGGCGCTCTCTTTTTAGAGAATGCTCAATCAAACTGCCGATCAGCAAGCAATCTCTGCTTAAATTAGTTCGTCTTTTTTGCGACAGATGGCGCTGTCAGCGGCGGCTGTTACGGTACAGAGACGCTAATATAAAGATGCGCTATGACGCAAAACTCCGAAATTCGCTATACATGGGACACGCAGTAATTTCGTGTTCTACAGTATATATATATATATATATATATATATATATATATTTTGAACTTCCTTTGTTACAAGTTGTATTTGACATTTTAATGGAAATAGCGCGTTATAAGTGACAATTTTATTATATAATTTTATTATTATGTATACATTTTTTTTCTTGTTTGGCATACGTTGTAGGTAGTTACACTGTGGTACAGACCCCCTGATGTGCTGTTTGGGGCAAAGCTTTACTCCACCTCAATAGACATGTGGTCGGCTGGATGCATATTTGCAGGTAAACTAATTTTTATTTTGAGATATATTTGACCAAGTCTGATGTTCTGTTTGGTTTAAAAATCCCTCTTCAAACTTTTCAAAACCCATTAAAATGCTCGCTGCGGCCAAAAGCAGCCAAACAATTTTGATGAAACATCACAGTCAAAATATTAATATTTGATGGAAAAATGTTAATCAGAATATCACAAACAACTCTCCTTCAATATCTTTTTGTAAAATCATAATTAACTCCAAAATTATTGTCAAAAGTATCTAAGATCCATACAACTGTTTCTGGAGGGACTCTTAAGCATTAATGGGTTAAATTTTACTCTATTTGATGATATAATCGAATAGTCAAACTATGTGTACAATCCATATTCAAATAGGTTAACCTTTCTGATGCTGAGGTTGCTTTTGTCCAATGTACAAAAATAGAAATATTAACGATCTTAACCCTGTACCAGCAGCACATGAATTTAGAGCTTTTGAACATTTTAAAAGGAAATAGCACTATACAAGTGACAACTTTATCATTACAATTATTAATTCTTTTTCATACCTATGAATTTTCAGAGCTTGCCAATGCTGGGCGTCCTCTTTTTCCTGGGAACGATGTGGATGATCAGTTGAAGAGAATTTTCAAGTGAGTGCACAATATATGTTTTTTATTGTTTTTTTTTTATTATTAACTGGAAAGTCCCCCTATGTGACCCCTTATAATGCTAGCTACACATTTGTATAATTGTATAGGATATTGGGGATTAAGTGTGACCCATATTTTCTACCCTTTTTTGGTAGAAATACCTATTATAGAAAAAATATAACCAGTGGCCATTCTCAGTGGTCATTCCCAGTGGTCATTTCCAGTGGTCATCCCCAGTGGTCATCCCCAGTGGTCATTCCCAGTGGTCATTCCCAGTGGTCATTTCCAGTGGTCATCCCCAGTGGTCATTCCCAGTGGTCATCCCCAGTGGTCATTTCCAGTGGTCATCCCCAGTGGTCATTTCCAGTGGTCATTCCCAGTGGTCATCCCCAGTGGTCATTCCCAGTGGTCATTTCCAGTGGTCATTTCCAGTGGTCATCCCCAGTGTTCATTCCCAGTGGTCATTTCCATTGGTCATCCCCAGTGGTCATTCCCAGTGGGCGTTAATAGCTTACCTGAAGCTACTTGGTTCATTCTTGTCATCTGAAGGTAGCTGCCAATGACAAGTATGAACCAAGCAGCTTCAGATAAGCTATTAATGGAGTGAAATAAAAATGCATGAAATCAATGAATGCCATGAAATATAAACTTTTATTACAGTATGTGTTTGCTATTTTCAGACTCCTGGTTACTGCCAAAGAGATTTAACCCTGTCCATGAAATTAAAATGCATGAAATCAATGAATGCCATGAAATATAAACTTTTATTACAATTATGTGTTTGCTATTTCCAGAGTCTCCAGACTACTGGTTACTGCAACAGAGATTTGGCTCTGTCCATGAAATTAAAACGCAAGAAATCAATGAATGCCATGAAATATAAACTTTTATTACAATTATGTGTTTGCTATTTCCAGACTACTGGTTACTGCGACAGAGATTTGGCTCTGTCCATTAAATTAAAACGCATGAAATCAATGAATGCCATGAAATATAAACTTTTATTACAATTATGTGTTTGCTATTTCCAGACTACTGGGTACTGCCAAAGAGATTTAATCCTGTCCATGAAATTAAAACGCATGAAATCAATGAATGCCATGAAATATAAACTTTTATTACAATTATGTGTTTGCTATTTCCAGACTACTGGTTACTGCGACAGAGATTTGGCTCTGTCCATGAAATTAAAACGCATAAAATCAATGAATGCCATGAAATATAAACTTTTATCACAGTATGTATTTGCTATTTCCAGACTCCTGGGCACTGCCACAGAAGAGAGTTGGCCTGGAATCTCCCAGTTGCCTGAGTATAAGCCCTACCCCATGTACCATATGAACACAGCCTGGCAACAAGTCGTCCCCAAACTCAACGTCAAAGGCAGAGATTTACTACAGGTAAGTGGATGCTTTATCACCCCATGTACCATATGAACACAGCCTGGCAACAAGTCGTCCCCAAACTCAACGTCAAAGGCAGAGATTAACTACAGGTAAGTGGATGCTTTATCACCCTATGTACCACATGAACACAGCCTGGCAACAAGTCGTCCCCAAACTCAACGTCAAAGGCAGAGATTTACTACAGGTAAGTGGATGCTTTAACACCCTATGTACCACATGAACACAGCCTGGCAACAAGTCGTCCCCAAACTCAACGTCAAAGGCAGAGATTTACTACAGGTAAGTGGATGCTTTATCACCCTATGTACAACATGAACACAGCCTGGCAACAAGTCGTCCCCAAACTCAACGTCAAAGGCAGAGATTTACTACAGGTAAGTGGATGCTTTATCACCCTATGTACCACATGAACACAGCCTGGCAACAAGTCGTCCCCAAACTCAACGTCAAAGGCAGAGATTTACTACAGGTAAGTGGATGCTTTATCACCCTATGTACCACATGAACACAGCCTGCCAACAAGTCGTCCCCAAACTCAACGTTAAAGGCAGAGATTTACTACAGGTAAGTGGATGCTTTATCACCCTATGTACCACATGAACACAGCCTGGCAACAAGTCGTCCCCAAACTCAACGTCAAAGGCAGAGATTTACTACAGGTAAGTGGATACTTTATCACCCTATGTACAACATGAACACAGCCTGGCAACAAGTCGTCCCCAAACTCAACGTTAAAGGCAGAGATTTACTACAGGTAAGTGGATGCTTTATCACCCTATGTACCACATGAACACAGCCTGGCAACAAGTCGTCCCCAAACTCAACGTCAAAGGCAGAGATTTACTACAGGTAAGTGGATACTTTATCACCCTATGTACAACATGAACACAGCCTGGCAACAAGTCGTCACCAAACTCAACGTTAAAGGCAGAGATTTACTACAGGTAAGTGGATGCTTTATCACCCTATGTACCATATGAACACAGCCTGGCAACAAGTCGTCCCCAAATTCAACGTCAAAGGCAGAGATTTACTACAGGTAAGTGGATGCTTTATCACCCTATGTACAACATGAACACAGCCTGGCAACAAGTCGTCCCCAAACTCAACGTCAAAGGCAGAGATTTAATATGACGCTGGCATGGCCAGGAAGCGAGCGAAGCTTTGGATGATCATTTTTTTTTACTTCTGACCAAAATACAGCATTGATTGACCGTAAATAAATGGCATACAAAACATTACAATTTTAAACTGTCTTAAAAATTAATATTTCGCAACTGATTTTGACGAGAATTCAATGGCCAGTAGAATGAAATCATGGCGGTTCTATCGATCTTAACCGCATGAAAATTGACCCACGGACAGGCGAGGAATTCAGTTTTAACTTGGATATACATGTAGTAGCGGCCACTTTCATTCATATTTCGCAACTGATTTTGACGAGAATTCAATGGCCAGTACAATAAATTCTGGCGGTTCTATCGATCTAAACCGCATTAAAATTGACCCACGGACTGGCGAGAAATTCAATTTTATCTTGGATAAAGTAGCGGCCACGGCGTGGTATGGCCAGGAAGCGAGCCGATTTTAAAGTGAAATCAATGGTCAGTAGAATGAATTCTGGCGGTTCTAAACTGCATTAGAATTGAGCCACGGACGGGCGAGAAATTAAGTTTTAACGTGGATATACATGTAGTAGCGGCCACTTTCATTCACGCACGTGCATTCGTACATTTCATCCAATGAGAGGGCGTGTTTGTTATTGTACTGCACATTACGTCATTGTTGACCAATGAAATAGGTCGTTACTTAACCTACTAAAGAAATCCTCCAGAACGGAAGTCGTCCGCACGTTGTCCCGCACGTTGAGTGATATTGTTGGACGGTGACAACTTTCTGGGTCCCTGTATGTATTTCTTATAGTGACGTCATATACACTCATATACACTCACCTTCAATTGACTGACTGCGAGGCTGAGCTTCGCTCGCTACTACAGGTAAGTGGATGCTTTATCAACTTAACCCTTATGTGGCTGATTTGCCAATACAAAATGATAAAATGACTGAAAATCTGGCATGCGTGGACTCATCTGAGAGGTCTCACCTGGAAATCCAAGCACATGGGTGCTCATCTGATAGTACTCAATGAGAGCTATCCAATGAATACCAACATGACAGGGTTTAGATGTTTTTCAAAAATCTTTGGATAGAAGTAGCCTCAGCATAGGAAGGGTTAAATAATCTCAGTAGACAGTTTGCTTAGTCCAGGGATTTAGCCAGAAAGGTGTCTGGGCATCATTTCAACTTTGAAATCTATGAAAATTGCACTCTAGGACTTCCAAATATTTTGGTTAGGAATTAAGTGTCGTATGTGTCATTTTCAAGCAAATCATTTGTAAAATCTTCGCTACAGTATGAATGCTACGACATTGTTTTTATTAAATTGCATTTCTAATTATTATCATCATTATTATTCTCAGTATTTTTCATCTTCATGATTATCATCACCATCTTTGTTATTATTCTCATTGTATTCCTGTCATTGTTGGTTGTTTCAGCACCTGCTGGTGTGTTACCCGAATGGCCGTATGTCAGCCGAGGACGGGATGCAGCACCCTTACTTCGCCGACCTCAACCCCGCCATAAAACAAGGATGAAGAAAGTAGCAATGGCACATTCCATACCTAATACTGTAGCAGCAGATTCACAAGAGCCCAAAGCAACTCCCTGGCTTATTTCAACCTTCAAGTGCGATGCTAGACCACTTGGCTATCAGGGAGGGCGATGTGGTCTCAAGCATTGCCACTTTCTGCTAGCTGTCTCTCACCACTGAGGGCCTCCCCTGATGGCATAGTGGTCGAAGGCATTGCCACTTTCTGCTAACTGCCTCTCACCTCTGAGGACCTGCCCTGATGGCTGAGTGGTCTAAGGCATTGCCACAGACTGTTTGCTGCCTCTCACCTCTGAGGACCTGCCCTGATGGCCGTGTGGTCGAAGGCATTGCCACTGATTGCTAGCTGTTTCTCACCACTGCCCGGGTTTGAATCCCACATGGGCAGGTGAGAAAGTTGCCAGTGACTTGGGGTTAGGCAGTGTTTTTCACCATATACTCCAGTTTCCCACACCACTTGCAAATCGCTGCACTATGGCAGAAAAGTGATGAAAATCAAAATTCCAAATTGGTTATCAGGGATATCCCTGCCAGCAACTTCATAGCATATTTTGTCTATTTCTTTTGAAATACATATGAAAAGCATTAGA
This sequence comes from Maea johnstoni, assembly GCA_963942565.1. Taxonomy (NCBI): domain Eukaryota; kingdom Metazoa; phylum Annelida; class Polychaeta; order Spionida; family Magelonidae; genus Maea; species Maea johnstoni. The sequence goes on along the minus strand of OZ012696.1, from coordinate 15,484,834 downwards.
AGGGTAGTTATAATTTAGTTCCTGATTTACATTTCTCCCTCAAATATTTTCTGAAAATTGTCTTTGTAAGAGAGATATCACAAAAATAGTCAGACAGTTTTGGGCACTACAGACTTTAATAGGTTAGTTGCCCAGAGGGCTACCAAAATATAAGTGTTTGGGTCTCTGCCAAGCTTTAGGTTGCCCAGAGTTGAGTATGTATTTGGGCCCTAAATAAGCAGTTAATATGTTTGCAGCTTCTAGATATTTGAAGGCATTTTCTACTACTGACATTGCGTGTACAGGTTAGCCCACCAATTAAAAATTTGGGCATCTTTGAAGTTTGCCCTAAAATATTAATGGTTGCAAAATTTAGAAATCATGCTTGCTTGGGTAGCAAGTTTAGAAATCATGATTCTATTATCACAATGAATCCTTTCTTTTTCTACTAGAAAAAGCTTAATCTGCCAAATTCTAAAAGAAAAATCATTGTATATTTATGAGCCCACAATAATCCCATGGGTTTAATGATTCAAGGTTTTTCTTTGTAAAGTCCAGAAATCATTTTTTAATTAGACATATAACCCATTGATTCTCTGGCATCCAGGATTCAGTGGGAGAAAGTTGCCAGTGACTTGGGAGTTAGGCGGTGGTTTCCCTGGGTGTTACAGTTTCTTCCACTACTTATAACTGGCTATTCATGACTTAGCCGCAATATGGCAGGAAAAAGAAAAAAATATATATCAAAATTTCAAAATCCAAATCCAGGATCCAGTCTCCAGCCTATTCATGGCTAGAGATTCTTTTATTTTTTAAAACGTCTTTTGTTTATTTTCCTGCTCGCCGAGCATCACAGCCTTGCTGTACAATTATCTATAAATATATGTACCAGAGTATCAGATAATGTGACAATGATACAGCAGAAAAAGTGAAGAAAAAAAATCAAAATTTCAAAGTCCAAATCCATGACTCATCTCCAGGCTATTCATGGCTAAAGATTCTTTTAATTTTTACAAAGTCTTTTGTTTATTTTCCTGCTCGCCGAGCATCACAGCCTTGCTGTACAATTATCTAACAGTATAGGTATCAGAGTATCAGATAATGTGACAATGATACAGCAGAAAAAGTGAAGAAAAAAAATCAAAATTTCTAAGTCCAAATCCATGATTTAGTCTCCAGCCTATTCATGACTAGAGATTTTTTTTCTTCATTTTTTTGTTTATTTTCCTGCTCGCCGAGCATCACAGCCTTGCTGTATAATTATCTAACAGTATAGGTATCGGAGCTTCATATAATGTGACAATGATACAACAGAAAAAGTGAAGAAAAAAAATCAAAATTTCAAAGTCCAAATCCATGACTCATCTCCAGGCTATTCATGGTTAGAGATTTTGATGAAAAGTGTACGTTTTCTACTTCTAGGATATTATAATGATAATTGGAAATAATGTAAATATTCATCAAATATTTGAAGAAGTGTTGATGGTTAAGCTACGATTCATAGTATTACTACAATTATATTTCAAACATTACTTTTGTGAGAGAGTTATCAGCAAAGAAGTCTGGCTGTTATGGGTTGGTACAGGCAAAGTGTACATTTTCTACTTCTAGGATATTATAATGATAATTGGAAATAAAGTAAATATTCATCAAATATTTGAAGAAGTGTTGATGGTTGAGCTACGAGTTATCAGCAAAGAAGTCTGGCTGTTATGGGTTGGTACAGGCATGAATGTGTTAAGTATATTACTTATTATTGTTGATATGTGAATTTTCTATTGGAACAAAATAGAATTATGTATTTGTATGTTTCCATCAGACTCCTTGTGTGGGCTCTGATCACAGTTCCTCTTTCAATTAAATTATGAGAAAGCTTTTTTCAAAAAGATATCAAAAAAATAAATTATATTTTGGGGGATAAGCAATGTTAAGCAATAGGTTTGTTTCCTAAACTTAGGAATAAAAGAAGTTACACTAAATTTTGAAACTTTCGGTCTATTTAGATTGAATTAAACATGGATTGAAGTGAAGAATTATATCAGTACATCCAAATTATGATGAGATGCGAGTAAGGGATAAATTCTGTAGCCTATCCTTGCTTTACCCTTTGCCCTTGAAAAATTATTAAAACCCTGGCACATGGGTATTCATCTGAGAGTACTCAGCGAGAGCTTTCCGATGAGTACCAACATAACCAGGTTTAAATGGTTTTCAAAAATTGTCGCGTCCTTTTGCTTTGGTTAAAAGTAGCCTCAGCATTGGAAGGGTTAAGAGTTTCATTTAAGATTATCTTCGTATAGATTTGTGTCTTATCGATAAGAGTTGGGGCTATACATATTACATAATGGTATGTTACGCCATTAAGGCGTACGAAAGGGATATTTATTTATAGTGTGCACAGCTTCAATCACAATAATTAAGTTGTTGCTGAATCTGCTGTCAGATAGCTGTTGTTTAGAACATTTATCCAACAAATCCATAAAAGTAGGAATATTTAATTTATCTTGCTTTATGAACAAGCTTGTTAGTATGCATATGAATATATATATATATATATATATATATATATATATATATATATATATATATATATATATATATATATATATATATATATATATATATGTATATATATATATATATATATATATATATATATATATATATATATATATATATATATATATATATATATATATATATATATATATATATATATATATATATTTATTTATATATATATATATATATTTACACTATGGTAACCCTATCTAGGGTTTTTGATCTCAACATCCGAAACAACAACTGCTATGCCACCAAGGTTCATCATAAAATAGATACCACTGGAATTATGGCACAATCAGATATTTATATAAAAACTGCAATGGATGCTTTATCCTCAGACTTTTAATGTTATAAGGTTACAAATTAGATTGAAAAGAATATAAAGTGTGTGGATATTTAGTGAATGTTGTAGATGTAAAGAACTGTTTTAATAAAAATGATGTCAGTGAATGTCAAGCATAGTGTGCTGTGTTTTGTTATCTTCTATATCCTTTTGGAACTATGATGAACAATAGAACCCATATATATAATATACATATATATGTATGTATGTATGCAAGTGTGTGTAATACATATACAAATTATTTTGGAACTATGATGGATATAAAGGTATATAAGAATAAAAGAACCCACATATATATATATATATATATATACATAAATATATATATATATATATATATATTTATATATATATGTTATATGTATGTATGTGTGTCATATGTATAACATATATAAGTAGTGAATACAAAAATTATTAATTAGTTTGAAAAAGTATTTTATTTGGTAACAATAGTCTTCATGTTCAATATCAACATCTTTATAACAACATTGGTTTCCTTCATATACACAATAAACTTTAGGATACTAGATGGAATGTTAAACTCATTCTTAAATACAATTATTTATAAATATTTCAAAATCCATTCTTCAATCACGACAAGGCATGGTAAAGTAACTAAACGTAGCTGCTATATGGCCAGGAACTTAATACAGGCGAACTTGGATATGATGGACCACTGTACGACCGACTTTTGTCTATGACGGACGATATGCTTGGTCCCAGTCTCATACATATCAAGTATGTGTCATATGTATATGACAGATTTTGCATATGACGGACCAATTTTCCTGGTCCCATTGAGTACGTCATATCCAAGTTCGCCTGTATACGTCAATGTAAGATGTATGAAAAAAAGTTGAATCATGACATTTCTTTTAGTATATAATATTTAATTCAAGTAAGTTGTAAGCAGTCCAATACAATTTTTACTATAAATTAATTTCAACTTTCAATTAATCAATTATATTCTATCATAACATATTTATCAGAACAATCATTTCAATGTCCAAGTAGAATGGTTAATTTTACCCATTCATGCCTTCAGCATCCATACATATCATGATTCGTTTTGGTAATATCTTTGTGTCTGGAGCACTTTTCAGAAAATATTTGGAGAAATGTTGATCAAACCAAGTCAATGACTCCCTTTTACGAATTGTGTTAATTTATGCAATGTTTCTAAGTTATTAGCTTAGATGAAGAAAAGAATGGATGTGTAGCGAGAGACCAATTACTATATGCGCTATAGCGAGGGGGTCATTGCTCTAGCATCAGCGTGAGGTCACTAGGGAACAAGGACCAATCAGGGATCTCGTATCATTTACATTAGACAGAAACCTTCGTGGGAACATGCTCATAGCACAACGTTTGGAATATTTATCGAGGCTATCCTGTTCCGGTTGACCGGCTGTTTTCATATCCACTTGTTTTTATTTATCTAAGTTATTAGTAAAGGCATCACGTTTACAGACTAAACCTGTCACGGAATCATGGCATGAATGGATTAACCCTTTCACACTCAGAGCAGCCAAAATAGGCCTGACAATTTTGATGATATTTTTCAAACGAAAGCATCATTTGAAAAATAATTGAAAGAGAAATCTTAATTGGAAACCAAACGACAACTCTCCATCAATTCTTTTGTGAAATCTTGCTTCATTTCCTAGTTATTTTTAAAAGTATGAGAGTAGCAGACGGTACGTTTCAGAGGAACTCTGAGTGTGAATGGGTTAAACTCATTGATGCTTGAGAGTTTCCTTAGAATTTTTTTTATCAAAATCTGTAATATTTTAGACAATTACTTCAAAGGTAAAAACGGTTTTACAAAATATTTGAAGGATATAAAAGTTGTTAGTTTTCTCACTAGAATTTCTCCATCAAATATTCTCATAACTATGCTAAAAGATTTCACCAAACTTGTCAGGCTGCTTTTTCTGGTGGCTGCCAACATTATTACAAATCAAACCTTGACAATTTGCTATTTGAGGACTCAATGATTTACTATAATGCAGCATCATGACATTTGCAGGATTCAACCCTTCCCATGCTAAGGCTATTTTAGTCCGAAGCACAAGTATGCAAAGATTTTTGAAAACCATCTAACTTGGCCAACACAAAATGATACGAAAAACCTTAAAAAATGATAAGAACCCTGGCACATTGGTACTCATCTGACAGTACTCCGCGTGAGCTATCAAATGAATACCAACATCACAGGTTTCAAATGGGTTTCAAAAATCTTTGCGTCCTTGTTCTTTGGATGAAAGTAGCCTTAGTATTGAAAGGGTTAAAAATTATTCATACGCTTTACAGTGATTTGACACTGCCATTAAATGCACATTTTTATTCTCTCCATAGTTCATCTTGGTTATTTAATGGAATCTACCAACTTCAAGACCTGCATGCTACAAACATTAAACACTTAATTGTGGCTAGGGAAATTGTACTGGGACCACTATGGAAATAAGTTTCTAACTTTTAGTGTATATATTCCTGTGTCTGGTTAGAATTCTATTGCATAGCAGTTAATGACTCTCCATCTAGTCACCGTAATATATATGATTTTTGTGTGTGCCAAATGCTATGTAACACACATCTCACTAGACCAAATAAAATCAATTCAATTCAATTATTTGTTAGTACAGGTGAACTTGGATATGACGGACCACGGTACGACGGATCTTTGCATATGACAGACGATATGCTTGATCCCAGTCTGATGCATATCAAGTATTCGTCATATGCATACGACGGATTTTGCATATGACGGACCATTTTTCCTGGTCCCACTGAGTCTGTCATATTCAAGTTCACCTGTATACTGTTATGCCCAAGTGGCAGTTAAATGTGTCATTTCTGTTAGTATTGGGGACAGTTGTTCAATTTAGTTATTACAATGTTTTGGTCATATGATCTGTAACATTCTAAAGTTTTACTACCCGTTACTTTTGGCTAGTAACACTTTCTTGTTACTTTTTGCACATAACAATACAAACATACAAAAGTATACCCATACATAAGTTGAACACTTCATTTTGGCAAAGTAGCATTCTATGGAGTTAGAACACATCTATGGAATAAACACTTGATTGTGACATGCAAAATTGCATTTTATATAAGTAGAACATCTCAGCAGGTTGAACACTTCACTTTGGCTTACAAAATTATATTTAATTTCAATAGAACACCCCTACAGATTGAATACTTCACTTTGGCTTACAAAATTCTATTATATCTAAATAGAACACCTCTACAGGTTGAATACTTCATTTTGGCTTTCAAAAAATTATATTACATAAAAGTAAAAACATCTCTATTGGTTGAATACTTCATCTTAGCTTGCAACATTGTATCTTATATAAGTAGGGACACCTCTATAGGTAAAACACTTTATACTGGCCTTTAACCCTTCCATTGCTGAGGCTACCTTCGTCCAAAGCATAAGGATGCAAAGATTTTAGAAAACCATCTAAACCCTGTCATGTTGATATTCAATGAATAGCATTCTCTGAGTATGAGTACCCATATGCAGGGTTTCTGTAATCTTTCAATGTTTTTTGCATCATTTTGCAATGGCCAAATTAGCCAGTAGCAGCATAAGGGTTAAAATTGTATTTTACATGTACAGCATCGCAGTAGGTTGTCCGGTGATGGTGTGCGCCCTAAGTACTTGTTTGTCACATTGAAATCATTTTGTTGAATACTTGACTTTTCCATTGTCGTTGATCACGCACACATGCTGAAAAAATAACAATATAACACATCATGCAACACAAACACCAGAAAGAAATGTTTAAAAATGATGTCACATAGAATGCAATCTCTACATCTGTACATCATATTCAATGATTTCCTCATTAAAAGCTACAGAAACAAACCTTGGGATAGATTAAAGATCTATTATTAGAATGTCAGTACTCGCCTGAAAATTCAAATGTCTCCCCTGCAGGAAGAATGAAAAGTTAGTAACTGGAGGCATGACATCCTGAAAAATGAACCCCTGAACTGTTTCTTTTGCTAACTGGTGTGAAATATTGAGTCCCTGGAAGCACAGATAATAAATACTAAATACTGAAAATTTGAGAAGATTTCATTGGGTGGATTTTGAGGATATCTAGCAAACCAGCAAGACAGAACCAGCAGAGGGATCTGGATCTTGATTTTGCAATAGGTTATTTCACAAATGGCAATCACCGAATATATGCAACCAGCAGATCTTGCTCAATAGCCTCGTCACAACTCCTAGCCCAGGTGTTGACAAGAACACCTCAAGAGGTGTGCTCTCTGCATGTGCATGAGCAACTTCCTCTATAATGTTAACAATTACAAGAGCCCCCATTGGTCTCTCCTAGGGATGTCACAATGAGGCGAGATAAGGTGTATTGAGGGATTTACAATGGGTCGTATGGTAATTGGTCTGTGGCGACCAATCCATGTTCTCTTTATCTAAGAAAATAGCCATTGCACCACTTGCCCCTCATATCGAGAACCAGGAAGTATGAACATATTACACCTGTTCTCATCAAGCTTCACTGGCTACCAATCAAATTCCACATCCAATTTAAGGTGCTACTGCTGGTATACAAGGCGCCAAACAGACTTGCACCTAAGTACATCAAGGAGCTGCTCGTGCCTTATAAACCCAGACGCCATCTACGATCAGAAGCAAAAGGCCTTCTGGATGAGCCTCGGACTAGAATTTGGAGATCGCGCTTTCTCCATTAGTGCGCCGAGATTATGGAATGCGCTTCCACAACACCTGAAGAATTCTACATCGTGTCAGGCCTTCAAGAAGTGTCTCAAAACAAACCTTTTCAGGCTCGCCCATTAAAGCGTTGTTGACTATGACTCAAACTATGACAATGTTCAGCGCTTTTGAACATTTTATGAATGGAAATGGCGCTATATAAATTCTAATTATTATTTTATTATTATATCTACTTACACTGAGATCCCTGAAGTACTCATTGTAATCCAGGGCGTAGCCCACCACAAAACGGTCCGGTACCTCAAAGCCAGTATCTGAAGACAAAGAAAACCATTGTTATGTGAGGTCACTGAAGACAAAGAAAACCATTGTTATGTAAGGTCACTGAAGACCAAGAAAACTATTGTCATGAGAGGCTACAGAAGACAATGAAAACTATTGTTATGAGGGACTACTGAAGACAAAGAAAACTGTTGTTCTGGGATACCTAATAAGATGAGGATTATACCGGTCAACATTTCAAACTACCAGGAGATCACACATATCATATGTTGGGAGCATTTTTTGTGTCACTGTCTGTAGTTACTACCCTGACCACCAGGGTTCATGTTAATACTTTAACCTGAGAGTGAGACTCTTGATTTACAGTAATATCTTACAGTCGGGTTTGTATCCTACGCTCTTGTCGGTTCTCTTCACCAGTAAGCTTACCACCTTCACACACTTAGGTGTGTGTAATACTATAACCTGAGATTGAACCTCTTGATTTACATAAATATCTTACAGTCGGGTTTGTATCCTACGCTCTTGTCGGTTCTCTTCACCAGTAAGCTTGCCACCTTCACACACTTAGGTGTGTGTAATACTATAACCTGAGATTGAACCTCTTGATTTACATAAATATCTTACAGTCGGGTTTGTATCCTACGCTCTTGTCGGTTCTCTTCACCAGTAAGCTTGCCACCTTCACACACTTGGGTGCGTGTGACTTGAGTAGGTCCAATAATTTCACCATGGTACGCCCAGTGTCAATGATATCCTCCACAATCAGAACATTCTACAAAATACACAGAAAAATATAAGTATCTTACAATATATAATAAGGAAACTGAGACTTGACCAAGGCCAAGAATCCTCCACAATTAAAAAAATCTACACAATATAACAAATCTCACAAATAACAATCTGGAAACATCCTACAACAGCAAATGCTTCTTCCAGACTTCCACCCTAGCAATTTTAAAAGGAAACTTTATGTGTTTCTTTCATTGATATCTGAGGGTATCCTCTATGCTAACCCTTCCAATGCTGAGGCTACTTTCTTCCAAAGCACAATGACGCAATGATTTTTGAAAATCATCTAAACCCTGTCATATTGGTATTCATTGGAAAGCTCTCATTGAGTACTTTTAGATGAGTACCCATATGCCAGTGTTTCAGTCATTTCAGTCATTTCTTTGCGTCATTTTATGTTGACCAAATTAGCCACCAGCAGCATAAGGGTAACCTTTAAGTTGAAATCATATCTTAAGGGCAACCCTAGGGATAGCTTAAGTGAAAGCCTTATACCGTTTAATGATTTCCTATTCAAAATTAAGGTTAATATATACCTTAAGGATGAAAATAAGGGAAACGTTGATCATTAAGGAGAATTTAAATGATTCCTAACCTTAAGATATTTTATGCAACTGCAGGGGTCCAGCTAACCACTAGCCCCATAACCCGAGGTTACAGAAAATTGTGTGGGGCTATAATAATATTTGGCTTTATAGCCCAGCTAGCTATAAGAAAAGTGACATTTTGAGATGCTCAGAGCAATATCAGGAATATGATCAGATGAAGAACACCATTTGACTAGGGATGGGGACCGGTTCATATGTGATACCGGCCTGAGCATTGCGGTTAACCAGTCAAAAACCGGACCTCCCTCTACATGGTTCGGTTTTCTATGCATGTACAGGGTTCCTGGAGGCGTAATAAAACTGTCGGCACCTACCTCCTCGCTGGCCTCACAATGTCTGCCAAGCGCGACGATCAAACAGCCATTTCAAAATCTTTCAAGTCTGGTACCCTGCCCACTTTCACTATGCTCAGAAGCCTTCTGAGCATAGAGAAAGTGGCCAGGGAGCTAGTGTATAGGAACTTTGCAGAACTTTCCAGTTCAGGCAAGTTCAGCCACGCATTCCATAGTTTCGTATCAAAGAAATGTCATTAATAAACCGTTTAGGAAACCGTGATAAAACCGAACCATAGAAGCAAAAACGAGAACCGAACCGAACCGTAGAATTTTCACTGATCCCCATCCCTACATTTGACACATCTTTTGGCCTATAGTACTGTACTAAAATGAAATATAACAATGAAAAATTAGCTTAAACTTCAAAATTGTTTTTGAGAAAGGGCTACAGCGGGACTGGGGGATTTAGCAAAGCTAGGGCAATGAGATTTTGTGTGGGGCTATGAAGATTTGAGAACCAGAAATCCTAGTGTCACCAGAGAAATACATCCCCTTGATCCGCAACCCCATAGGTACTGCATGCTAGCCTCTACGGCATCGGCGCCTCCAGTTACGCGCTGTAGCCTGGGGTTGTATTGGTCACGTGATCTGTGCAGTAAGCATGCACTGGCTGGCTGGGGTATGTCATCCTTTCTAGGTCAGATAGTGAGAGGCAGCGAAATTTGATGATTCATGACCATGCCCACTCCCTGTCTACTTCTCTCAGGTGTCACTTACCTTATCCTTGAGGTTGCTGAGACCGTCTCCACCGATCACCTGAATGTTACCTGTGCTCTGGTCATCCTGAAATACACAAACATGTCATAATGAAGAAACAATATAAAATACTTTAAAAAAGATGCAAACACTTATAACATGGGTCATCCTCTATAAAGATTTCGCTACCTTTATTTTTTAGAATTTGGTCACACAGAGAAGTAGAATTGAGATACAATCAAAATACGGTCTGTACCACTACCATATGTAAACAGCGGGAGGTTCAGAGGTCCAGAAACTAATGTCTGCTGGCTTGCCCCTACCAACATTTTTCAGAAAAAAGGGGAGGGGGCGGGAGGGGGGTGCGGTTATTTGAAGTCTGTGTGGAGTGTACACTTAATCAGAGGAATACGGTACTGATGGGCACTTTAAGTTTTGTGTATTGATAACCTCCAACTCTGTGCCTTAATAAGATACCATGTTGATATTGCGGTAGTTTAATTAATGCATACTTTGCACACCCCTGGAGTCCGCACTTTAATCTTAGCGTAGTGACAACCTCTGAATCTGTGCCGACAGCCTAAGCTTTATGTTACTGATAACTTTTCACATATGTAAACAGTAACACTGATTATTAGTTACCAGCATGTTTGATCCCATCCCAGTGTGCAAGATGTTTACATTGTAATTGAACTTTGTACCAGTAGCCTGTAGGGGCCTCCCCGACTGCTAGCTGTCTCTCATCAACTGTCCAGGTTTGAATCCCAGTCGGGGCATGTGAGAAAGTTGCCAGTGATTTTGAGTAAGGCGGTGGTTTTCGCCGGGTGTTCTGGTTATCTCCACCAGTTACAACTGACTAGTCACAACATAGCCGCAATATGGCAGAAAAAGTGATGAATAACGAAATTCCATATTGTACCAGTAAGGATTGATTAAGGTCTTTGTGTTGAATGACAAGCTATAATCTTGGAAGAAACAAGCATAGGGCTTGTATGTCCAAATAGTGGTGTGCATTCTAACAAAATGTCGACTCCAAGAGTGCGCAAAGTACGCATTAATTAAACTGCCGCAATATTAACATGGTATACAGTATATGGTATATCAAAAAAGTAAGGTCTGTACATACTAAAGGCAATTGTAAAATTTTGGGGCATCCTTTTTTTCAGGGGAAAATCCTTTGTATTGGCTTATTGAAATAAAGCAAAATATCCTAACACAATGTCATGGGAATAATATTGGGGTGGAAAAAATTCAATTATATGCCTGAAATAAACATTTTAAGAAATAACTGAACTAAAAATGTGGGTGCCCTTAGGGTTATCTTTAAGGGTTTGGGTGCCCAAATAACACCCACACACCTTAATGGCTAAGACTATGGCGTTGATCCAATTGAGTGTCATGATCTTAGCCATAGGGCTCTCATCATTACAGACTGGATCAATAGATCGACATATTTCAGGTGCCGACGATCGGATCGGTATAAATCCTTGAATATTGAATCGGTCTTTTAACTTCCCACACCCTACTTAACAGTGTACGTTCACACCATAGTATTTCCCAGAATTTCCTTTAGTGTTGTTTCCCGGCTTGAGAAGCTTCAAGAAAAACATTGCAAGTATGCTCGGTGTATTTTTTGAAGATTCCCCAGATTGATGACAGTCCCTTTGCCACGACGGATGTTGTTTTGCTTTACCCTTAAGTGCTAAAGTGCTATATATATATATATAGGTTACATTCCAGTGTTTCTTATCCCAACCAAACAAATCTAATTGACACTCAAAATCAACAAATATCTTATTAAATCATCGAATGGAAATCATTCAGATACCAATAGTACTTAGCAGGCCAGGCCAGCTTTGAGTATTGTCTCAGATGACCAAACACAAGTGGATTTGAAACCAGCCGGTCAACCTGAACAGGCTAGCCTCAACTAGTGTCAACTAATAGCCCAAAATTGGTGCTCTGCACATGCCCAGTTGATGCTGGTGATCAGGTTTCTCTGTAATGTAATTGATACGAGAGCCCTGATTGGTCCTTGTTCCCACATGACCTCGCGCTGATGCCAGACCAGTGATTCCTGGCATGAGAGTCCAGCCCTTTACTATAGGGCACATAGTAATTGGCCTCCCGCTACATATCCATTCTTTTATTCATCTAAGGTATTGCCAGATTTGCGGTTACCTCATAGCTCTTGAGCCGGATAAAGTCCAAGGAGACGGCAGTGGATTCGGGAGAGTTTCTGTTCAGAGACTGTATCTTGTCCATAAGATCAGCAAAGAACTTATAACCCCCCTTCAGGACACACAGGGCAACGATTGGTCCCTGGCAGAAATCATGTAGGATGTCTCGCGCAAGCCGCTCAATTCTGAAACAATGAAAGATAACATTAACCCATTGTATATTAACCCTTCCAATACTGAGGCTTCTGTTGTCCGAAGCACAACGCAGTTAAAAGTTAGCGGGTCTGTACATACCGGTTCAAAACATTATCCTGTTACATGCATTATGATACACAGGTATAAATGTGCGCGTGATTATAACTGGCATGTTGCGACAGGCTCTTTAGGAGCCTGTTGATAAATCATCAAATAAACAAATACGTGTTTGTTTTGCATTATGTGGCATACTTGTGGTAATGTACCCCTCTTTCTATCAGGGATGTAATTTTGGAGACAATTTAACGGACCGTCTGAATGGGACCGTTACATGCCCATTGTGAAATTCTATTTTTATTATTATTATCATTATTATTATTTATAATTATTATTACTATTACTATTATTATTATCATTATTATTATTATCATCATCATCATAATTATTATTATTATTTCTATCATCATTATTATTATTATTATTATTATTATCATTATTACTATCATTATTATTATTACTACTATAATTATTATTATTATTATTATTATTATTATTATTATTATTATCATCATTATCATTATTACCTACCTGTCATGTATAAGTCCATTGGGTATGAGAACAGATTCTAAATCATTTTCATAATGCTTTGGTACACAGAACATATCCAGGGAATATCCCTGATAGTCATCTGGAATCTGAAAAAAAATAAAGACAGCAATTTAAAATAGGATTACATACAGACAGAAATACATATTCAGAATGCGAAATATTAAATATATCATTTACCCTTATGCTGCTGGTGGCTAATTTGGCCAATACAAATTTTCCTGAAAACAAGATTTTACTTACATTGCAGGGCAGTTACAAGTTAAGGGTATACTCTTTATGCAATATATATAATATATATATATATATATATATATATATATATATATATATATATATATATATATATACATATATATATATATATATATATATATATATATATATATATATATATATATATATATATATATATATATATATATATATATATATGGCCTACTCCTGAGCATTCCAGCTTAAAGGGATGCAATTCAAAATTTAGGAGCAAAATTTAAGTTATTTAGTCACAAGTTTGCTGTTTATTTTAAAGTTTTTTTTCTTATGAAATAGCTATATCATCAGGCGATATATGGCTATAAAGAGCCATTCTAGTGAAATGGAAGTTCATATCCATAAGGCCTAAAAAAGAAATTGTTTGTTTCCTGTAACGGTCCAAAAAAAGATAGGGTAGGTAGGTAGGTAAAATTATTTTTTTTGCATTATTTTTTTGGTCAAAAATGTGTTTTTTATGCATGTTTTACGCTGATTTGGAGTTGGGAGGGCTGAAAAAACTTTAGGGTAAGGATTTTTTTGAATAAAAACTTGTTAGGGTAGGGTTACAGGAAACAAACAACTATTTTCTTAGGCCTAAGCTAGAGATTGGCTGACTTCAAGTATGGTGTTAACACAGATGTTAACATCAGTGTTAGTGTTACCAGGGGTGGTAACACGCTATTTGAAGTGATGGGCATATGTTAGGTGGTAACACACATCTATCCCATAATGCCCCATAATATGTGTGTTAACACAAAATGTAACAGAACATGTTAGTGTTGATCTGTGAAAGGTGTTGAAAAGAGCATGGTCCCCATATACTTTCTGAAGGCTTTAACAGTAACGGCTTAGGTGTTAACACCGTTTTGACTTCAAGTCCTATGTTAGTGTTGGGTACCATCTTCAGCTACTGACGACCCATTGCACCTAGTTAAAAAGGTTGTCTGAGTATAATTAACTTCATTTCAACAATTCATTGATAATAATAATAGTAATGAGAATAATAATGAGAATAATAATAAATGAGAATACTAAAGATAATAATGAGAATAATTATAAGTTATAAATGATAATGATTTTAATAATAAAAATGAAATTAATGATAATTTTTATTTAAAGTTTGTATTATCCTAATAAAATATTTAATATGAATGATGTTGGGTACCATCTTCAGCTACTGACGACCCATTGCAGGTAGTTAAAGAGGTTGCCTGAGTATAATTCACTTCATTTCAACAGTTCATAGATAATAATAATAATAATAATAATAATATATTAAATAATAATCATAAGCTATAAATGATAATGATTCAAACTTAGATAAATAAAAACCAGACGCAGGTTTCTCTGTAATGTAAACGATACAAGAACCCTGAATGGTTGTTGTTCCTTTGTGACCTCACTCTGATGCCAGAACAGAGTCCCTTGGCATGTCCAGCCTTTCACAGATCTCATTTGGTCAAGCAGTAATAGATAAGTCCTTTGCTTATGCACAGTTTACATATACTAGTAGTATAAATGGGTATCTTGTTACAAATCCATTCTTTTCTTCATCTAAGATTTGAATAATATGAATGAAACTAATGATAAATTTTATTTTATTTTTGTATTATCCTAATGAAATATTTGATATGAATGGTATGTGTCTATAAATTGAAAGAGATTATTAGTTAAGAATCACCTTCCCAGCATGTTGCTGTTCTTTACTATGACAAACATAATTTGATTGAGCAGGACACACATCTTCAAAAAATGTAACACCATTGCTAACATCTGTGTTGGCCTAGATGTTAACATCTTGCTCTGTGTTGAGGGGCTGGGGTAAACAGATCCGTTAGTGTTACCATGTGTGTTAAATGTAACACCGTACTTGAAGTCAGCCAGTATAAGTACAGAAAAACAGGGCTTATGGTTTGAGGGGGCTATAACTTTGCTTGAGTAACTTTACTCGCCTGACAGCTAATCGACTAAAGAAAGCAAACCCAGATTCAGCATTCACATCACTCGCCAGGCTGGCACTTAGTAGTAGTTATGGTTATATGTAAACAGCACATATTGTTGTGTTGTGTTTGTGTGCAGGGTCGTAGCCAGAATTTGGAAACTGGGTCACAAAAATGGGTAATTGCCAAATTATTGGGTGTCCTATTTTTCAAGGGAGACCACAATATACATAGATTACAACCATAAACATGCATTTACTTATTGAAATAAGGCATAATATACAATGTCACCATTGTCATGGGAACTATATTGAGGTGGAAAAACTTCAATTATATGCTTGAATGTGACATTTTAAGAAATGACTCACAGAAATATCTGGGTGTCCTGATACTATGAGGGGTGATTTTTGAGGGTTTTTGATGTCCAAAAGCCGCCAAGATGCCCTGCTGGCTAAGACTATGGTGGAGACCTCTTGATTATAGACATTCCAACAATAAAAGGTGTATATTTGTGCAATGGTGTTTAACTGTTACATTGTCTCATCCGAGTGAAGTGTTTGATGTTTGTGAAGACTTCTTGCCAATCAGCCAAAAAAGTCACATGCTGTCTACCAAAATTGTCATGCTCCAGGACTTTTATACTTGGTTACCCTTGTCACATGATAAGTGCTTTCTAAAACCATTAGTTATTTTCAAGAATGATATTGGGTCTTTGAACTATAAAGCAAGAAAACCAAGAAATTAATAAGAAAGAAATACATTTAAAATGACCTTTTAATTTTAATAACCTCATAACCGGAAAATAAGACATTGCCAACATATATTGGGGTGAAAATACTTGAAATTTGCTGGGCCACCAAAAATTGACCTGGGCCACCAAATTTGGTGGCCCAGGAATAAGACCATACGGTTGAAATCAATTTGCAGCACTGCTATAGTACACATATACTTACCGCCACATTCATGATGCCTGTCGTTGTAAGCCCTCTGACCTTTACCTTACAATCTCAGTTCATGCAGATCTGAACTTTGACCTGCCCTGGTGTACATGCCTAGTCACATTCATGCCCATGGCAGCCAAAAACAGCCCAGTAGTACTATCTTAAGAGTCTGCCATATAGTAGACTCGGTGTTCCCCCCAAAATTGGGCCTATGATGGGTCTTGAGATACAGGCCTCAACGCTAACTTAAAAAGTTACTGGCCCTGTAGGAACAGTAGGACCAAGAATCAACTGGTTCTGCAAAAATTTTACTGGTCCTAGAATTTTTTCTCATAATATTATCAAGCACTTGATGTGCCTGATGTGGGGGGAAGACTTGTTAACCCATTAATACTTACAAGTTCCTCCAGAAATTGTTGTCTGCTACTTTCCTATTTTTGAAAATAACTTGTGAATAAAGCGAATGTTCACAAAATATTTGAAGGGGATTTGTTGTTTGGCTTCTGATGAACATTTATCCTTCAAATATTTTCCAAAAAATGCTTTTGTTCGAAAAATATATCTAAAATCATCAGGCCTTTTTCAGCTGCTCTGAGTGTGAATGGGTTAACAAGAATGTTTACTGGCCCTGTAGGACGAGTTGAACTCTGTTTTTACTCGCCCAAAGCCATTTTTGGGAATTTTGACTGGCCAGGGGCCAGCGGTTCACTGTTAGTGTCGAGCCCTGAGATCCTACCAGCCCAATTTAATAAGAAATCACCCTTAAATTACCTGGAAAATAAAAAAGACAAAAATAGTCTTTTTATATATAAATACTTGATACTATTTTTCTTTGTTTTCCAGGATTATCAAGAGTCATTTCTTATTGGATAGGACCTGAAGCATCTCAAAACACATCAGTACACCAACATTTTGGGGGAACACCGACCTACTATATAGCAGCTTTGATGAATAAACGAATGGATATGTAGCGAGAAACCAATTATTGTATGCTCTAGATAGAAGACATGGCTATCGCAGGGGTCTCGAACCTGGCCTCAGCGGATGTCACCAAGAGACAAAAATCCAATGAGGGTTCTTGTATTATTTAATATTTACATTACAGAGAAAGCCGAACGTAACTTGTGGGCTATTACCTGCAATCTGGTTGATTAGATTGACCAGCCAGGACTACTTGTAACAGTCAGGAAATAAACAAAATAAAGATTTATTTGTGTGTTTGTCTTGATGTCCTACACCCTCCCCCCCCCCCCCCCCCCCCCCCCAAAAAAAAAAAAAGAAATCATCAAAGAGAGCTACATTCTTTAATGAGTTTGTGGAATGAGGGAGGGGGGGGGGGGGGGAATCATTATCTTGTTTTTATTTTCAGACTGTTGCAAGGGCCTATGGTGCATTGTACATGTATTGACTGTTGTATTACTGGTACAACTTCAAATCATCAACTCATGATCACCACACCACTTGATGATCAAGTGGTGTGGTGATCATGATTATGATTTATAATGATGATGATTATCAATCGTGTAAGCCGATTGTTAATCAGTTAACTCAAGAAATGCATGAAAGACAGAAAGATAGAAAGTATCTTTCATACCCGGCCGTCTGTAATTGGTAGATCCCGATACTTATCTTACAACATGTTCAGTAACTCACCTCAATATAGCCAGCCATTGTTACTAGTAGCTTTTCAGAATAAGTGCGCTGTTTCGTACTACCGGCATTTTGGAGGGCCTTGCTACAGCGATTATTGTTACCTAATATGGCATTAATTTACGAGCTCGCTGCAGTCATGCTCTTTGTGCGAGTGCACCGCGCACAAGGAACATTGAGCTTTGCACCGCGTCCGCGCCCATGGGCCTGTTTCGGCGAGCCTGCTTCCAACCAGAAACGTTACAGTCATGTGCTCTGGTTCGAACCAAAGTAGTTTTGGCGAGCTGTTTCATCCCTGGTTTGAACCAAGTCACATATTTTCATTTAAAATGTTGTAACCACCGATTGGTAGTGGTTCACGCTGGTTCGCGCAGTGGACTATGGGTGATAAAGATAGCAGGACCGGATAGAGCCTCGAAAAATGACTTATGCACACACACACACACGCACAAACACACACACACACACACACACACACACATATGTATATATATATATATATATATATATATATATATATATATATATATATATATATATATATATATATATATATATATATATATATTGTATATGTATATATATATACATACATACATACATATATACATACATACATACCTACATACTTACATACATATGTATATATATATATATTTATCACATGCTTGTCCTATATTCCCATTGTTGTGACCATGTGGTAAAATTGATATAACATGTTCCGGAGTGAAATTGATATAACATGTTCCGGAGTGAAAAAACAACATATCAAGTGAAAAAAACCCATATCAAGTGAAAAAAACCCATATCAAACCATATCACACCTTTTATTGTTGGCCTATTGTTAGTCTATTGTTGAAGAACGGCAGGCCCTGTGTTGAGTGTCCTTCTCATGACGTCAGTCCTTTGTTGGACGGCCCATGACGTCATGACCTGTTTCAAGACGCCTGACCTATTCAAGATGGCGGCAGCTCTGTTGGAAGCCCCGCTTCGCCCAGAAGAGGCGTGATTAAAGTTGTAATGCATCATAATTTCACAAGCTTCCCTACTGCTGAGGATTCAGGATGAGGGGATGAGCAGGCAAAACTGCTGTCACGCCATTTGCGCATACATATGCTGTTACAGATGCTCTTCAATGTTTGACAGAGCGCTCATACACGCGCGACCCACGGGTAATAAACAGGTTACATAATTTCTTCCTTAGTTTGTTTCTTTGATTATAAATAAGCATGTAATAAACAGGTTACATAATGGTTGTGGGTGTGATATGGTTTTATCGCTTGTGGCTGCATGATATCACTCACTCGTTCGCTACCGGTCACTCGTTCGTGATATCAAACAGCCACTCGCGATAAAAACAATATCACACCCACAACCATTAAGTAACCTATTTATATATATATATATATATATATATATATATATATATATATATATATATATATATATATATATATATATATATATATATATATATATATATATATATATATATATATATATATATATATATATATATATACCAATGATTGTGGGTACATGTAGGAGCTTTGTTTGACCTGTGATGCGTGTGTTAAATTTTTTAACATAGAAAATACTTTATCCTGTTGTGAGGCCACAATGTATTCATCACTAGACCTTTCACGCAATAAATACTTTGAATATGAAAAATTGTCAAAATGTTATTACTAGTTTCACCTCTCTCGGTTGCCAGTGTCATTTTTCTGTCTAATATAAAGACAATTATGGAAGCCTATTAGGACCACTGAAAAAATATTTTCTTATTTTTATTTTTTTCCTTAGAAATCCGAAAATCTAAAAGAAAAAAATACCTCAAGATCCTCCTTCGCAAATATATGTTTTTAAAAATATTTTTTTGTGTTCTGCAAAGTTACTAAAAATAGATAGCCAATCACTGCCTCGCTCTAGTAGCCTTGTCAATCACCACACTACACGCGCCTGAGGCAGCGCCAGCAGTGCCATTCTTGTCTGAACAGTGGATAAGCATACATCTTTTAGTTACATAATATTCCTTGTGTTACGTTTCATAATACTTCATAGAACAGGCATACTAACACACACACACACATATACATTGCGGGGACCGGGGATTCTGGTAAAGACGAAGATGGCATGTCAATATCCCTGCAAAGCGCTGGGCGTGTGTGTGTGTGTGTTTGCATGTCTGTTCTATTAAGTATAAAACAATTTCTAAGGCCGCTTACTAGGACCACATAATTTTTTAATTTTTTTATTTTAGTTCCTTAGTAATCTGAAAATCTAAAAGAAAAAATGTACCTCAAGATCCTTGTTCATAATTTTTTTTTTGCTACAGCGATTATTGTCACCTAATATGGCATTAATTTACGAGCTCGTTGCAGTCATGCTCTTTGTGCGAGTGCACCGCGCACAAGGATCATTGAGCTTTGCCTCGCGTCCGCGCCCATGTGTTCAGAAAAGTTACTTAAATAGCCAGCTCTCCGACCTAAGGGGTTTCTCCTCCCTCGTGACCTCCTGCTTGGCGGTCACAGGGGCCACCTCCTTGGCCGGCCCAGCACTAAGCGAGAAACTCTCACCGCCTGACAACTCGGCCGACTTCCCCCTGGAGTCACCGCTGGCATCTCCACCCCCCTCCTCATTCCACGCGCACCGCAGGCAATGATAGCCCATCCCCTCCTGACTATGATACTGCTCCTCGTCCTCTGATAGGTTTACACACTCCCCGTGGAACCATTCCCCACACTCGTCGCACTCAACCATATAGCCCCCTCTCCAGGGTTCTCCACAGAAACAATACTGCTCCCCGTCGCCCCTATCCCCCTCCAGCGAGACTCCATCCAGTGGCACAGTGTCGTCCAGGTTGGCCTGCGGCCGCCCCACTCCACTGCCCACTCCCTGCCTCGGGGAAGAATTTCCCCCGTCCCCTTCGGGACTGCCCTCGTCCTGCGTTTGCTGCCGGGCCCTCTGTCCACGCGTAACAACAGCACAGACGAGGCCAGGAGATGCACTGTTGGCAATCGGCCCTGGGACACGGGTGTCCCGTCCTCAACCGAGACAGGGCGTCCGCATTAACATGCTTCTCGGCTGGCCGATGCTCGATGTCAAAGTCGTACGTCTCCAGCAACGTGATCCAGCGGTTCTAGGACAATATCCCCCCGGACAATATAAAATGCAATTTTTTTTGTGAATTTTTGAAAAAATTTTTTAGAATAATTTAAAACACTGCAGTTTTTTTTTTAATTTAAATTTTTTTTACCGGCACACAATTTAGGATAATTTAAAACACTGAAATAAAAAATAAAAATTTAATTTTTTTTTGTACTAAAACATGTTTTACTAGAGATATCATCCGGGGGGATATTGGAACGGGGGGATATTGGAACGGGGGGATATTGGAACGGGGGGATATTGTCCGGGGGGATTTTGTCCTGGGGAGATATTGTCTGGGGGGATATTGTCCGGGGGGATATTGTACGGGGGGATATTGTCCTGATACCGATCCAGCGGGCATACATTCCCTCCGCATCCTTAAAATTGGTAAGCCACCTCAACAAGGCGTGGTCCGTGCGAACCCTAAAGCGTCTTCCATACAGGTACTGGCGGAAGTGTTTCACAAACCCTACCACCGCCAGACACTCCCTGCGGGTTGTGCAATACGCTCGCTGGGCTCGATTCAGGGTTTTACTAGCATACGCTATTGGTCTTTCGACCCCGTCCTGGATTTGAGATAAAGCCGCCCCAATCCCAAGAGAGAGAAACATCAGTCTAAACAAGGGCAGGTGGATCTGGGGGCGAAGCATCTCAGTTTATTTATTGGTTGGTGGAACTATGGGCGAAGCACCTCAGTCTAAACAAGATTGGGTTGACCACACAAGTGAAGCACCTCAGTCTTAACAGGGGTAGCTGGATCTGGGGGCGAAGCACCTCGGTGTATTCATGGTTGGGTGGACCTACGGGCAAAGCATTTCATTCTAAATAAGGGTGGGTTGACCTACGAGCAAAGCACTTCAGTGTATACATGAGCGGTTGGACCTACGGGCAAAGCAGCTTAGTCTAAACAAGGGTGGGTTGATCTATGAGCGAAGCACCTCAGTCTTAACAAGGGTGGGTGGACATATGAGCAAAGCACCTCAGTCTAAACAAGGGTGGTTTGACCTAAAACCCGGGGGGGGGGGGGGGGGCACTCAGGTACAGAGGGGGGCCGCACCTTCGTTACGTATTTCGCGGAAGAAGGGGTCTTTTATTAAGACCTCCGCATGTCCGCGATTTTGTAAAAGAAGGGTACTTTTTTGTACCCAGGTAGGAAGTATGGGGGTCAAAATCTCCTTACAATCCACGAAATATACGCGGCTCCGACGCCGAGTGACTCCCGAAGTGACTCAGGGCTTCCGAGTTTGCTGCCGCCACTTGCTGCCGCTAAACAAGCAGAGGATTATAAAATCTTAAGTTAAAATACGTGTTCCCGTTCATCCAATGTCAGTGTTTCGATAAAAGAAGGGGTGTTTATTTAGTGGAAAAAATCAGCGTTTTGTTAAAATAAGGGTGCTTTTTTGACCAGAAATCAGTGCTTTAGGGGTATTTTTTAATTTTGATAACGAACGTATGCACCCCCCTAAATACCCAAGTGCCCCCCCCCCCCCCCCCCCCGGGACCTAAAAGCGAAGCACCTCAGTCTAAACAGGGGTAGGTGGATCTTGGGGCAAAGCACCTCAGTGTATACATAGGTGGATGACCCTAGGGGCGAAGCACCTCAGTCTGAACAAGAGTAGGTGGATCTTGGGGCAAAGCACCTCAGTGTATACATAGGTGGGTGGACCTACGGGCGAAGCACCTCAGTCTTAACAAGATTGGGTTGACCTACAAGAGAAGCACCTCAATCGAAACAGGTGTAGGTGTATCTTGGGGCAAAGTACCTAAGTGTATACATTGGTAGATGGACCTACAAGTGAAACACCTCTGGGAGGGTTAATCTATGAGCGAAGCACCTTAGCCTTAAGAAGGGCAGGTGGATCTGGGGGCGAAGTACCTCACGGTGTGTATGGGTGGGCGGACCTACAGGCGAACTTCAGTCTAAACAAGGGTGGATTGACCTACGAGCGAAGCACCTAAGCATATCCACGGTCAGGTGGACCTACGAGCGAAGCAACTTTATCTAAGCGGGATGACCTAGCAGAAATGCCAAATGCATTGCAATGGACACCAGATGATAAACAAACTCACATGAAAAACGAGGGAGGCAACAATGCGTCTCGTTATCCCAATTTTAAATATTCACTTTAATGTTTCTACTAACTGCAGGCTAGTTCCAACAAGACTAGTAAACAGTCAGGCTATTGATTCCGCTTCAAACATGGTCAGCAGGACATCATCTCGTATACCCTATATATATATATATACATATATATATATATATATATATATATATATATATATATATATATATATATATATATATATATATATATATATACATATATAATTATATATATATATATATATATATATATATATATATATATATATATATATATATATATATATATATATATTTATATATATATATATATATACATAAATATATATATTGTGATTCCACAAATACAAGCTGTGTTCAGCGATAATATATGTGCAATATTTCACAGCTGGTCGATTTCCCCATAGACCATTATCCTTTCAGTCCTTTTCCGATAGAATATATGAATGATAAATCGACCAAAATATGCACTCTCTGTTTTCTTTTGTAAAACGCAATTATCAAGCAGGGATTCCAAAGGGCATTTGGGCAGCTTTTTTCATCAACACAGCATGTTCCCTAATAGAATATTCGTTGGTCGATTTCTGAACAAGCAATTAGCCTTTTAGTTATTTTCCGATTTTCCAAATGTATGATACATTGACATTAGTAGGAGTCAAAGAGCATTTTGGTTTTGATAAATAACGTTATGTTTCTTTTAGAATCAATAATGGAAGACTATTTAATGTGCATACCTGAATATTAATAAATTAGGAAGAAAATTAGAAATAAAGACCGAAAGTTACCTCAGGGCTTTTATGTACGTTTTGTAACATTTTATTCACCCAGAAAGAAGTGTTTTAAAACCAATTTCTAACAAAACATTTTCAAATTATCACAGTCTACGAAGATAGCATCACATTTGCGAAAGGAAAACATGCATTAGATGAATACCGCGCCTAAAATTTCATTGGTTTCTAATCATGAAGATTCCGATCTGTACTGACATGGTGAATGACACATTCAATTACGGGAGCATGGCAATAAGTATGGCACATATTTAATGCATTTTTTCATTACTTTTGTCCATAAACGAAAAACTAATCATCCTCATACGGAAATTTATTTATCGTAAACGAAAAACAAAATATGGGGGAACCATTTTCCATAAACAATATATCAGAGGATATTTTGTTTTCCATAATTTGATTAATGTTGTGGTAAATGGATTCCCACGCACGACAAATCATTTATCGCTTTCCAACAATCAGTTTTCTTTTACAAAAATCATTCATTGTTTACTGAAAAAAGTTCTTATTTTTCGTTTATGACAAATGATTTTTTGTGAAACCATAAATGAACAATGAAAAACGATAATTCATTTATCTTTTACGGAAATTTATTATCGTAAACGATAATTGAATTATGAAATATGATAAATCATACATTTTTGTTTACAGATTTTTTTTCTTCTTTTTCCATAATTCATTTTTTTATCTATGATAAATCAATCTAGTTTATTTTCCTGGCAGTTGATTGGAGATTCAAAGTGATATATCGTTTTATCGAAAATGATTCATTGTTTATTGTAAATAGAACTGATTGATCATTTGCAAAAATTCATTTATCGTTTTCCAAACTGATTTTCTGTAAACTATAAATGCACTATCGTTTTCCTTAATTCATTTATCATTTACTGAATTTCATTTATCATTTACAGAAATTGGTTTTACCTCTACGGAAAATGATTTATCATTTACAGAAAATAGGGACTGATTTAAGGTTTATGAAAATCCATTAATCGTAAATGATAAATGAATAATGGAAAACGATCAATGAATTTCTGTAAACAATAAATGAATCATGGAAAACGATATTTTCCGTAAACGGTAAATGAATTTCTGTTAATGGAAAAAGGTACACGTACCAAGGAACATACCACATATCGCTTTACATCACATCCACTCTGGATATTCTTGTAAGATTACACTGTGTAAGTCTTGTAAAATGATATTGGGATTGGGGAATTTTGGGACAGCGTACACATCTGTACCTGTAAAACCTGTACACTTTATAAGTACCAAATGGGTTTTAACGTACATAAGCATTGGCCACCCATGAGACGTTTTACAAGTCACACACTCGCTATATATTAGTAGGCTTACCTTACTTGAGATTACTACTAAAATATTTTCTTTTAATTCTCTGCTAAGCAGATGGTTTCTTTTTATTGTTCAAAAGATTTGTTCAATTCAAATACTAGTAATCCATATGCTTTCAAATGCCCCTCTCTACCCATGGGACAGTCATTAGAAGTGCTTAAACAAAAGCAGTATTTGGTCATACAAGTCGTTTATCAAAATAAGAATTAAGCCACAAATGTATGGTATAAAACAGTAAACATATTTTAATATTAGGATTTTACAAATCCCCGGCAATAATTCCCATTTCTTCGTAAATCTTTGCATTTCATTGTTGAGCTTTGCCCAATATTTTTCTAGCTTCATCTGGCTAAGGAGTGTCTTTGTCACCTCTACCAAATCAATTCTATAATCTCACTGTCAAGAACCAATAAAGGAACTCATGAAGAATTTTCTGAAAGTAGACATTGGAGCTTGCCAAATGAACTATGTCTAAACTACTCCTGTTCTGTTCCAGGAATGAGATACAACTGTATGAAGACTATCAAATTGTGATCATTATTTTAAGAACTGTGAAGAATGTATTAGGAATAATTAAGAACAAAGTAGGACTCTAAAGATTGTACTAAGACCATAAGAATAAATGTTGTAATAATATACTAGTATTAAGAATTCCCAAAGCTATACTACGAGCGTTGTAAGACTATACTTGGAATAGAATATAACATACACAATTCAATATACTATTTTATTCTTTTCATTCTTTCATTCTTGCTGCACTTTTATTCCTGAACCTGACGATATACCTAGGAGTCGACTTCGTACACTCAGAAGGTACTGGATGAAGCCATGACTTTTAGGGCGTCCCTTTATCTGGACAATATGAAAGCCTTTTATATGAATTACATAGAGAAGATAGTAAAGTTATCAGAATTTCCTTCGTATGTCACCTGAGTTGTTAAATGAACTGGTTGAGAGGGTTGGTCCTCTCATCACTATGAAGGACACCTATTGTATATCCCTAGACCCTGGAATCAGAATAGCTTGTTCACTTAGATACATGACCACAGCAAATTAATAATCATCTCTTAAATTTGGAACTTTCATTATACACTGTAAACTATTGACAGAAAGCATGTAGCAATCAGATGCCCTCCTAAAGCAGGATCTACCCATTGTGAATATAAACAGCTGTACTGACAACCGAATATTTGAAGTAAGTGGCCTACCTGAGGCACTTATAATAAACAATGTCAACATTCCTCCACCAGAACCTCTTCCCTCTGAACACCAGTCAATTCCCTACCCAGTTATAGGGGATGATGCCTTCCCCCTTCTCCCGTGGTTAAGAAAACCTTATGTGTCTTGTGGATTAAAAACAGAACAAAGGATATTCAATTACAGATTATCTCTAGCTAGGCGAATAGTCGAGAATAGTTTTAGAATTTTTGGCTCATCATTTTCGTTGCATATTAACAACAATGCAGCAGCATCCTTCTTGGAGAGAGAAACTTGTGCTGGCCTGTTATGTGCTACATAACTGGTTATGTGTCAAAACCTCAAGAGTAATCATTGTATAATACAACAACTGACACCTGGCGAATGGGGAAATGTTAAAACCCTCATATAATTACAGAATCTATCAGAAAACACATCTCTGCAGGCTGCCGAAGTTCAGAGGGATACCTAAAATATTATTATAACCTACAGTTTGGAAAGTGGCCTGGCAAAATCATATGATATAACAAATATCGAAACCAAATGGTGATTGTGATTGAGTTTGACAATAGAAACCACTCTCTGATGAGGAGTTAACATATGCTAAATGTGTTTGTAGATCACTCGCAGTAGTGGACATGTTTGCATATATGCTTTTCTGATACTGAAATGTTAAATTCTCAGTGACATATTTAGGAAATAATCATTAGATACTACACAAAATACACAAGTGTCTTGCCTCTGTTGCAATTGGTATACGAGGACACTCATCATATGAAGGTGTTCCTTAAATACAATGTTTTAGTAGTCTGACATAACCAACTGGTAGGTAGTTTAAAGTTAATGACTTAATTATATACACACACACACATATATATATTTATATATATATATATATATATATATATATATATATATATATATATATATATATATATATATATATATTACATATATATATATATATATATATATATATATATATATATACATATATATATATATATATACACATATATATATATATATATATATATATATATATATATATATATATATATATATATATATATATATATATATATATATATATATATATATACATATATATATATATATATATATATATATATATATATATATATATATACTAGTACATATATA
>OZ012696.1:15432185-15456803 GCA_963942565.1 Maea johnstoni | reverse complement strand
GTACCATTAGATACTAAGCACTCTATCGGGGTACATATTTTACACAGACAATCTTTGGCAAAGCATATTGCATTGGAAAGTCATAAAGTGCATTTGAAAAGAGTTAACTAACACTAGACCTATGGTATTTTTCTTGTTTTCTTAACATGAAATATATATCATCGGCCACGAACGTCGGCAATGTGGCTTTTCCCCTCTGACATGATTGAGATCCTCCCTGAAGCATAACATCGAGTTAATTAGTATTCAGGTCACAACGTAGTTATACAATTGTACGCCAGATGGCGGTACCTGATGATCCGGAGTGTACTTCGCCATCTATCGGTCATTTCGGAAACATTTTCGATGGGGCTGCAAGTGGTTGACAGGCAACTCACCGTCCATATTTTCTACTCTGATAAATTGAGAAGTGGATAGAATTCGACCCCGTCAAAACTTTAACAATGACATCCTCGAGATCCATTAAAGGACAGCTTTTTGCATAATTGTGTAAAGGATGAATGAGGAGGGAATCGCCTGTAAAAACTGAGCCAGTAAGGAATCTGAAATTTACTTCTTGGGTTTGTCAATGATATCCCTAAGGTTATTAGAAACCTGCAGTGATCATTATCTGTGAAATGAATGCGATTATGTCATTTGTACGAAAAGCTGTAAATATTGAAATAAAATGGAATATGGGTTGACAACGGACGGTTTATCTCTACCGGATAACACTCAAACATCTGTAGAAACACTTTGTTTTATGATGCTACTGCTGTGAGGTGCGTTTTGGGATGGGGCTTTTAACTATGCTGCAATGGTACTGATCACCTTAAGGATTTGTCTTCTTATGATTTGTAAATCACGTCAGTGGTCAGCGAGCACGTGTGTAATGCCTTAGACCAACCGCTATCGAGGCAGTCCCTTTATATCGGATATCGTCACTAATACATTTCCTTCTTGACCTACTATAATGTTAATTCCGGATATCTGTTTGGATGCTTACTGATTAATCCTTATTTTTGGAGACATATGATAACCTTCTTCTTAACCCGCACACACGCCTATTTAATTATTGCATACATTTTTTTATGTGTTTTACTTCGTATTATATTGCTTAATGTGTTGGCAGTAAGAATTTAAATATTGTATACTTGAAGAAAAAACATTAGGCTCAGTGCCAAGTGTGAGTGTTGCAGTTGGTGTTCGACGCCAGTAGTTTATTACATACTGCAACCATTAGGGACTGGATTAAGGATTAAATAAACTAGAGCTTGCCTCTTGATTGAAAGCAGGGTATATCAGTTGACTCCTGCACTTACCCCAAATGAAGGTTACATGTAAGATCTGTGAGCTTCCAGTCCATCCGAGTATTCGTCTAAGATTAGTGATACAAAGTGTTATATCCTTCATCTCTCGCACTACAGATAAAACCATTATACAAGGTAGAACCACAGTCAGTCAGAGCAAGCTCTTAAAATATATGCATTCTCAAAAATTATAAATGGTCTTAAAAATCAAACAAACACTTTCAGTAAACTCACCAATTTATTTGTTTGAAATCCATAATAAAACAAAATACAGTCAAATGTTAACATTCAAATCACACTTGAAAAGTTTAGGTATCACTCATTGTTATCATAAAAACATTTTAATTAGACAAATTTATCATTTATAAAATTTATCATTTTGTACTCAGCACTAACAATCCAAAAATAACTTTAAACACACCGTCGTCTTATCTAGATTAGCATATTTTAGCATGTGTACAGCAATTAAACCCTTTCACAAAGGTAGATGAGATATCCTGCCTCTCGGAGGCATAGTCAAGTCAAATTATAAGCAGGATCTAAAGATAAAAATGCACATTGTATATTTGCATGAAGTGAACCATCAGAGTTTTTATCCATTCGCCAAATACATCAGGATCTATGCTTTGGTGAAAGTATTGTAGTGATAACATCAGCCCTTTTGTATTTAACTCTTTATTGACCATAAGGAGTCAAGAGCTGAACTGAGGAGTGGGTCCCTTGCAGTGCCTTAAGTAAGCAGCCCCTTGGTGGGTGCACACAGGATTAACCAATCAGAGTAATTGACCAATCAGAAATATTGTTACAAAGCTAAGGCACTGCACCACCCTCTGTCCACTGCTTGACTGGATATAACATATAGTAATACAATAGAACGCAATTATACTGCTGAGTTAAAGTTCAGCATCCAAGGCAAGTGATCAACTGTCTGCCAGGTGTTCACTCATTGTCACCCTAATTGCACTCATAACACCCCACTGGCATGCCTGAGACAAGAGAGCTAGGCAGGAGGATTAAGTCAATTGGATTGCAATAATCCAGACAATGGTGCCTGCAGACAGAGCTCACTGGAGTACCTTTGAGTTACATAAACAATAGAAGTAATACATAGGTAGAGATAACTAGCATTATTCAAGTACTTTTGATTACAACAAAATGCTACCCTGTGAAATAGTGTAAGTACTTGACAGCCTGAATGTGTGTAATTGAAGGTGGATTCTAATGGGAAAGTCAAGGTAGAAATTGATATGATAAAATGAATTATTATTTCTTTATCTGTTATTGCATATTGAGTTATGTACTGAAACATGAATATTAAGGATTATAAAATGATAGGAATAATAAATGTTAAATAATATATTTTGGTAGTGATTCATTTCACTACCATAATCACACCTCCCTTAAAGAAAAGTTTGGACTCCAAACTTAATGCTTTCATAGGTTGTCATCCTAGGAGTGGAGTCTCGTTCAGATGTGATGTTAAATGTTATGATAGTAATATTGATTAAGTTATAAGGTTACAAGAAAAACATGTCATAAGGAATACACTGTACATTGGTTTTCATAGCAAAAT
This sequence comes from Maea johnstoni, assembly GCA_963942565.1. Lineage (NCBI taxonomy): Eukaryota > Metazoa > Annelida > Polychaeta > Spionida > Magelonidae > Maea > Maea johnstoni. The sequence continues at coordinate 15,453,941 of OZ012696.1, read as the reverse complement.
CAAACAAGTCATGAAATTCATTAAGTAACAATAAGAAATACACATTGTGTTAAAATATAGTATATAGTAATGTTTAAATACAAATCGTAATTATACAAGTGCACTTTAATGAACTTAATGGTTCTTCTACCTGGGTAGTTAGCCCAAATCAATATCAAGTGATATCACTTTACAAAAACTTTGAACATTTCTAGTTTTCATTATAAAGCTAACTACCATAACATATTTACAGTGTAATAACATATACTATAATAACTGTTATTGAATAATGCACTAGAACATCATGTGTTCCTAATAGTCTGCAATATCGTACATATTCGAATCCTAACAGTGTGGCAATGTACCATAATCATTTTGATCATTTATCCATGAATGCAACAGGTCAAGATGCACTAGGTCACTCAGGTTTGCTGGTCAGGCTTAACAATAATGAATACATATTAATTGACTTCTTTTAGAGAGGAATAAAATTCATTCATTGTTCTTTATAAGCCTAGAATTTGGCTTGTTAGAATTGAAATACCTTGTGTATATAACTGCATCATAATGCAAATGAAGATTTAAAGTTAACAGTTGTTATCTTTAGTAATACAACAGTTGTAAGCTGGAGCATATATCCATTTATTACTCACAGGCTGGAAATAACCTTTGGGCTCGCATAGCATTGAATTAGATGATTTCTCTTTTAAAGGGTTCACTTGAAAACATCAAGACTTTGTCTTCTTTTGAAGGATTTGCGAACTTTACCATCCATTTTGTGCTTTACATGATACTGAGTACGCACATCTAATGGAATTTTTGGTGCCGGTATCCAATCAAATGAATTGTCTTCTTCGAATCTGACCTTGTATTGTAATGTTTTTCCTCTTTTCCTGACATTTTCAATCTTTGAAATTGTTCTGCCTCGAAGTGGGTTTGCATTATTTTGAGATGGAGTAACTATTTGCTCTAGGTTGTTAGAATCAGTGGCTTGTGGGATATTTTCCGTATCGTCCCTTTCCGGTGGTTGCAAATGCCTATCTTTAGGATGATTGTATGGCTTCAGTCTATTGGCATTTACAAGGGTGTCTATATTTTTCCCTGTGTCAACATTGTTTAATTTATAGGTGAAATTTGGACCACATTGAACAATGACATATGGACCATCTTCCTTTGGATCCATTTTCTTGGACTTGTTTATTCTATTCTTTGTATTTTTAAGGAGTACTAAATCTCCTTGCTTAAAGGTTGGTTCTGTTGCCTTTTTGTCATAATATGTTTTGGATTTTTGTTGGGCTTGAAATGTATTATTTTTGGCTATCTCATTAGCTAATTCTAATTTCTCTTTGATTTCCTGAATATAAGTTTTTGTATTTGCGGGTAATTTTGCTCTAGGAGTCATTGTGACGTCATATGGAACGTTCATTTCGGTGCCAAAAACAAGGGAGTAGGGGGAATATTGCGTTGAATGCGTAGAGGGGGATTTTCTGTAAGACATCAGAATTCCTGGGATCATTTGAGGCCAGTCTGAATGATCTTTATTGACATAGGCCCTTAGTGCTTGTTCTAAAGTGCTATTGAGCCTTTCGCAAGTACTATTGGTTTGAGGGTGGTATGGGCTAGTTTTGTGTCTTTTTACATTGAATAGCTCACAAACAGCAGAGACAAGTTTGGATAGAAAATTCTGTCCCCTGTCTGACACAAGCACTCTTGGTGCTCCATACCTTGTGAATATGTCATTGTATAGGATATTAGCTACCTCTTTGGCCTCTTGCGATTTCAAGGGAAATGCCTCTGGCCATCTTGTCAAACTGTCTACTAGTAACAGAATATGTTTGTTGCCGTCTGCGGCTTCTGTCAGTGGACCGATGAAGTCAATATGCCATCGTTCGAACTTACCCACAACTGGCATGTTTGTGAGTGGCGCCTTTCTGGCATGGGAATTGTTCTTAACTCTTTGGCAGATATCACACTTTTTGACATAGTCGAATATTTCTTTGTACATTTTGGGCCAATAGTACTTTTGTCTGATAGATTGATATGTTCTATCAAACCCAAAGTGTCCGCCCCCTAGCAGAGAATCGTGGTAAGCTTCTAATGCTTCATACCGCCTTGTACTAGGAAGTGCTAGCTGTCTAATAATTGCATCCGATTTGGGTACACCTTTTGTTCTGGGCGTGTACATGTGATACAGAATACCCTCATCAATAATGTACTGATCTGCTTCTGCAACCACTTTGATTGCCTGCACTTTATTTGTTGGTAGTGTGGAATTTACAAGGTATTCGAAAATAGCCTTGAAATCAGTGCATTCGCTTTGTTCTTTAGCAATATCATTTTGTGATATTGTTAAAATTGGTATTACAGGGTCAGGAATTTGGTACGTAGGTTTTTTCTGATACTCATTGTATTCAAACTCCACCTGTAAAACAGCACTTTTGTTTTTACTGACATAAGTATCTGTGTTGTCCCTAAATATTGACGGATCTATAGAAAGTATAGTAGCTTCGTCCAGGTCATTTTCAACTGTAGATGAGCTGTTTGCATAATGGCGTCTTGAGAGTGCATCTGCCACTTTATTTTGTACTCCTGGCTTATACTTAGGCTCATAGTCGTAATTTTGGAGTGTCAGTGCCCATCTATAAAGTCTTCCAGGGGAATGTTTTATGTCCTTAAGATATTGCAGGGCCCTATGATCTGTAATGACTTGGAATTTCTTGTGTGCTAAGTAAACATGGTTAGAACGAATACCTTCCACTAAAGCTAAGCATTCTAATTCACTTGCAGTGTACCTTCTTTCTCTATCTTTCAAGGATCTCCCACCAAAAGAAATTGGGTGCTCTTCCCCTCTATCATTGACTTGGCTAACAACATAGCCAATAGCTTCACTTGAAGCATCTGTTGTAAGGATAAAATCCTTATTGAAGTTAGGATATGCTAACACTGGGGCAGTAGTAAGCAATTCTTTCATTTTGAGGAATGCATTCTCTTGTTGCTTTTGCCATGAGAACTTTGCACCTTTTTTAAGGAGCTTGTGAAGGGGATCTGCGATTTTGGCAAAGTTTGGGATAAAACGCCTATAGTATGAGCACAGGCCTATGAAACCTCTCAGCTTTTTAACTGTGGTTGGAGTAGGGAAATCCTTCACTGCTTTAACCTTTGCATCATTAACTGAAATTCCTTTGTCTGACAGGTAATGGCCTAAGTAAAGTACTTTATTAGTAGCAAACTTACACTTTGAAGGTTTTAATGTGAGATTTGCTTCTCTCAGCCGTTCAAACACCAGGTTGAGATGGCCTAAATGTTCATCAAAGTTTGAACTAAATATGAGAATGTCGTCCATGTAACAAAGCAAAAACTGCCAGTTGAGTCCCTGGAGAACTTTATTCATCATTATGGTGTACGATGCAGGGGCATTTACTAAACCAAAAGGCATTCTTTTGAAATTGTAGTTTCCCATTGGAGTAGTGAAAGACGTTTTATGCTTAGTTTTTGGGTCTAAATAGAGCTGCCAGAATCCACTAGACAAATCTAACGTTGTAAAGAATTTTGGCTGGGAATCACCCAGAGAATCAAAAATTGACTCTAAACGTGGTAAGGACTGTGAAATTGGTTTTGTGACCTTGTTTAAGCGTCGATAATCTACTGCAAACCGAAATTCCCCTGATTTCTTTTTAACTAGTACTACAGGAGCTTGCCACATAGAGTCAGACGGTTCAATGATGTCATGGGCTAGCATTTCCTTTATTTGTTTCTCCTGTTCTTTCCTAGCTAAAGGGGTAGATCTGTAGTAAGGTTGTCTTTGTGGTGGTGCATCACCTGTATCTATAGTATGAAAGAAGGATTTGTATGCACCAATCTCAGAAATGTCTTTGGCAAAAACATCTCTGTTTTTTCCTATCAGTATTCTGAGTTCACGTTTTTGATTCTCAGAAAGTACAGAGCTGTTTAGATCAATATCTAGCTCTTTGGATAGCTTAACTGCCTCCTCATCTGTAATTGTTTGGTTACTGTCATTAACCACGGCTATTGATGGAGGATCTATCTCTGACAAATCAGTTATATCATTTGTATGAATTGGATGAGAAGTTGCTAATAATTTCCCTTTGTGAATTCGTATTGATTTTGCAGTAGGGTTCAAGACTTGGCAAAAGGTTTTGCCATTTTCTACTGTAACGGCACACTTTGCAACTAAATACCCGTCATGTCTAACAGACTGTTTTGGTTCAAGTAATGCCACATATGGAGTTTTGAAGTTAGATATTGTAACAGGAATATACATTCCTGACTGAGGGGGAATATATATTGACTGGGCATTTCTGGCTAATCCAGGGGAAGCTTTATATTCAGGGGATGGAATCGTTGTATTGTCTGTACCTGTACTACAATCATCAAGTTGAACTGTTTCGCTTTTGAAATCAATCTGTGCCCCATATTTTGAGAGAAAATCTTTCCCCAGGATAAGGTGGTGGTGTAATTTCTTGAATACATGCAGTTTTGCTTTGAACTGTCTATTTTGTATTGTAATTGGAACTTCAACTACACCTAAGACTTGAAGTATTTCACCACCTACCCCACTAACTGATTTGAATTTGGAAGCTCCATATTTAATTGACTGTTTAGAGAAACTATTGTGCAAAGATGATTTAGTAATGCAGCTGACCGAAGCTCCTGTATCCACTAAGGCTTTTGTTTGGGTATTATTAACTGAGACCTGTATGAAATTTTGCTCCAATTTACTGACCGTTGCAATGCATGGAATAGAAGTTGCATTGGGCCCGTCAAGAATTTTGTTTTTCCTGGCGGGCAGGAACCCCTATTGTCTACCTGTTGACCTGCAAACCGTTTGTATGTGACCTATTTTGTGACATCTGTGACATTCTGCATCTCTAAATGAACAAGTAGCACGATTATGGTACTTACCACAGCTGGCGCATTCCTGGAATTGTCCCCTTCTCTGTCTGTCTTGGGGAGATTTGCTCCTATAATTGGATTGTCTGCTTCTATTGTCTCTATCGGGAGTTCTGCTCCTATTGTAGTTGTTGTTGTTGTTGTATCTGTAGTTGTAGTGACCGCTATTTTGTCCTCTGGGGTTGGATATGGACTGTAGAGCTGCAATTGTCTCCATTTGTCCCTGTGCAATTTGCTCCTTTAGAACTGACACAGTCTCCATTTGTCCTTTGGCAAGATGTCCTATATTTATGCTCAGTTCTGTCATGGCTTGTAAAAGAGAGTCCTGTGAAGACTGGACTTTCTCCGGTTGAGTAAAGCTGACTTGTTTCGAATTTCTAGAATTTTCTAATGTCATGGCATGTTTGATTATGTCCTCTACACTTTGAGGATTGTGTTGAAGTATGAATGGTCTGTATGTCTCATTCATACCATGTAAAACTGCCTGCATTGCCTGACTTTCGGGTACTCGAGCTACTAAAGCCTTTCGTCTTGTATTAGAAATAAAGTCTAAAATATTTTCATTTGGCATTTGTTTGGACTGAAATAAGGAGGCTGCTTGCTCCCAGTTGTTTAATTTGTTAACGTAACGCTCCTCAAAGCTGTTTTTCAAGGTATCAAAGTCTCTTCGGCCATGTATTGGGAGGGCATCATACCAATCTCTGGCATTGTCCTCTAGTAAAAGAGCAAAAATAGGAAGTTTCTGCTCGTTTTCCTTCTTGGTAGACAAGAAGTATTCTTCAAGTTTGGCAAGCCAACGGACGGCATCTTCGTTGCTCTGTCCTTTAAATTTTGACGGCTTAAAAAAATGTACATCGGCCATACTGAAAATTTCTTGCGAACTCACTTCTTCTGTTGGTCTGCTTGCCTGAAGTCTTGTGTTCCCTGCTGGTCCTATAGTGTTTGTAGGCCTGGGCATCAGATGCTGTTGCAGATATGTGGGTTCAGCTGTTTGTAGACCAAAGCTAGTGCTGGACTTCTGTAAGCAAGTTAGACATCACAGGTCTGACTGCTGTAGGTAGGTTGAATGCTCTGTGTAGGCTGCTTGGTCTGTAGAGGTCTGGGATCAAAGGATTTCTCCACCAGGTTATTGTAGTGATAACATCAGCCCTTTTGTATTTAACTCTTTATTGACCATAAGGAGTCAAGAGCTGAACTGAGGAGTGGGTCCCTTGCAGTGCCTTAAGTAAGCAGCCCCTTGGTGGGTGCACACAGGATTAACCAATCAGAGTAATTGACCAATCAGAAATATTGTTACAAAGCTAAGGCACTGCACCACCCTCTGTCCACTGCTTGACTGGATATAACATATAGTAATACAATAGAACGCAATTATACTGCTGAGTTAAAGTTCAGCATCCAAGGCAAGTGATCAACTGTCTGCCAGGTGTTCACTCATTGTCACCCTAATTGCACTCATAACACCCCACTGGCATGCCTGAGACAAGAGAGCTAGGCAGGAGGATTAAGTCAATTGGATTGCAATAATCCAGACAATGGTGCCTGCAGACAGAGCTCACTGGAGTACCTTTGAGTTACATAAACAATAGAAGTAATACATAGGTAGAGATAACTAGCATTATTCAAGTACTTTTGATTACAACAAAATGCTACCCTGTGAAATAGTGTAAGTACTTGACAGCCTGAATGTGTGTAATTGAAGGTGGATTCTAATGGGAAAGTCAAGGTAGAAATTGATATGATAAAATGAATTATTATTTCTTTATCTGTTATTGCATATTGAGTTATGTACTGAAACATGAATATTAAGGATTATAAAATGATAGGAATAATAAATGTTAAATAATATATTTTGGTAGTGATTCATTTCACTACCATAAAAGCATCATTATAAGCATAATTTGGTGTTTTTTTGTCATGGTGCATCAGAACTTGGGAGAGTTCCCCAAGTTGCATATTGCATATTGTAACTAACTGCTCAGCGCCACTGTTCCTTCCTGGATTGAGATGCGAGAAAGCTGCCAGTTGCACTATCAATTCACCCTTGATAAAGTTATTCGGTTTATAGCCTTGTCTCCACCGAAATGTTCACACGATAGTAGTCATATATTTCCTGGTACTATTTCTATATTTTAGTTCTGGCATTATGACATTTCAACCAAAGTCAGGTCTGTGATATTCATCAGGGTTAAAGAATGATACCTTAATTGGTTTTCCACTTATCTTCTGAGTTGACATGTACTGATAGGCTTTTTGGCAGTCAAAGACTGAGTGAAACTCTACATAATATTTTCCTCTTGCGTAGACACTTTCCCCATGCTGTGGTCTTGGGATCTTCAGACTCCTAACTTTACCAAACTTTTGACACTCCTTTTTCACATCCATCAAGTCTGCCTCACCAAAGTTAGAGAGACACAGTACCTCTGTTGCCTCATCCAGGAGAGGCATTACATCAGATGATGTTCCAGGTGCAGCAGCAGCAGCAATAGACATTTCACCTTTACTTGGATAATCAAAGGTTACAGGATCATACCTTTGGTTTGCTCTATTGGCCACTATTTTTCTGTTGCCAATGGTGAGACCATGCAGGATACCTAGAGCCTCCTCTGTAATGTTTGGATCCATATACTCCACAAAACCAAATCCCTTGTTCAAACCAGTCTCTTTGTCCATCACAAGTAAAAATGAGCGGATTTCACCAACCGAAGATAACAAATGCTTGATATATTCTTCTCCAAGATTAATTGGAAGTCTTCCTACATATATTCTATTTTTAGGCACAACTTTACTTTCTCTACTTGCGTACACATTATTGAGCCCTTTGGGATAATATTTGTCACAACGAGTCACTGTTATGCAGTGACCTTTGTAAGTGATACAATTAAATGCAAGGGCTTGTGTACAGGCAACTGAAGAATCAAAATGAATGAACCCATAGTTGTGCTCGGCATGTACAAATCCCCCAACCACAGGATTCTCATCACCCTGCGTCATATTTTCCATCTTCATTAGTGCATTGAAAAAGTCTATCAGGTCTACTTTATTCATATTTGGAGGCAAGTGTCCAATGTACAACTGTTTAGCTTCCTCTCGTTCATCCTCACTTTCAAACTCTTTCAGCAATGTACTTGGAGGAGGAGGTAGAACCTTGGGAATTTTTGGATTGGTAGGGTGACTTGTTGTCCATGGATGTTTTCGTCTCTTTCTTTTCTTGCTGTAGTAGCTACTGTCGGATGAACTTTCAGATGAACTAGAACTGGTTGACATGGCACGTTTTCTCTTCTTTCTTTTTCTGCGTTTATTCTTTTTACGCTTGCTCTTTCTTCTACTTTTATAATCACTGTCAGATTCACTTCCGTGACTGTAAGATTTTCTTGTGACTTTCCTGCTTTCATCTGTGCTTGACACAGATCTCTTCCTCACTATCTGTTTATTCTTTCTGTGTCTTGCATCTACCTCACTGTCACTACTTGAATCATTTGTCATTGAGCTCTCCTCCCTTTCAGGAGTTTCCCTAAATCGCCTTTGTTTCAGTGCTGATTCATTCATTTTGTTTTTTGATTTATGATCAGATTTATCATTGTTTTTGACTTTATTTTGTTCATGCTTGTATCTTGGATCATATTTCTGCTTGTAGTACTCATCAGATGAAATGCTTGCTTCAGATTCTGTGTTTTCCAACTTCCTATGCTTGCTCTTTCTCTTTTTGCTATAATGACTGTCGGATTCACTTCTGTAACTTTCGGATTTTCGTGTGGCCTTTTTGCTCCTATCTGTAACTGACAGAGACCTCTTCCTCTTCATTCCTTTTTTCGCTGTGTGTCTTTCTTGTACCTCACTGTCACTACTTGACACACCTGCTATTGAACTATCATCCTTTTCTGACATTTCCCTTTTTCTCTTTTCTCTTTTTCCTTGTGATGCTGACTTTTCCTTTTTGTTTGTTGATTTATGATTACTGTGATGAGTAAGTTGAGGACTATCCTTGCTCATGACTTTATTTTGTTCAGGCTGATGCCTTGGATCATATTTCCGCTTGGAGTACTTATCAGATGGTATGCTTGTTTCCGATTTTGAATTTTCTGGTTTGTCTTTCTCTGCCTCCTTGAAATTACCATATTCATATTTTTCTCTATTATCTTTGATTTGTCTATTACTTCTTTTAGCATGGGAATGCTCAAAGGACATGCCTTGCTTATGCTTGCTTGCCTTACTCTCGTCAATCTCATCATCTGAACTTTGTTGCCTGTTTTTCTCTTCAGTAATACTTTTCCATTTACTACTGGGTTGGTGCTGGCTTTGTTTCATATCCATTTTTTTGTAGTTTTCTATGGAGTCTGATTCATCTGTTGGGAAGATCCTCCCTCCTTTTGTGTGACTTGTTGATGTTATCTCTTCTCTGCTTTCCTTTGTATGCACTTGTCTGTTTGATGATGAAGATGGTTTATTCTTTTTACTCTCATTATCTTGGGGCTGTTTCCTTCTCTGATCATTGCTATGTGATAATGCCTCTCTTTCGTTCTTATCACAAAGCTTTTTAATCTGCCTTGATACATTCTTTTCTTTGATGTTGTAGGTCTGGACATTGCAAGATTGTTGTTCATGAACTTTTGGCGAATTAGTCTCCGATGCATAAGATTTTTTCTTTGATGTGCTTCTATTTGCTTTAGAGTGGCGCTTTGATTTAGGAAATGTTTCATCTGAAATTTTATCACATTGTTCAACTGTTTTTTTAGAATGGTCTCTGGCTATATGAGAACTTTTAGCATGCACGCTTTCACTTGATTCATAATCTGAAGCTACATTTCTGTGATCCTTATACTTTTTAGACTTGTGTTGTTGAAAAGATTTTGATTCATTTCTAACAGAATATGAAAATGATTCATCAGATTCTCTGGCACTTTGCTTACCATAATTACTTTTTATATCAGGTTTATCAGATTGATCTGATTCTGAGTGACTATCATTGAAAGGAGACACATTTGACCTCTTTTTGAGTTTTCGTTGGTTACTTTCTTTTCTTTTTTTGTCAATTTTTTTCATTTCAGACTTATATTTAGAGGCCCTTTCTGCGGGGGCTTCATTATTCTTTTTATATCTTTGCTCTTTATCCTCTCCAGAATCATATTCAGTTTCTGACTTTGCTCTTGTGTTTGTTTTATCTTGTTTATGCTTTCTGTTATGATTCTTTTGCCTTTTATGTAATCTTTCTTTATTTGTAGTGTCAGATTTACTATCGCTTTCACTCCGGTCAACATTAGCTGACTTATCTTTTTTGGCCTTGTAAGTATCTCTATACCGAGTTTCTTTGTTGGAGGATTTGCCTCTGCCTCTTTTCCTTTGGCTACCACTTTCTGATGAACTGGAAGTGAATGAGCCTGAAGAACTAGATGATGATGAACGGGAACTGTTAGTAGAACTTGACTGTGAGCTTGATGAACTTCTGTCAGAATGCCTACGATAACTACGTGCATCTTCATCATCGTAAGATAAGGACCTTGGACGTTGCCTTCTTTTATTGCGGCCAAACTCATCTACAATTGTCTCATCACTGACAGACCCAGATCTTCTATTGCCTTCCCCACTTTCATCATCAGAACAACTTGAAGATCGTGAAGAAGAGGATCTTGCAAAGGTCCATTGTTTATCTGTTTCATTCTTTAGTTCATCATTTGTTCGATTGTCATTACATTTAGAACTTGCAAAGGATTTGTGTGGGCCACTTTCAACAACTGTCTCCTTATAGTCTTTTACAGCACTTTTGGTCATCAATGAATCCAAATCATCAGTCTCAAGTGTGGGCTGCCTGACACGTTTAACTTTGAAGGCCACACCAAAAAGGTTGGGCATTTCTTCCTGACTTGCTTCTGAATGTACATTCATGTTTATGCTTTTATCAACTGAAGGTTTCTTTAGTGGTTGATTCTCATCTGAATCATCACTGTCTCTTTTACATTCCCCTTTCATCGTTGAGATATTTTCTGGGGACCGTAATTCAGAAGTTTTAGTTGTTCTTGATTTCCTTTTCCTGTGTCTGCTCTTTCTGTTACTCTTGGATGGAGTGTGTGTTTGCTTTTGTTGATGCTTGGCAAGTTTATTTGAGCTTGACAAATGAGAATGGACATTAGCTGCAAATGCTTTGAAATCATATATTGATGTTGGATGTTTTCTGGATATCTTCTCATCATTGACATCTTCAGGATATGTGGTAGGGGACATAGATCTGTGGGATTGAGCTCGTTTGGGTTGTTTCATTAACTTATGTTTCTGTGGTTTGTTGACTTCAGGCTCTGTATCAGATGATTCTTCTTTGTGGACGGTCCCTTTTTTGTATTTATGATGTCTGGATTTTTTCCTGCTGGATATTTCATCTGGATAATTAGGTATTTGAAGGTTATGATTATCTTGATAACTGGAAGATTTTCTCATTTGGGATGTTTTTCTCTTATTGCCCTCATATTCCCTATCAGATGCATCACTGTAGGGCTTTAATACTTGGCTTTTCTTATCTTTAGACCGTTTCTCGTTAGTTTCACTCTTCATTTTTGATTTTGTCTTCTTATGAGATGTACTTGGCTTGATTTCATTTCTCATCCTGTCTTTGCTTATGTTCTTTCTATTTTCTTTAAACTGTTCATGATGCTCACTTGCAGATGAGTCATGCGTTTCTCCCATGGCCTGTGTCTTTAAATGTAAATGTTCTTGGTCGCTATGGAAAGACTCAGATGGATTTGTCTTTGGCGTACTTTGCTCTTGGAAATCATCTTCATTATCACTTGGCCTGTCATCAGATTTTACATATTTTGATCTGTTCTTTTTAATGTGGCTTCTCTTGTGGTGTTTTGTTGGGCGTGATTTTCCTTTTTTAACTCTGTCTGTGAATGAATCTTTTGGAATTATGGTTTCCACTTCAGACTCATCTTGACTGTCAATGGGTAACTGCTTTTTGTCATCAGGAGCTTCATGTTCTGATAATTCATCTCTGGAACTCAATGCATCTGTAGATTTGACAAACATTGATTTATCTGATTTTGTTGGATCTCCTTTAAAACAAGATTCATTTGATTGAGCTGGTTCAGCTCTCTGTTTAATCTCCGCACTCTCCTCCTGAGCCTCAGGCTTAATGCTTGCAACCTTTTTGCGCTCATGTAGTTCAGATTTTTCCTCATAACCATCCAATCGTACAGATACCTTCCCTCCTGCCTTAGTTTCATCTTCATTGACAACCTGTCCTTGGGATGAATTTCCAATATTTTCAAGATGAATTTTTCCCATGTGAGACTGGTTATGTTTATTCAAGGGCTCATTAATAGTAGCTGCAGTGATTTCAAAATCTACAATGCCATAGGATTCAGAATGTTGACTTTCCTCCTGTGCTTTTTGTTCAGAGTCAAATTTGGTGGTTGTACCTGAAAGGTGCATAGAAGTATTTTCATATTTTGTTAATTTGGCTGGTGATATTGATGGAAGGTCAGTTTTAGGAGGCATTTTGGGGAGTGGTATTAAACTTATTGCAGGACTCTGAATATCAAGATCAGCTGGATGTAATGCTTCATCTTTGTTTGAATTCATTGATTGAATCTTTGGCTTTTGAATTAGCTCTGATTCATTCTTCATATTCCTACCAGTCATTGAGTCTTCCTGTATTTGCTTTTTACCTGGAATGTTTGGCTTTATTTTTATTGTGGCTATTTTAGGAATCATCACAGTGGTAGCCTGCATGTTGGGCTTTTCACAGCCACCATGTAGACCTAGCTCAGAGGGATTCTCATCCAGGTTGTCCTCGAAGGAGACTTGTGAATGGGATTCAATATCTTTAAGGCCATCTTCAATTCCTGCCTGGTCTAAGCTTTCTCTATGGTGTGCTGATACACTCAGTTCTGGAGCTTCCACATTTTCCATGTAGTCAGGTAGTTGTAGTTGGTTGTCAGCCAAGGACCTTCCCTGAGGTGATACAATGTCATTGCTAGGTTTGTTGACCTTGGCTTCCTCAATTTCCATGGAGGTACTACCTTGCTTGGTATTATCTTGGTCCCCTTGACCAACTCTTGATTCTGCTTCATGCCTAATATCTAGTGTGGGACGTCTTGATTCTGCTTCATTCCTAATATCTAGTGTGGGACGTTTTGGAAGAAGAATATTTTCCTGTTGACATTGATTCTGGTATTCTTTTGAAGTAGACTCTGGCTTAGACTTAGTAATTTCATTGATCCTCCACCCTTTCAAGGAAGCAAGTAATTTACTATATGTTTGTTTATTAACTTCCTTAGACAGCTTTTTTGAGTCTAATTTGTCTGTATCTGGAAGGTTTTGTTTTGTTTTTTCTGTGGCAACTTCCAGATTCATCACAGAGGTAGCTTTTAAGTCGGGATTTTCACTACCAATATGCAGCCCTAGCTCAGAGGGATTATGATCCAGCTTGTCCGGGGAGGAGACTTGTAAAAGGCATTCAATATTTGTGAGGCCATCTTCAAGTCCTGTCTGGTCTAAGCTTTCTCTGTCGTATGCTGATACACTCTGTTCTGGAGCTTCCATATCTTCCATGTAGTCAGTTAGGTGTATTTGGTTGTCAGCCAATGACCTTGCCTGAGGTGATGAAATGTCAATGCTTGGTTTGTTGACCTTGGCTTCCTCAATTTCCATGGAGGTACTACCCTGCTTGGTATTATCTTGGTCCCCTTGACCAACTTTTGATTCTGCTTTATCCCTATTTCTTGTTGCTGGAAGATTTGGAAGAATATTTTCATGTTCCTGTTGATATTGATCCTGGTATTCTTTTGAAGCAGATTCTGGCGTAGACTTAGTAATTTCATTGATCCTACTCCCTTCGAAGGAAGGAAGTAATTTACTAGATGCTTGTTTATCAATTTCCTTAGACAATTCTTTTGAGTCTAATTTGTCTGTATCTGGAATTTTTGTTTTTGTTTTTTCTGTGGCGATTTCCAGATTCATCACAGAGGTAGCTTTTAAGTTGGGTTTTTCACTACCAATATGTAGACCTAGCTCAGAGGGATTTTCAGCCAGGTTGTCCTGGGAGGAGACTTGTAAATGGGATACAATATCTGTGAGGCAATCTTCAAGTCCTGCCTGGTCTAAGCTTTCACTGTAGTGTGCCGATACACTCAGTTCTGGAGCTTCCACATTCTCCATGTATTCAGGTAATTGTAGTTCATTCTCAGCCAGGGACCTTGCCTGAGATGATAAAATGTCATTGCTAAGTTTGTTGACTTTGGTGTCATCCTCAATTTCCATGGAGATACTACCTTGCTTGGTGTTATCTTGGTCCCCCTGACCAAGTCTTGATTCTGCGTTATTCCTTTTTCTTGGTATGGTAAGTTTTGGAAGAAGAATATTTTCATTTTCCTCTTGATGTTGATCCTGGTATTCTTTTAGAACAGACTCTGGCATAGACTTGGTCATTTCATTGCTCCTAATTTCCTCTGAGGAAGGGGGTAATCTACTAGATGCTTGTTTATCAACTTCCTTAGACATTTCTATTGGGTCTAATTTGTTTTTCTCCTTGTTTTGCATCATTTCAGATTCTGTTGTTTTAGCTTGCAAGTGTATCAACAACTCAGAGTTGATGATTTCAGAAGTTTTCTCTGTAACAATCCTATCTATATTCACCTCTACAATACCCCCAATCTCTGGCTTGATAGTTTCTCCGGTTTCACTCTTCTCCGCGAAATGTGTTAATTTGATTTGTTTAGTGTTTATTTCAGATGCATCCATTAGATCTTTGTTTGAGAAACCCTTTTGACTCGGTTTGTCTTCCTCTTTGTCTTGCCTCAACTCAGTCTCATTGAAAGTCTTTTCCCTCTCTGGATGTGTTAAGATGTTGGATTGGACAGATTTACAAGATTCTCCTATGCCTGCCTCTGTGCCATCAACAACCTTTGGTGCAATTTCTCTGTTGGATTGATTTGTTGGAGGCTTGTGTTTATCGGTATTCCTTTCATTATCACTGTGTATTATAGTTTCAATTCTCATTGAGACAACCTGCATATTGGATTTTAGTGTATTTTTACTATCCTGTGAAGTATGATGTGATTTTCTTTCCTTGTCGTTTGGGTTTAACACAGATGTATCCAAAGTGTCATCATTTTCTCCTTGTAAGTATCTATCATTGTGCTTTTCTTCTATCTTATCTGTACCTAGTCTGTCAATAGGGGTCTGCGCCTTGGCTTGAATTTTGTCACCACTGCAGCCACGGCCAGTTATTTCTGTGCTTGTAACATTTGCCTCTACATTCACTCCCTCCTCTGCTGATGGAGTAATACTCCCATTCAATGGGGTAAGCACAGTGCTATCCTCTAGTGGCTTTGAGTCTTGTATAGGACTGGTTGCAGCTTTCTGGTGGTCAGATTCTATCCTAACGTCATGTTTATCCTTTATGTTTATCCTTAATGTATCAGAAAGATTTGCTGGCAGTGGAATAGCATCAATGTCAATAGAATTAACTATTGCACCTGGGCTATCCTTAGCATCACCAGCAGATTTAGGCTCTGCCTCTAGGATATGTTTTGAATATGGCTTAGGATTTTCCTCTTTTTTACTAGATAGTTTTCTATGATGCCCATCATCAGTATATGAGTCAGACCTTGAGTAACTTGATGAGCGCCGACGTGTTCTTCTGCCCTTCTTATGTTTTCTTTTTCTCTTCCTGTGGTAATCATCACTGCTTGAGCTGTCATCTGTGTAGCTAGTAGATGGTGATCGTCGTCTTCTGGACCTTCCATGGCGATGCTTTTTCTTGTGATGTCGCCTTCTGCGTCGATGATAATCATCATCGCTGCTTGTGTAACTAGTGCTACCAGATCTACTGGTGCTCCTTTTGTATCTCTTTTTATGCCTTCTACGTTTATCATTATAGTAGGAACTATCTGATGACCTAGAGTAGGATTCACTACGTGAGTCACTACGCCTTCTCGAGCTAGCTCTACTACTATAGTCACTTGAGGAACTACTAGAATGTCGTCTAGAATGCTTCCTCCTATCCTTTTTCTTTTTCCTCCTTCTGCTGCGGTGATCACTTTCACTTCTTGATGTGTAGCTACTTGAATAAGATACAGATCTTTTCCTGCTTCTGTGTCTTGATTTTCTCCTATCTTCACCTGAAGATTCTCTTCTACTACAGCTTTTGGACCTTGTAGGAGAACCATCTTCTGCATGTTTTAGACTATCCTTCTTTGGCTGTTTTTCTTTGGCTTTTTCATCTTTGGCAATGCTTGTCTTGGACTTAGTTTCTTTTCCATCCATATTCATAGGAGACCATTGACAAATCCTAATGAAACTATATCCTTAATTCATCTAAAAGATTTAACTTCATGTTTGAATCATCAAAAGGCCTTCCTCATCTCCCCTGGTTTGCATATCAACCTCTATTTGCCAGCCGACATTGTGCTAGTCCGAAGTAACTCTGTCTGAGTTCTTCTCTGATTGTTTGATTGGTGACTTTGAATTCTGATCTGAAAATAGAAAAAGAAAACAGAAATAGAAGTAATGCAATGAACTAAGAGAAATGTGCTGTTAGTGATAGTATTCAGGAAAATATATTCATTCGTCTTTTTTGGTAAAACAAATTAATGAGCATCCCCTTTGGTCAACTAATTCACTCGAAAAAATCAGATATTGATTGAAGTGTGTATGGATTTACCAATAAAGCTTTATTGCCTTGCTGAGGGCAATAAGATAGTGGTAATAGGCCTAAAAGCTGACAGACTGGCTCAAAAGCCTAGAGGCCTAAGGCCAAGTCTGCCAGCCTGAAACTCTAAGACAAATATCATAATGCCCTCAACAATGGTCTATAAGTTATTCACATTGCTGCAGAAATAATATATTGCACTTAATGAACAAACCACATAAAAATCATCAGTAGCCATTTCTTTCCACCATGAACTAAAACACATTCTGGTCTTCCAACTAAGAAAGTGCACACAGGCTTTTCTATGCTTGATTAGTGGCCCTATTTATTTATTTATCCTTCTACTAAAATATTCTGCTCTAATCATCCTCAGTTAAGTCCGAAACCTCAGCTATGTAGCCTGATACTCCTGGCAAGATTTGGTGGAGCGCCTGCTAGATATGTGTCTTTGTTAAATATAATCCCATATGCCTATATTTGACCCAATGTATGATTATCTAGCCTTAACCAATTACCATGTTTTGGCTGGTGGTAGGGAGTTGTGCTTTGCATCTATTTTGAAGTGTTACAAGTATATATAAGCATCTTATCATTGCCCTGGACATTTATGTCACTTGTCTGATATTTCCTGTTTTATAAAATGAACATTCCATTCTCGACGTCATCATGCTGGACATATCTATATACTCTTTACTATAGCCTGGCTTTTTGCAAACTAAAATGTTGGTAAAGAATAACTGTAACTATAGCAGAAAAGCGGATGAAAAAATACATCCTATGATAGGATAATGAGTGATTTAGATTCTAGGAGGTAGGCTTAGCCAACATTGTTGCTTGACCATTAAGGTCTGACTTGAAGTTCAATAAATTGTCAAATCGCACTAGGACTGATATATTGATTTTCTCAGCTAATCACATGGTTAGGATAGTATCATTTTATTGGTAAAAATTAGAGAAGGAATAACAATATCATATACTGAATGTCATTATAAAGTAAACATTCAAAAGAAATTGCATTATACTAAAATATCATTAAAGTCTTCCATGGGGCAAAACAAGCTTTACATTAAACAGATTCTTCTGAATAGGACTTCTAAACATTGTTGTACTTCATGTTTGTTTCAACATACTCAATACAATCTTTTTTTAATTATCTATACCTATTTATTTTGAAATGAATACATCACTGAAGAAAATACATCTAAGTAGGGGTTTTTCAGCATTGTTGAAATTGGTATGTTTGAAACCTGTATTCAGAGAGGTTCCTCAATATTAAGTTAACAGTTCTCACTATATCTCAACTGTGATGACTACATCTGTCATGCTTTTGATGATTTTGCATGTTCAGACCGAAACAGCTAAGAATCTCCAGCCATCAAAGATGTGCTTAGCTACAATGTGATAGGTTATTTCGAGATTGATATGATTGAACCCTTACGCTTTCATATTCTTGTAAGGTTCTAGAGTAAACATCAATTTGCTACATATTGCGTCAAGATAATTTTTCATTAGAGTGAAACAAGAAAGTATTCAGTATAACAAAAGATTATTTGCAAAATAGAGAGTAAAATATAAGTGAGTATTATGTTGACAGTGAATGATATACTTTCAGATTTTTGTAATATTCACAATTACTGCGTTATTATTTCAAATCTTCCTTGATTTAATAACAGCAAGATTTTAATGTTCCAAGTTCTAGTCTTCAGTTCCAAAATTGTAGAATGTGTGGAGTTGTCAGTAGAAGGGGGAATAAAGCAATGCGTATTAGTGATAGGTGCATTAGTGATACATGAACCTTCATTATAATTGTCAACATTCACCTATCCAATACCAGGATATTCACTGCAGTTATCTGTTTTAGCCTTTTTGGGCACTACCTTTAGTTTCTCTCCAGACCACCAGAGGGTAGGCTGATAATGTAACCTATGATTGGACCTTTAAAGTATGCAGATAGAATAAACTTTACCTAGAACCCTTGTCTAGATAAAGGGTGAGATTTTCTCTTGTCTATACCGAGCTACGTGTTCCTTGCCAGCCATAACTCTTTGATGATGCTTTTCTTCTTTAAAGTGCAAATGCACCATAAAACTGATTTATGTTCAAAATGAGCTTATACATGTCACCTTTCAAATAAGACCTCCCACAAAGCCTGTCCTCTTCAGCACGACTCAGTTATGGCTTACAGAAGTGGGCAAGTAACAGGAGTGGGCAAATATCGGGCCTGAGACAGCCATACGGGTTCACCCATCTTCCCAAGCCTCATGCTGGTTTGCGGCATCACTGGAGCACCAGCTTTGACACCAGTAACCAAGATGTCTAATATCAGGAGAGTACTGCTGGTATCAGGAGACCTGACGGGTATGCTTCATCACCCACGCTTAGACGATTAGGGTGCTTGTTCTTGTCAGCATTTTGGTATGCAAAATGGGCTTTCGGTCAGTTAAACCTCAAAGGCCAACAACAGGAAAAGGTGGTACATGTATAGACTGTAATATTTCTGCATTATTGAACAAAATAATTCCGATAACAAAATGTATTTGGTGTGCAAAAATGGGATTTTGGTCAGTTAAACCTCAAACGCCAACAACAGGAAAAGGTAGTACATGTATAGACTGTAATATTTCTGCATTATTGAACAAAATAATTCCGATAACACAGTGTATTTGGTATGCAAAATGGGCTTTTGGTCAGTTAAACATCAAAAGCCAACAACAGGAAAAGGTAGTACATGTATAGACTGCAATATTTCTGCATTATTGAACAAAATAATTCCGAGAACGGTCAGTTAAACCTCAAAAGCCAACAAGAGTGAGAAGATAGTATAGACTGTAATGTTCCTGCATTATTGAACAAAATAATTCTGAGAACACGGTGGATTTGGTATACAAAATGGGCTTTCGGTCAATAAAACGTCATAAGCCAACGAGAGGAAAAGTATAGTATTGCTTGTAAGGCTTCTGCATTATTGAACAAAACAATTCCGAGAATGCAGTGTTTTATCCCCTAAATCAGCATTTTGGTATGCAAAAAGGGCTTCGGTCAGTTAAACCCCAAAAGTCAACAAGAGGAAAGGATAGTATTGCCTGTAATGTGTGTGTATTATTGAACTAAATATATAAGGAGAATGCAGGTTTCTATCCCCTGGAACTTGAGGTACTGTTATAGCTTATGGTATACCTGTTGTTCAGGCTGAGTTTCTCTGTTACAGATTTCTTGTAAGCTACCTAAATGCAATCGAGACAGTTTCGAGTGTTTAGTTAATGCTTGACCTATTAATTCAAATGTAACATACTGGCAGTATTAAATGCTTGATTTCTCTTATTCAAATGTAACATACTGGCAGTATTAAATGCTTGATTTCTCTTATTCAAATGTAACATACTGGCAGTATTAAATGCTTGATTTCTCTTATTCAAATGTAACATACTGGCAGTATTAAATGCTTGATTTCTCTTATTCAAATGTAACATACTGGCAGTATCAAATGCTTGATTTCTCTTATTCAAATGTAACATACTGGCTGTATTTCATTGTATGGTTTGTTTGGAATATTTCAAGGAGTTCATATTTGGGTCAGTATGATTTTATGAATCTATTCCAAAATAGCTATGTTTCATATGTACATCTTATACAAATGTAACATACTGGCTGTATTTTCATTGTATGGTTTGTTTGGAATATGTCAAGGAGTTCATATTTGAGTCAGTATGATTTTATGTATTAATTCCAAAATCGTTATGTTTCATATGTACACGTCATATCTTAATGACTCGCGTATACTAGTTCCAGTGATATATAGGAATGATAATCAAATTTCTCCAAATAAACATTGCCTGGCGCGTCTAGAAATATCTAAACTACAAATACTACTGTGAGAAATATTTGACAGAAATTTGTTCCCGTTAGCAATACCTCTTCATGAGTTTCACTTTTAAATGAGATATTTTCGAAATTGGTGGACCACCAATGCAATACTGATACACATGGATTAAATACTCCTTGACTTGATTAAACATATGGATTGTCCGAAAATGTGATCGTAGTCAAAGTTTTATTCCAATACTGTACACTACCGCAGTTGTGAGGTGGCAATCGATGGTCATTCGTGGTACCTGCCTATTTTTCCCATGTGATAGCCATATATAAAAGCACTTCATCGTATCCCAACCCAACCCTCTCTGCGAATGAGTGATTCATTTAGTATAAGCAACCTCATGTTACAAGTGATTAACCCTTGCTGTGTTTTACCTTATGTCATGTATTTTGCTCAGATCTATAGGGCTAACAAAGATGGCAATCTGTCACAAGTAGGTTACCCTCCAAATCAATGTTCTTAAGGGACCTGCTCAGATGGCCTAGTGGTCTAAGGCGTTTCGACTGACTGCTAGCTCTCTCTCTCTCTCTCTCTCTCTCTCTCTCTCTCTCTCTCTCTCTCTCTCTCTCTCTCTCTCTCTCTCATTCTCTCTCTCTCTCAGCTGAACCGGTTCGAATCCCTGTCGGGTCATATGAGAGAGTTGCCAGTGACTACGGGTTATACGATGGTTTTCTACAGGTATTCCGGTTTCCTCAAACACTTACAACTAGCTAGTTTGCGGCTAGATCTACATGGCGGAAAACCTAACAAATTTTAATTCATGCCCATAGGAAGGCATTCTGTCTGCTGTATATCATTAAGTTCATACCATTACCACATGAGGGAGCTAATGATGTAGTAATGTAATTAAGATCCTCCACTGACCTCCCCAGCGCCACTGATCCACAAGATATGACATTACTGAAACTAGCCAGCGAGGCAACTTAGTTGCATACATGGCCGATTGGCAATGCTCAGAGCGGCCAATTTCAGCCATCCTGGAATTATGCAAGCTTTTTAGTATTGAAATCCTTATCAGCTGAATTTGTCAGCCGAGTGCAGTTAATAGGAGATCACAGTACCATCAGGCCTATTAAAATAAGCTGAACTTTGATAATGTCTTGCAAGTAAAATCATTGTTAGAAAAATATTTGAAGGAGAAACATTTATCAAAACACTATCACCAACTCTCCTTCAAATACTTTGAGAATACTTTTTTATTCCAAAATTATTGTCAAAAATATCTGATATCCAAACCACAATTCTTGGAGGAACTCTAAAGCATTAATTGATTAAGCATCGATATATATATATATATATATATATATATATATATATATATATATATATATATATATATATATATATA
>OZ012696.1:15376210-15423710 GCA_963942565.1 Maea johnstoni | reverse complement strand
CGAGCTTATTTCCTGAATGTAGAACAATTAAGCATCGAAATAGAATTCCATGCTAGGTTAGAATTTACCAATGTTGATGCGACCGCCATTGGTGTGCAGGGGGCCAAACCTACTTAATAAGACCACGATAAAAAACCTGCTTAATAAGACCACGATACAAACCTGCTTAAAACGACCATTAAGATCAAACCTGCTTAACACGACCACTGAGACCAACCCTGCTCAAAACGACCACTGAGGCCAAACCTGCTTAATAAGACCACTGTGTGATGTTTCAAACGAATGCATGAATCCTTATTAACTGTAGAAAATCTACAAAAATCATTACATTCAAATCTAAATGAAATACGAGTAAAAAGATTGAAACACTCAAGAAATAAACGATGCTAACGTAAAAGGTATAAGTTTGTACCAAAAATACGAATGTAAGCTTAAGAGCCATGTAAACTCCTAATAAAATGCCAAAACCCTTCTGGAACCTATGTATTATTGTTGCTGCCAATTAGTAAACTGCATTGCATTTTTGACACAAAATGTGAACAAATCTAACAAACACGTGAACTTCGAAATATAGGGCAGATACGCCTACTGCAAGATTGACGTGATGAAGTATATGGATTCTATCGAACAAAGATACAGGTCAATGTATATGGATATGGGTAATGCAATTTGTGTGGCCAGTGTACCGAGGAGGTTGTTTCAGTTTTGGTATACTAGTAATCACCATTCATGGTGGCCTCACTAAATGCTTCCTAATTCACACTAAATACTTATTACAACAATTTGTACTTCTGCCCCAATTGCTTTGAACTTCCTCCCCTCTAACCACAGGCTCATTTTGTTCGGCCGTAACATTGCTTGTATGTATGTATATATATATATATATATATATATATATATATATATATATATATATATATATATATATATATATATGTATGTATGTATGTATGTATGTATGTATGTATGTATGTATGTATGTATGTATGTATGTATGTATGTATGTATGTATGTATGTATGTATGTATGTATGTATGTATGTATGTATGTATGTATGTATGTATGTATGTATGTATGTATATATATATATATATATATATATATATATATATATATATATATATACATATATATATATATATATATATATATATATATATATATATATATATATATATATATATATACATATATATGTGTGTGTGCGTACATCCTACTTGTTGGTCTAATGAGTGCCTCCTACTCAGAAATTGCAAAGTCCTAAGCTGAAGGAATGAAAAAAATGTCTAGAGTTGCTTACCTGATCCGCATTTTATATTGTCAAAAAGCTTTCAAATTTATTAAATATTCATCAACAAGACGCCGCTTTCTTTCAAATACAGTACGAAGTTAATACGACTTAAATCATAGTGGCTTTTAATCATTTAAGTGCCCAAGTGCCAGCGTTGTTTAATATTCATAGTGCATGACTTTTTTCCATCAACTTAAATGTCTTACCGCAAAATTGTACTTCCCCTGCTTTAAATTCCTTGTCAGTTCTCGTCTTGTCTCGCGATAAGACGTGACTTGGCACGTGACTTGTACTCTCGTCCAGGGCGAAACTATTAGGAACAAGTTTAAGAACAGATATACCTTCAAACATAATCGTTCAGAAGAAAAAATAAGCAAACTGTATACTTTCTTCTACAATATTCTCATTTAATGCTAATCTGCAGCTAAACATCTTTTAGACGTCTGACGCGATATGCAAATGAATGCTAATTTCTAATGGCATCTTTAACTCATTAGGTCGTATTGTTTACTTTCACACTCTCTTAAAGCAAGAGCTAATATTTAAAGTCCATTCGATCACCCACTCTTTCTATTGATTTTACCATAGGAACTCTGAAAGGGGGATAATTTGTTATGCAATTAACGTCATAGGAATGCATGGCGGTATGCAATGTACATTCCCGCCAAGCTTGTTGCTAAGATATTTAAATGGCGGCAATGTTTTCAAGTGCTCGCTTAGTTTATATGCACTCACGTCTTGAGTAATCTACTGAGCATATTGCGGGGCCTTCAAGACAATCTTGTGTTATCGCCTTAGTAAATGTATAGACACTTCAGCGAGTCAGCAAATACAGTTACCCAAATGGCGGGCTACCAGGGTGATCGTCTAGAGCTTCGGGGGTATGATTGTCAGAGAGATCGTTAAAAAAATCGGCTCGTGCCAAAAGAGAAAATGGATTCTGTCTTGTATATGCCACGCTTTTAATGAGTTTGTCACAATTGATTTATACAGCCGGTTCGTATGCCGTTACCATTCATTTCAAATGGAGGCTGTGTCTTACTCGACTGCTGTGACCACCCAGGGGACAAAAGTTCGTCTGCTTCTTGAATGTTACCGTGTAAAAAAACATTACTTGCTGTTTTTTCTCGATTTTTGAGATTGCATCGTATTGTATGCTTTACATTGACTTTATGAAGCTGTACAAAATCATATCAATATTTTGTCATTTTTTCCACATTGCATGCGTAGTTTGTATACGATACATAGTTTCCACATTTTGATTACTCCAGTTCCAGCATCCAATTTTGTGTAACAGAAAAAGCGTGCGTTTAGTTAATCAAAAACTTGATGGCGGCCTAACGATTTCCTTGGGTCAAAGAACTTATTTTTCGCGCGATCGCGGATTGTCTTCCGGAGATGCGCCGGAAGTTTGATTAAATTGAACGCTCTTCCTACGCAGGTGAATAGGTTAGCGACCTGACGCCTGGTGGTGTGCTCTTACAGTACAGACATTCAATTCCTGCACCAGTCGACCGGACGTCTGACGGTGCCTGGTTGTGCAAACATCCATGAATAACATGTCAAAAATAAGCAGCTGAGCTCATATAAATGACCCACGTAACTTGCTATTCAACGCTACGTTCATCCATGTATCCATGCCCTTGAAACTTTGTGGCAATCGGGTGGGTGGTGGTGTATCATGCCCGGGCTACCCACGCATTTAGTGCAGGAATTTAATGGCTGCATTGTCAGTGCTTTGTTTAGGGGAATATGATGAAATTTGTAGATTAGTTATGGGGAAAATCCTATCAACCACTTTTTTCCAAGCATTATGACCTGACCTGACGCGCTTTAATACTATAGAGAAAACCTGATGTGCTCTTAAGTGCTTTGTTTTGAGGAACGTGATCGGATATTGTAGATAGTTTTATGAACAATAGCCATTAACTTTTTTTAAGAATACAGTACTGTAGGTCATACGCCTTTCAAACAATTTTGCTTGAAACTCAATTAAAGCACCGATTTATCAATTATTATATGAACTAGCACCTACTTAATACCTTATTCCTAAGATACATATTGCTGTTCGTTGAATATGTCTTGTTTGAAGACCCATCTTCCAGACCCAAAACACCTAGGCAGTTTCATAAATGCATTTTTGCCACGAACATTTAGAATACATTTCAAATGTGGATATTTCAAAGATATTAAGATATGCTATTGATATCATTTATAATGACAATGTTTGAATACCTTTTCATTAAACGATTCGTGCGTGGAATTCTGACTTGTAAGAAAAAGGGGTGTGATATTAGAACTACAGAGACAGGAAAAAATATATTGCAATCTACATGCATTCTTCGAAAAACCCTAATTGAAATCTGACGATTCGTAGAATTCTAACTTATGAGAAAAAGGTATGTGATATCAGAACTACAGAGACAGGAATAACTAGTTTGCAATCTACATGCATTCTTCGAAAAACCCTAATTGAAATCTGACGATTCGTAGAATTCTAACTTATGGGAAAAAGGGGTGTGATATCAGAACTACAGAGACAGGAATACATATATTGCAATCTACATGCATTCTTCGAAAAACCCTAATTGAAATCTGACGATTCGTAGAATTCTAACTTATGAGAAAAAGGCATGTGACATCAGAACTACAGAGACAGGAATAAATAGTTTGCAATCTACATGCATTCTTCGAAAATCCCTAATTGAAATCTGACGATTCGTAGAATTCTAACCTTTGA
Organism: Maea johnstoni; assembly: GCA_963942565.1. Classification (NCBI taxonomy): domain Eukaryota; kingdom Metazoa; phylum Annelida; class Polychaeta; order Spionida; family Magelonidae; genus Maea; species Maea johnstoni. The sequence continues at coordinate 15,419,679 of OZ012696.1, read as the reverse complement.
GAAAAAGGTATGCGATATCAGAACTACAGAGACAGGAATAACTAGTTTGCAATCTACATGCATTCTTCGAATACCCTAATTGAAACCTGTCCGCATTTAAGCATTCCTGAGTCTCTAATCTTTGGCCAGTCTCCCCAGAATCTCTGGCAATGTAAACTGCCTTTGCCACGAAGACGTCGTGCTGGAAACACTAGTCTGATTAGAGCAGGCCGGTCAGGGTAACATAGAGTCTCTTATCTGGCCCCTGTTCCGCCAGAACGAGGCTCGGATGACCAGCACGTGCTCCCCGGGGGAGGCCAGGTTTGGATTAGGCTAACAAGAATCGATATGGAATCGCAGACCATGTGGGTTGGGGAGATAACAGAATCAACAGATTTAGCTCTTACATTTCACCAATACGACCAGTTACTGTCACTGCTGATAAAGATCCATAGACCAGTCAGTGTGCTGCACAACATACCTTTCTTTGGATTTTTCGATTCTTCGTCGCTTTTTCTGCCATATTTTGTCATATTATCACCATTGATAAGCATTCTAAACAATACGCCACACAACTAACCTTTCCTTGAAGTTATAGATTTGTCATCACTTTTTCTGCCATATTCTGATGTATCAACACCAATGTTAAAGATCTTAACCATGGTGCCACAAAACATACCTTTTCTTGAGTTTTCGAATTTTCGCCACTTCTTCAGCCATATTTTGTCATATCACCATAGCTTAAAATATAGATCTTAACCATGGTGCCACACAACATACCTTTACTTGAAGTGTTCGATTTTCGTCACTTTTTCTGCCATATTCTGTCATATCATCACCGTTGATAAAGATCTTAACCATGGTGCCACACAACATATATTTTCGTTTTCGATTTTTCGTCACTTTTCCTGCCATATTTTTATATATCATCACCGCTGATAAAGAACATAACCAATGTGCAACACAACATACCTTTCTTTGGAGTGTTCGATTTTCGAATTATCTAGAATTTAAGTATACATAGCATCAATTGTGTTGCAAAAGTTGCTAACTCCTGTTCTAAAGGTTAATTTTTGGAGAAGGTTATTCTTGGTTCCGCTCTGGTAATTTGTTGAACTTGCAAATTCCCACAAAAAAGTGAAATGATGATTTCTTCTGATTTTATGACATGCCGTGTTGAAACGAATTTAAAACCAAAGCAATTTACAACCACTGGCATTTATTGCTGATGAACTAGCCTCAAGTTCTGAAAGAATTATTTAGATCCTATGCCCTTGTAAGTATGAATAATGAATACATCTTTGAGGAATAAACATATCTAGTTTATATGGTAAATTGTTACATTCATCAGAGTCCTATACTTTAAATACAAACTGTCAGGAGTGCCTAAGAAATAAATTATTCAGGTTATCAGCAAATTTGACAAAATGGCGCCCGGCTAGCAGACGACATGGTGAGAAAACGCGGGAAATGAGGAATCTATCTGTGAATGTTCAGGCAGTTTGATTTCCTTCTGTGATCCGTATCGGAAGACGGTTTCTACAGGGAAAATGGCCGCTTATCCAGAGATAGGCACATAGATAGCACGACTATTGGTGCAGAAAATGGAATTTTAAGGCTCGCGGTATTCGTATGGGAATGCCTTGCTATACCACACTACTAACTCGGTCAGGCTCGTGAATTCAATAATTGTTCGCATATCAAAATGATTGAACGCCGTCACATTTGATAGAGATGAGTAGTCTGCATATCGGGAAGCTATATTTATTAACCCTTTCCCTGCTCAGGGTTATTTTTGCTAAGTTTGTCTGAAGACGAAAGTAAATTGATAATGGAGGACAATTTCAAAGCATTCGAAGTAAAGTTTAGATTAGATTTAGAGCGATATTTCTCTCTAAGTCGCCATAAAGTTCCTTGAAGGTATTCCATGTCTCGACTCGACGACAAATTTTACTAGCTCTGACCGTGTAGAACAGTTACCTTAACTAACACGTATCTAGTCCTATACTTCACCATGTCTTAAACGATTATAAAGGGCTGTTTATCTTCGTCTGTCCGGTCGCGCACGTGCGGACCATGACCGCGGAGGGATACGGTTCCGCCATTGCTATCTCTATCTGCCGGAATCAGATCACAGGCGCAATGGCCGTGTCCAAACTCCACCGCCAATCTCCCCGCGACGGCACGCGGGGTCAGAGGTCAACTACCGCACGCAATGCACGCCGGGAAGAAATAACGTCAAAGGTCAACAGACGAATTGGGTCGTAAAATCAAGTGTGACATTAAAAACAGGTTCTCTCGTCTCGACAAGGGCGGCGTTTTTAGAGGACTATTGAGTATTAAACGACAACGTCAATTTGAACGTTTAGCACGAGTAGCAATCGTTAGATTTGTAAACCACGACGTCAGAGCTTTTCGAGAGCACCTTGGTGAGCTCAAAATACCTTTTTAATAGTCTCACTGAAACTATTGCATTATTAGATATACCTAAACTTCAGACAAGCGATACAATATGGAGTTTGGGGATATCACAGGAGGAAACATACTTAAATATCCGTAATATTAACGGAGTTTAATATCAGCGAATTTAGCGAGTTCGCAATTTTCGCGAATTAAAGAAACTAATGCTTTCAGGAAAATATAACTAATGTCTTCGAAAACTGTCTAAACCCTGTCATGTTGGAATTCATTGGATAGCTCTCGCTGAGTACTCTCAGATGAGGTCCCATGTGCCAGGAGTTCAGTTATTTTTAGACGCGTTTGTATCAGTAATGTATAGGAATTTGAAGTGGCATGTAGTGTTTCACGTTGGAGGAAAAGGATTGCGTGTCTTTTTTAACTAAAGGAAATTATCTGCGTGTTAAGATTAGATTTGTAAATGGAACAATACAACGCCTTGTAATTACATGCCAGGTAATAGGACAAAGGAATTAGAAATGAAAAACACCCACTTCGCATGCGGGTAAATTCCGTGGCTACGTTGAGTTTCCTTATTTCCTATTGTTATTTTGCAATAAAGTCATAGCAATTCGTCTGGTAGTGCTCCTTATTTCATAAAATATGGAAAGGAATTTCACAGAAATAAGTAGATGAGGGTGTTTATGATCAAATAATTCTGTTGTAATGCGGAATTTGGAGTTTTGATTTTCGTCACTTTTTCTGCCATATTTTGGCTGAATCGTGACTACTCATGTGCAAGTGGTGGAGAAAACTGGAGTATATATGTGTATTTATTGACTATGGCTCTCGCCATAAAGGTAATACCCGACGAAAACAACCACTCAACCCAAGTCACTGGTAACTTTCTCATATACTCCGGCCGGGATTATATATATATATATATAATATATATATATATATATATATATATATATATATATATATATATATATATATATATATATATATATATATATATATATATATATATATATATATATATATATATATATATATATATATATATATATGTATGTATATATATATATATATATATGTACATCCTGTTGTGGTTCCCAATATTTAAATGAAAAACGTATACTAGTATTTCCTTGTTCCTAGTCGTATCTAATACAAAAGTAATCAATATTTCTCATTTGCCATGAAAAGAATACATTTTAAAGCAGCCCTGATTGCTGACTATGTTAAAGCCCTCTGTTGCTCTGTTCTCCCCAAGCTGTCTGGCCTAGCTCACTTCTGATCGGCGATCTGTGCCGACAGAAACTACGTGCAAAGTATGGCAAACGACTGGAAAGCTGTGACAGAGGAAGTTAACATAGGCCGCTGTCTCAATTATGCGGACACCATTTCCGAGCTCGCTCAGTTAAGTTTGAATTAAAGTTTTATGAGACATCTGCTGTAGATTCTGCTGGCGCATTGCCAGCGTATACTGGGAAAGCAATGGGGGCCGCTTCCGAGAATCATTTATGAGAACAATTCAATTCTAGAAAATAAATGGAAATGCGGTTAAATGAATTACATTTGTATTACCTGTTCCCCCATAATCATGATTTTATAAAGATACTTTTTTTTAAATTTGAATATTGCACTTTGTGCCAAAGCGATTTCTTTATTTTAACAAAAAAATACACGCAATCAATTTAGACTAAAACACAGACAAACAACAACATACATATAAACATATGATATTTTATCTATGCCATTTCATTATGTGATTTTTTAGGATACTTGCTAAAAGTTTGTTCCATGATAGCCGAATGATCTAAGGCACTGCCACTGATTGCTCGCTATCTCTCACCAATGAAGGCCTGCCCTGATAGCCGAGTGATCTAGATACTGCCACTGATTGCTAGCTATCTCTCACCAATGAAGGCCTGCCCTGATAGCCGAGTGATCTAAGGCACTGCCACTGATTGCTAGCTATCTCTCACCAATGAAGGCCTGCCCTGATAGCCGAGTGATCTATGGCACTGCCAGTGACTGCTAGCTATCTCTCACCACTGAAGGCCTGCCCTTATAGCCGAATGGTCTGATGCACTGCCACTGACTGCTCGCTATCTCTCACCATTGGAGGCTTGCCCTGATAGCCGAGCGGTCTAGGGCATTGCTAAAGGCTCAGACCGTTTCAATGGAAATCGACAATACATTCTTACAAATATTCAATACTGATTTCCTCTAATAATAAATTTTATGACATCAATGGTGCTCTAAATAGAAATAGCGCTAGGTAATTTACCAACTGTTTCATCTGAATCGATACGTCATTAGAGATTAACGCCTATTTTAGAAACGTTATAAACACAAGGTAGTGGCACACACAGATGAAATAAAATTGATTTTCAATTCTACCTCAAAACACGAATATAAATTAGATCAGGATTAGAAGGCACGTGCTAGTGGGGGATTCTCGAAATGGACAGGTATTGTCTTGAATTATAAGGCTCTGAAGGGATATTTGGTACAATTCTGCGAAATGATTTGCAAATAGTATGCCATTATCAATAAAGGCATTTTCAATTGATAGCACCAATATCAATTTAACAATATATGGGGAGAATTGGCACACATAGCACTATGCATTTATACTAAAGAACCAAGTATTTTCATCTGGTTGAAGTACATTTCGTGCTTACATTCCTCACATTGGTACGATGTAGCTTAGATAGGTATATTGCATCAACAATGAGGCTTATATTTTTCAAATTGGTACTATGTAACTTGTCTGAGATATTTCGCACAATGGGTTGGAAACGAAAAGAAATGAAGTGGGATATAGCTCTTGTAAGTTAAAAGGCATCTAAAAAAGTTATATTTGTCACGTGTATGATTCTGATATCTTAAATTGCATTGGTATTTATTTTGTCTTTACTAGAATCTGATTTGATTTTAACATACCAATTTATTTCGCTTGCATATGAAAAATTCCCATTCGGTAGGTTACCGCAATCAAATGCTTTTTCTCTTGGGAAAATCAAATTTCTGTGAAAAGTGAATTTTGAAACTTTTATTTTTTGCCAATATGCACTTCTCATTGTCACAGTGTTGTCACAGTGTTGTCGTATGAATTGTGGCTTGTGTTATGTGCTATGCTAGGTATATTAACCGCTGGTAATTGCACTATGGATGACTAATTATATAGTCTACTGCATTGGCGCAGCTGGAACACATATGCCCGCCGCTTTCTTTTTAAGTCCACGAGTTAAATTATTGGTTTGGCGCAGGGTAATTCGTAGTTCCATTCATCAAAGAACAATTGTTGCTCCCCGCATGCGGGATAGAGCCATACTGCATCTTTTCAACACAAGGAACTGCAGTATTTTAGCGGGAGAGTGGTCTAGCGCCAGGTTGTTGGGGCTTTGTTACTAAAACATCGGCGTAATTAACTTCAGGGTTTTGCTTTGAAGACAAACCACAAAAGTTTATAAAGTATATAGAAACATGCTTATTAAACACGCAACATGATCTTACTTTGAACCCATTCGCATATTAAGTAACAACTTTGGTCTGAAAACTTTCAAACATAACTCATAAGAAGGAAGAATATATATATATATATATATATATATATATATATATATATATATATATATATATATATATATATATATATATATATACATATATATATATATATATATATATATATATATATATATATATATATATATATATATATATATATATATATATATATATATATATATATATATATATATACTAGTATATATATATATATATATATATATATATATATATATATATATATATATATATATATATATATATATATATATATATATATATATATATATATATATATATATATATATATATATATATATATATATATATATATATATATATATATATATATATATATATATATATATATATATATATATATATATAATATATATATATATATATATATATATATATATATATATATATATATATATATATATATATATATATATATATATATATATATATATATATATATATATATATATATATTTTTTTAGTTAATTCACTTTGTGGGAGCATGTACATGTTTATGATTTTGTCTGAGCAACAAATAATTTCGATACATTTTATAAAGTAAAATCAGTCGATGCAATTGCTTTTTTTCAACAAGAGAGTGGAAGAATCGTCGCGCCAGATGGCGCTAAAGCGAGCAGGTGATACTAATAGTTAGAGTTTGCTTTATGCTATACAAACAGGTGCTTGGCAAAATCAGATTTGATGAATAGTTCAATATTGTATTTTTGAGGTGATTGTTTAGAACAATGCCTTCCTGGAATTGCTCCTTTAGTACGATAACTACAAAGTCGCCAGACCACCTGGATTCTAAAAGATACAATACAATTTGTTAAAACATACGTAAACTATCGATAATGGATATTGTATAGATTTACGTTAATATAAATACTGTATTATAGGAATATGCGACGTGGACAACCACTCTGTGTGTATTCAATGTCCGCAGGTGTTCAATGTACTGAGGTGTTCACTAAGGCAGGTCCTGCTGTGTAAGTCTACTGTGTTAGAACAACTCGACTGGATTTCTCTATGAAAAGTCGATTTTACCACATTGGTAAAAACACCTGGTGTCTACAACGTCTCATAATGTTTGCTATTGAGGGACGTACACAATACCACACACCACGACTGTGGGGGACTTGCCCTGCAGCGCCACCCTGCGGCCTGCTCAAACACTACCACTAACCCCAAAAACAATGCGCACCTGTATCTTTAACACACACGCCCAGAAATGCCCTTGGCACACTTACAAGTGTTTTGAGTGTCTATTGTTAAATGTAGCAACGTGTCTTTCTATTGGCCTTAGGAATACAGACGCTCTGATTTAGTAGATGCCATTTACTATGGCGACCATGCTGTCCTAAATATCCTAGGGCACAATGTCAAATGGATACGTTATAAATCATAGTTGCCCAAATTCTTTTGTGAATGACAATAAATTATGGTATATTTCAAATCTTCGTAATCAAAGTTTTGTTGATAATACATTTTGTAAAGTGTTTAAGGAGTACTGTTTGTCGGGTACTTAAATCATTTCTCCCTCAAATGTTTCCCACGAGGCACTTATTAATAGGTTGCCATTATAATATTCATAATGATATTAATAATAATAATGATGATGATAATAATAATAATAATAATATTAATGATAACGTTAATAATGAAGATACTAATTATAATAATGTTAATAATAATAATAATAATAATAATAATAATAATAATAATGATAATAATAATAATACTAATGATGATGATATTGATAATACTGATAATAATAATAACAATAATAGTAACAATAATAATAATAATAATAATAATAATAATAATAATAATAATAATAATTATTCATTGACCACACTGAAGATCATGAATATTATTACATCGAGATCATCAACGTAGTAAGATATCACCAAATAGCCAAGCGTTTGAGTGACACTGGTTAAAACAGGTTATATAGAGAATGAAAATCCCAGACACAGCTGGTCACATTCCCTGCTGGGTTTCAGCCTGTTATCTAAGGACTGTGGCTTGACATACAGAGATTTGCAATTCAAGGACTTGCCCATTGAAATACCGATCGATCTTCGAACTGCCTCATTGAATACGAATGCAAGGACATTTAATACCGCAGTTGATAAATATATAATGACACCGCATTTAGCAAATGAAATTCAAATACAGCGAATGGTAATCAGTACACGGTGAATCCTAGATATATTAAAAGGTGGCGTAAAGGTTTTGTATTTTAGTTTCAAGAAATTTGAATGTTTGCTCCTGTTCCATTCATTAGAACACACATGCTGCTCCATATATATATATATATATATATAAATATATATATATATATATATATATATATATATATATATATATATATATATATATATATATATATATATATATATATATATATATATATATATTGATTGATTGATTGATTGAACATGCACATTGGGTGGCTCCGCATTCTGGAAGAGCGAGCTATTCCATCAATTAAACATGTATACTTGCCACTAATGTCAATCAATTTAAGACTTTCTCTTATTGATATCCAAGTACCTTATAGCATTAAAGTGATTTATATACAATCCGCGCAACTCACAAGGATGAAAATCGATACTTTAGCACATATCAAATATTCGCCCATGTGAGGTTTAAGTGAATTGAGTGAATAATTGTCATCACAGCATTGACTGTGGATGAAACAATGCATGGCTGAATAGCACCCCACCACCACAGAAAATATTGAGAATTTGATGAAAATATATATATATATATATGTATATATATATATGTATATATATATATATATATATATATATATATATATATATATATATATATATATATATATATATATATAAATATATACGATGGAAATCGTATATCAGTGAGAAACTAGTGGAACGGGTACAACAGAGTGTTGATTTTGTGCTTACGCTTGTAAAATATGTCAATATCGTCACCAATCTTATAATATTTCCTGTTTTTTCTTCAATATCTCATAATGTTTTTTCTGTATTTTTCAGGTACGTACTGAGTTTCCTCCCTCCAGATGAGAAAAGTAACACATCAATAGTACGGTATGAGTTGTTTTGTGTTCCTCGACATTCGCAAATTACAACCCACTAGCTATTCGTTGATCAGGTTACTTTGAGGATAGATTGAGGACTAATACTACTGCTGCTGGTGCTTCTTCCTCTTCTACTTCTACAACTACTACTATTACTACTATTGCTACTACTACTACTGCTACTACCACTACTACTACTACTACTACTACTACTGCTACTACTACTACTACTACTACTACTACTACTACTTTTATTACTACTACTACAACTACTACTACTACTACTACTACTACTACTACTGCTACTACAACAACAACTACTACTACTACTACTACTACTACTACTGCTACGTTCGCTACTACTACTACTACTACTACTACTACTACTACTACTACTACTACTACTACTACTACTACTACTATTATTATATGAGAAAGTTATGTTATCAGTGTCCGTCATGCTCTACGCACGTGGTGAGACTGGGGTTCGTTGTGGTACTGATTTCCAGTCTAAACATGTGGGCATGGTGTTGCGATAGGGTGGCCAGTATTATCAGAGCACCCCCCTCGCCTATCATGCTTTAATTAGTAGCCAATTTCAGCGCTGATGAAACTGATAAGGAAGAACTCGCTGATGGTGTAAGTTTAGGTACTCGGAAACAACCCCTATCAAATACCAATTTAGCTGCATGTTAATTATGGCGACATAATGAGAACCCCCCCCCCCCCCCCCTCCATGCTAGGCGACTGTCTTGTTCAAGTAGAAATCGCATTTCGTCAGATATCACAAATACGTGTCTTTTCGTGGAAGAAAGCGTGTGTGTAGTTGTGGTAACACCTGACAGCTGCCTGGTCATCACACTAAAATATGTATTTCAATAAAATAAAAAATAATAAATTAGCCTACCCTGATGGCCTTGTGGTCTAAAGCGTTACCACTGACTGCTTGCTGTGTCTCGCCACTGCCCGGGTTTGCATCCCACGTAAGGCATGTGAGAAAGTTGCCAGTGACTTTGGGTTAGCCGGTTAGGTGGTGGTTTTCGCCAGGTACTCCGGTTTCCTCCACCAGTTACAACTGGCTAGTTACTACTAAGCTGCAATATGGCAGAAACAGTGACGAAAGACCAAATTCCAATTCAATAAAAACACCTTCATCTGCATTTCATTATTCTCTTCATTACCATCACCATCCCAAATCCACCATATCCAATCTCATCTCAATTACCATTATTACATAACCCTCATCATCATCACCATCACGTGCATATGCATCACCTAGCACATCCTCACTATAATCAATTCATACACATTATCCTCATCCCTAATACAACTACCCCAGCATCGTCATTGTCATCATCATCTTCATTATCATCTCATACACATTCCTAATGCAGTGTCCCCAGCATCGTCATTGTCATCATCTTTATCACCTTTATCATCATCATTATTATCACCATCAGCGTCATCTTCGCCATCCAATATCATCGTCGTCATCATCATCATCATCATCATCATGACCATCGTTATTAACATAATTATCAGATTCTTGCATAAAGCGACAGTTAATGGCACATTCGTGCAGAAATTCTCTCATTCATTACTTCTCCTTCAGCCATAAGTTCTCACGCTGGCCAGCATTATCATTACCACTATGCAACCTAATAGATCTGCCATGCAAATATGGTCATTTCCATTAAGATTAGCATAAAATGCATTGTCACATCCCTTCCAACACGACAATCGCCCTCAGCAGTGACTGCACCTACACTTATCCTCATTAACGTCTACAAGGGACGTTTCTCCAATAAACACATTCTTTGACCTTTTGGCTGGCGGCTAATAAGGTTTTTGGGTGAAATAGATATGTGGATTACCATATTCATGTGACCTAGACGGTCTGGGTCTTGGAACAGGATGGATTGCTAAAAGTGCAGCTGTCACGACCAAAGTGTTCCCGCCAAGACTATGTATATAGACCTTGTTATTTGATGTGGTAATAGAGGTACATGTATAGTGTTTGTACTTTAGCTTGTGTAAGGGAAGACTATGTTTATTGGTCAACTTATCGAAATGACAACATATATTGTGATATACATACATACATGCATGCATTCATGCGTGTATACTTACGAACGCACATACAAACGTAGGTACGTACGTACGCACGCACGTACGTACAAATATACAAACTGCATACATACGTACATACATACATAGGTACGTACGTGCGTCCATACATACTTAGCTCCGTACATTTAAACACACATGTACATACATGCATACATACCATACGTCCGTACATGTGTACTTACATATTTAGATACATACATACATACATACATACTTACATACACACATACATACATACATACATGCTAACATACATAAAAGAACATTAATTCCTCAGTCTACATCATTCGATCCTGTAAAGAGATTCTTCATAGCATGAAAATGAGTTAAATGACAACGAGATTCAAACGTGAGAAATATGTCTCGATAACCATGCTGTTGGTATCAATACAATGTTTCCATCAGAGCAGAGCAAAGTTAAACTGATCAATTCCTAATGCAGTGAGTGTTCCGTCCCTATGAGATCACATTGGTTTAAGTTACGCAATGGATCTTGTGAATATTGATCGTGAGAGCAGGGACCGCTGTTAGCTGATGCCTCTCGTGACTATCTCTTACGTAACTCGCCACCATGATTATGGCATTTCTCATGCGCCATCAGAATCAAATCAGAGGCCTGGTCACTCTGCTGACCCCTGGGTCCTGGCCTGGGATAACTCACTAACACCAACACAAATGACAATCGATTAATTCCGGGACACTTCCTGTGCGCATGCGTACGTTTATTTACACCTATACGAAAAGTTTCATGCATTAAAAAATCGTGGCATGAAAATCCCATTTTTATCCATGAAAATTATATTTTCGTGCATGAAAATGATATTTTCATGCATGAAAATGAAAATTTCACTTTCATGCATGAAACGTTTCGTACGGTGATCCTCCTAGCTTACATTGATACACCTTTCATTTGTGTGTTCCCATTGATACTGAGGCAAACCTACAAGAATCTACCAGTTGGCGGCAGGTGACCGGTCGACTGGTACAGGAATTGATAATCTGTACTGTACGTATCGAGTGTGCACACTCTTACCACTGCGTTCTATTGAAATTTCAGAATTTTATCATTCGTCACTTGCTCTGCAATTTGCAGGTGTGAACGGAAGAAAAAATGATGAAACGACAAAAAAACAAATATTTATCCACCATTTTCCGAAAACAGCAGAAAATTAGATTTTTCTGTTGTTTTCCAGAAAAACAGCGGGAAATAATTGATTTTTTTCTGTCGTTCACACCTGCACGACCGTAGTCGATGCTTTTCTGACAAACATTTGATACATATTTTAGGGAAACTGCTTTAATTAGAAATATCCCTGCGAGGGGAAATGCCTTCTGCACCGCTAGAGGTATAAATTGGTGAGTATTCAGATATTGATTTGTTTCCCAATGTCAAATCAATTTCTGATTTATAAATGCATACGAATCAGATGATTGAATCACAAATCAGATTGCTTCAACGGGTCCCTGCAGAACACGTCGTCTCCAGATCTCGTTTCAATAAACGCTGTAGCCTCACAAACGTTATGGTTTCCGGGCAAATAAAATGCACCGAATATAAGTCAGATATCTCTCAGGTACAGACTGAAAGTTGTAGTGAGTCCACACAGTGAGTTTTGATTGAAGGCTCTATGAATTATTGTTAGTAGATCCTTAGATGAAGAAAAGAATGGATACGTAGCGAGAGACCAATTACTATATGCGCTGTAGTGAAGGGTTGGACATGCCAGGGGTCTATGCTATGGCATCAGAGTGAGGTCGCGAGAGAACAAGGACAAATCAGGGCTCTCGTATCTTTTACATTACAGGGAAGCCTGTGCGCCAGCATGTGCAGAGCACGACTTTTGGGCTATTAGTTGAGGCTAGCCTGTTCAGGTTGAGGGCAATGATGATTAGAAGTTGAAATGGATGATCCTGAAGCTAGAGAGAATGAGTCATTGAAAAATGGTGTTTTGCGGCTTTTAAGGTGTCTGTTACTTCATTACACCTGTGGCGCCTCGGCCTGATGCTCACGTGACCGCTGACCTCCCACGTGACCTTTCACGTGACCTTAAGGTCAGAGGTCACGAAAGCGAACACCTAGAGGAATATGCCCTGAGATGAATAAATCTTCGTGGCGACTAGAAACCATCACAACATTAGCATAATCCATATGTATTAGGCGTGAATGGCCGTTGAATTGAACATGTGGTTGTGTTGTGGCAACTGGCTACAAGGCGGGCCCAGTGTAGTCCTGTCTGTTAGGCGCCCATTGTTGATCTATGTGTTTCCACTTGGACAGTGAATCCAGCAATAATTGAAGGGTCTGGGACTGACAGGACGACTGAGCAGCGGGATGGGATGATGTAGGAGAGCACTGTCCCTGTAGTCAGCCATTTCTACGCAATAACAGTAACAGGAGCGAGTCTGATGAACTGAAAATGCTATATCACCCTTTGCTATTATGTTTTATTGTTTTGAGTGCCTCAGCGGCAATTTTATATATATATATATATATATATATATATATATATATATATATATATATATATATATATATATATATATATATATATATATATATATATATATAAATATATATATATATATATATATATATGTATATATATATTTATATATATATATATATATATATATATATATATATATATATATATATATATATATATATAAATATATATATATATATATATATATATATGAATATATATATATATATATATATATATATATATATATATATATATATATATATATATATATATATATATATATATATATATATATATATATATATATATATATATATATATATATGGATAGTCAAACCGTGGAATTTCAGGAATTAAAAACACATCATTTGGTGGAATCTGGAGCACTGCAAATTGATGCAATGTAGAGTTAGGTGCCATGAACACTGTGAGTCAAGGGATAAATTGAAATTTGATATGCAAGAACAAATGTTTTGGTCCACCACCCATGGTTAGTGTGTGTCCGAGTTCCTGTTATTAGTATTCTATTCTCTCAGACCCGACGAGAAACCAATGAACATACGTACTTCCTAAAAACGAGTCAGAAAGACCGAAAGACTTCCCTATTTATCAAGAATTGTTTATTTCTCAGAAACCATTGAATTTCTACAGTTGAGAAATAATTTTTATTGAGAATTGTCCGGAAAAATGACTGAAAGTCAATACAAATGTCTCGGCCACTTTGATATGTTTCTACTCAATTTCCTTAGCTGACATATCTTTTGAAAGGACAGGACAGGTTGTCTCATTAGGCTGGCTGAAATTGATGTGCAATATTTTAAAATTGACAATGGAATGGAATCCAAGCGTGGAGGGCACAGAGAGGCGATCGATACTGATAGCCGAGCAAAAATGATTTGTGACTTTATTGGTAATGAAAAGTAATTAAAATCAATCTGTTCTGCAAAACTCTCCAAACGAGGATATGCTGTTATTAATACATAATTACTTTTTTATAACACAAATGTATTAATTATCTGATTAAAGATTGATTTTCTCTTCTGGCAATATGATATACGAGGATATTGGTTTTCGTCACCTTTTCTGCCTCCTATGGCTGAATTGTGATTAGTCAGCAGTTCATTGTAAGAGCTAACCGGAATACCCGGAAAATATCGGCTGACTACAAGTGACTGACAACATTCGCACACGCTTAATTCGGGAGCCGTGCCACATCCAACAGAGAGATATGGTAAACAGCGGTCAGCAATACGCTGGACCGCTCAGCCTCCACGAAAAACCCTCGAGATTTTCGAGATAATAAACAGGCTACGAAACCACATTCAACCATTTAGAACGGCGTTGGGTTACTGTGCTAACTCTTCATTTTATTGCAAAAAGGCTGAGTGTAAATTTACAAAAGTAGCATTTATTGCCCGTTGAGTTGCCCATTGACATGATGTATTGTTACATTTGTAACCCAACGCTTGTTTCTAGCCATTAGCCAGTTTTTTGTCACCCAGTAAGTGGCTAAGGCAGTATATATATATATATATATATATATATATATATATATATATATATATATATATATATATATATATATATATATATATATATATATATATATATATAATATATATATATATATATATATATATATATATATATATATATATATATATATATATATATAGATATATATATATATATATATATATATATATATATATATTTATTCATGAATGTGTGTACGATTACTGAGTCCGTCCACTAACCCTTGTACTCCAGGCCATACAAGTCTCTCTAGGGCAAAGGCTAGACACGTTGACCTAGATAAAGATATGTCGCCATATGTCTAACATACGCTATATGTATTAATATTAATATGCTATACTACAAGCTAGTGGCTAATGGAATATAAAGGTTCATAACGCTACAATAACCAGGTCTCCATGCTGCAAGCTGCTGGGCTGCAAACAAACACACCGAGGAGGAAGTAATCCTATGGATAAAATTCTGCCTTGATTATATATGAACTAATTAAGTGTGGGACTGGCCTAGGTATAGTATATTGTATTGGGTAAACTATTGTGTGGAAGATAGAAGTATTATACAACAGGAAAATCCATGAACACATGTGTTGATATTGTCTGGCCTCTTTAGGGGTTCTCTATATAATTGACTGGGCTGCTATATCAGCTGGGCGCGGGATCATTTACTAGATATTTTTTATCATGGTCTTTACTGAAAATGAAAGTTCACGGCAAGTTCATATTTTTATCATGATGATGATAATAATAATAATAATAAGCATAATACAGAATATTATTATTATTATCATTATTATTATTATTGATATCCTTATTATCAATAATAATAATAATTATAATAATGATAATAATAATAATAATGATAATAATAATAATAAAATGATAATAATATTAATAATATTAATATCAATAAGATAACAGTATATATATATATATATATATATATATATATATATATATATATATATATATATATATATATATAATATATATAAATATATATATATATATATATATATATATATATATATATATACGTATGTATATATATATATATATATATATATATATATATATATATATATATATATACGTATATATATATATATATATATATATATATATATATATATATATATATATATATTTATATATATATATATATATATATATATATATATATATATATATATATATATATATATATATATATATATCCCTTTGTCCTCCAAATATTGCCCAAAATGAAATTACAATTGATAGTTATAGCCCAATGGGTCGGACCTGTCTGGCACACTCTGGTTATGAATAAATGGCCCTATTGATTCACGTTACCCTTCTCCGATGGAAGGTACAAGTCGGCTGGCCGTGTGGACTACGTGTTCTGGCTACTAGCCAAGTTTTAGCTTGGCACCCGCCCGAGGCGAGGATCTACAAGAGTAACTGTTAATATAACAAATGAATTAAGTATTGAGGGAGGCGCCTGCCATAGATAAATACACTCATTTCTGAAGAGTTGAGTTAATTTTGAACAAGATGAGAATAGGTACATGGAAATGCGGGTAATTTAAGAAGGTGTGCTAGCAATTGGCTGGTATTGGTAGAAATGAATTCGGCATTATGATTTATCGTAAGTTTTTTGGGCATATTTCGGCTAGGTTTTGTCGACTCAGCTGTATGTGGTAATGGAGGAAACTGCACTTAAAAAGTCTTATGCAAATCATAATGCAAATGAGCCTCTCTCACTGAGGATATGTTCGTAGATGACGAATGCATTCCTGTGTTGTGTGGATTGAAGGTTTAGGAGTTCCAAATTGAATTGGTTCTGAGTGGTACAGGCCTAGAACGGGTAAACCCTTCATGGTACCCACCTTGCGTCAAGTATGTCCACTTTGCATCGCTGATGACTTTTCACGTCAAGTACGTCCTTTTCGCTTTTCAATGGTTTGTCTTACCTATACAGTACCATAAGCACAATAGTACATCCAAACACCAGGTGTTCTAAGTATAAAGCCTAGTGTAGTCCTTGCGATGTGATTGTATGTATAAAGTTAACTCTTGTTCTCTCTTTGAACGCTTCCCATATTCTAAGGCTTCTTTCATCCAAAGCAATGACGCAATTTTCTTAAATAACCATCTAAACCCTGTCATGTTGGTATTCATTGGAACGCCCTTGCTGAGAACTATCAGATGAGTATCCATGTGCCATAGGTTTCAGTGATTTCTCGGTTGTTTGCATCATTTTGTATTGGCCAAATTAGCCACCACCAGCATAAGGGTTAAAGCCTTATTGACTGTTCAGCGGGGCAGTATGTGTATAACCACAGGCACCCAAACATCAATGCCCTATGCAGAATTTATACCTAGGACCTTGCCGTTTGATACTATAACGGTCATCTATCAAGCGGTCAGGTAATAGTAAAGCTAAGTGAGGGATAGAAAGGCGCAGGTGGTTGAAAGTTGAGATGAAGTCGTGATAGTTTTGTGCAGGATGATTATGGATGTGGAATTCAATATGCCTTAGATGAATAAAAACAAGTGGATATGAAACCAACCGGGTAACCTGAACAACCCAGCTGCGGCGAATAATAGCCCAGCAGTTACGTTCTGCGCATGTTGGTGCGCACGTTTGTCTGTAGTGTAGACGATACGAGAGCCCTCATTGGTCTTTGTCATCCATTGAAGTCACACTGAGGCCAGATTCGATACCCCTGGGATACCCAGGTCTTCACTTTAGCGTATATAGTAATTGGTCTCTCGCTACATATCCACTCTATTATTCATCTAAGCTAACACTTGAGAGTAGGTGTGTATTGAAGGAGAACTTCGTTGATTTATGCGGTACTCTGGTACTCATGGTAAAGAGTAGAGAGAGAGTGTTTTGCGATATCCTAGGTATATAAGTACCTGTGCGATGCCTAGAGATATGCACTTATAGAACTCCTTGACCTGAAATGGGAAGCACTTGAGACAGGCCCATATATCACACGCCATAGTTTGAGGGCTTCTCTTTATTTTTTTGACACAAGAATCTTGAGAATTCCCGGATAATGTTTTAAGTGTTAGACTCTACATTTAACTACCATACATATCAGAACTCACAACTGCCTCCCATCTGTCTATCTATCTGTCTATCTAACTCTCTCTCTCTCTCTCTCTCTCTCTCTCTCTCTCTCTCTCTCTCTCTCTCTCTCTCTCTCTATATATATATATATATATATATATATATATATATATATATATATATATATATATATATATATATATATATATATATATATATATATATATATACTGACACACATGTATAATTTCTAGTGCAGCATTAGCATTATATGGCAGGCGAATGAGGACATATGTAACAGTATGCCCCATATCTAGGGTGACCCTGAGAAGGCACATTTAGTTCAGGGGGCGGGGCAGGGGGCAGGGGCGGGGGAGAGAAAAGGGGAGTAACGGGTTTCTGGCTTCAGAGATGGAAAAAACAATACCGCTGACGAGTGATGTTAAGCAGACTAGCAGACGCACTTCACATAGGTGTTAAAGCACGTTAGGAAACACGCCTCTAGAGTATAAACCTCTCAACACCAGAACTCGCCTCACTTGGACTCAGAGTTAGGTGCACTAACAAAAACAATAGTCCGCCCACAACATGATGATGAGTCATAAGTATGTATATATATATATATATATATATATATATATATATATATATATATATATATATATATATATATATATATATATATATATATATATATATATATATATATATATATATATATATAGATATATATATATATATATATATATATATATATATATATATATATATGAATATATATATATATATATATATATATATATATATATATATATATATATATATATATATATATATATATATATATATATATATATATATATATATTCCTCTTCCTCTACTTCTTTTTTATTCATCCTCATCCTCGGGACCTGCCCTAATGGTCGCGTGGTCTAAGGTGTTGCCACTGACTGCTAGCTGTCTCTCACCACTGTCTGGGTTCGAATCCCATCCGGGATAATTGGGAAAGTTGCCAGTGACTTGGAGATAGACAGTGGATGCGTGTACTCCACCAGTTACAACTTGCTAGTTACGACTTGGCGGAAAAAGTGACGAAACACGAAATTCCGAATACCTCCTCATCCTCATCGTTATGATAATCATCATGAGCATCATCATAATTCCGTTATCATCACCATTATCATGATGATGATGATGATGATCATCCTCTCTCTCCTCGTCACCATAATCATCAATCATCAACAATATCAGCAGTGTGTGTCCTAACCCTTATATTCTTTCATTTAATCAGTGTCACCCTTTGTATCCTTCTACCGCCCTTCGCCTAATTTCATCATCATCACCATCATTATCGTCGTCATCATCATCTCCTGGCTTTTGTTGACATTGCTGATGTATCGGTACCCTTGTAGATCCTAAATGTATTCCGATGCCACCTCTACAGCAAAGGTAACTTATTTCAGATTAAAATGTCAATGGGGAATACAAACCTCACAAAGTTCCTCATCGAAGCTTTACGAAACAAATCAGCAATAATATCAAATATGATGCCACATCACAAGAGCTACATCAATAAAAGACCAACTGAATAAAAACTATTCCCTTATCGATTAGTGTCGGGTTTAAAGCAGCTATTAGGGCCGGTGATAATTAATTCCCTCGTCCTCCCGCTCGGCTGGAGCATTATAAAAGAGAAGGCGGCGAGATGGTAATTGCCACAAGAGAAAAGTCCAGGAGATAACCCGCTCCTTACAACCACTCATTACTGCAGCAACCACGAGTCCACGAAACTCTATGAATAATCCCAGCCTTAATCCCCGCAATCCAATCAAAAATCACGGCTTAACCTAATCCCTCCTGCGCTGACCTGCTGGTAGAAAGAAAATGCAAATACCGAGATGTCTATAGGAAAGATCAGTAATAGGTTTTGGTGGTGATTGTCAACTGCGTGGATTTTGAATGTCACTGGGTGACCAGTTTTGTTCGGTTAGTAGCTCAAAGCTTCATCTCCTGAGTATTCTTAATGTTCAAGTCATCGAAGTTAAAAACAAAAATGCTTTGATTAAAAAACAGAGTTTTCATTATTTTGAGGTATTGATAAAGGAATGCATTAGTATAATCTAATTAAATGGATAGTTTTTAATTTTTACCATCACCATTCATCCCCCTCCTCCTCCTCATCATCACTGCTACCAATATGTCCACCATCCTTATCACCCATCCCCCCTTTATCATCATCCTCGTCATCATCATCATCCCCTCCTCATCACCATCCTCCTTCCCCTCCCCCTTTCAGCATTATCATTATCACCTCCAACAGTTTTACTATACTTATCATCTCATACTTCTCCTCACCATCTTCATTATCCGTCCCCTCGTCCTCCTCCTCATCATCACCTCCTGCTAATAACAGTTTTACTATCTCATCATCTTCCCCCTACTCATACTTCTCCTCATCGTCATCATCCTTGCTCCTCCTCCTCGTCCTTGTCATCAACATCACCATCATTATCCTCTCCCCCACTGCTACCAACAGTTTCACTATCCTCATCATCTTCCCCCTCCTCATACTTCGTATCATCATCGTCATCATCATTATCATCACCATCATCATTATCATCATCACCTCAACTGCTACCAACAGTTTCACTATCCTCTTCACACTTCCCCCTCCTCACACTTCTCCTCCTCCTCCTCATCATCATCATCATCATCATCAAGATGACTTGTCGGTGTTTGATTTGTTAGACGAGGCTCCTGATTACGGGACAGAGTCCAACTTGCCACAACTACTAGTAGCGACTGTGACAGGCCACTGAAATATTCATAGGACCCAGTGACAAAGGAGACACAGCTAGAGATTTCCCTGCAAGTTACTCCTACCCCCCCCCCCCCGCCCCCTCACCCCCTACGTGGCCAGTAAGTCACTGGCAAATGGAAAAGCTTAGCGATGACAGGAGCTAGATGTTGGAGGCTGAGTGTGGCTTAGTGGAAGTGATGTCTTTGAGATAAGTTGGAGACATCATAACTGCTACTCCGGTGATAGGACACTGAGCTGATGAATGAATGCATCGTGGGTTGGGGGTGAAAATAGCATTGGTATCATACTAGTATTCGTCATCGTCGCCTGTGTGAATATTGACATCGAGTTTATGAATGTGCCTTAGAGAATTGCACAATGTCGTGGAGATGATTATGATGTTGGAGTAGGTCGAAATGGAAATAGAAAATAAGGAATGCTAATTTTGGTGATGATCTCACTCTCTCTCTCTCTCTCTCTCTCTCTCTCTCTCTCTGGTTTGTGTTTGTGACAGGTAGCTGTAGGGTTATTTTGTTGACCACGCTTAGCGTCAAAACTAATTGTTTGATTATACACCCCCCCCCCCCTCTCTCTCTCTCTCTCTGGTTTGTGTTTGTGACAGGTAGCTGTAGGGTTATTATGTTGACCACGCTTAGCGTCAAAACTAATTGTTTGATTATACACACCACCCCCCCCCCTCTCTCTCTCTCTCTTTCTCTCTCTCTCTCAAACACAAAGCGTACACGGCATGAAGCCAATGCCCTTCCAATACCTATGATACATCATAGGTGCCTAGGGCTCTTTGTCATTGAAACATAGCCTCGCCTCAGATGATAACCAATATCTCATTAAATTCCTGGCAGGACACCAGCCTGATGGGCATTTTCTGACCTTGGCCCGGATATAACTGACCGTCACTGAGGCCATCATTAAATCTTAAGTAATGGACAGCAGGGCATGATATTAGATCTGCGAGTAATGATGGGCACACATCCTCGAGGATGGAATATTCTATTTCCACTGGCCTTGTCATACGTCCTGCTAGCCTGGATTTGATTAGAGTGGCCTCCATTTCCATTAAGGCACTGGTAATTATGAATAATTATAGCCTGATGAGTGCAAATGCATTTCTAAATTCAAGGCTATGTATTGAATAGAAAGGATGTGTGCCCGGGGGGGTCACTTGGGATTTTAGGGGGTTGCATACGTTCGTTATCAAAATTAAAAAATACCCCTAAAGCACTGATTTCTGGCCAAAAAAGCACCCTTCTTTTGATAAAACGCTGATTTTTTCCACTAAATAAACACCCCTTCTTTTATCCAAACTCTGACATTGGATGAACGGGAACACGATTTTTAACTTAAGATTTTATAATCCTCTGCTTGTTTAGCGGCAGCAACTGGCGGTAGCAAACTCGGAAGCCCAGTCACTTCGGCAGTCACTCGGCGTCAGAGCCGCGTATATTTCGTGGATTGTAAGGGGATTCAGACCCCCATACTTCGTACCCGGGTGCAAAAAAGTACCCTTCTTTTACAAAATCGCGGACATGCGGAGGTCTTAAAAAAAGACCCCTTCTTCCGCGAAATACGTAACGCAGGTGCGCCCCCCTCTGTACCTGAGTGCCCCCGCCGGGGATGTGTGGAATTGAATCCAATAGTGATGCCACTTTCAGATTCCATTCCTATCATTGCAGAGAAGTATACCGGCATAAACTATTACTTCCTTATCCTAAACGTTAGACCTTAGATGAATAAAAACAAGTGGATATGAAACCAGCCGGTCAACCTAAACAACCAGGCGGTAGCAAATTGCCCAAAGGTTACGTTGGTGCGCAGCTTTCTGTGTGATGTAAACGATACGAGAGCCCTCAGTGTTCTTTGTCTCCTAGTAACGTCACACACAGATTCGAGACCTCTGACATAGCCAGGTCTTCACTATAGCGCATACAGTAATTGGTTGCTCGCTACATATCCATTCTTTTATTCGTCTGAGGTCAGACGTTAAAATCTGTCTCCACGTGTGTTGACCGTATTCTTAAATAACCTTACGCCGTCTCCACACCTCCTAATCAATGTTAATCACATTGATCTGTCGAGATGATATTAACTTTCTACACCATCACGATATTCAATGAGCGAGAGTAGTCCGTTCTAATAAATGCTGATTTGCTTAATGAAGCTCTAATTAAAACGAAATGAGCTAGTCTGTGTCTTCCTTGGGAAGACAACTGTTCCATGTTACGAACTCTGACACACATATGGTTTTCTAGAAGAAGTTTTTCTAGAAAAGTTTAAGTTATTATTTTTTTTCTATTTCAACTTATGATCTTTTTCTGTTTTTTAGGTATGTACTGGGTTGCTTCGTGCGTTTTTATATCAGAGGCAGAGATTGTAAGTAAACTGATTTATTTTGACGATTCATCATTGAAATCATGTTGGCAGACAATATACGTTTAGCCTTAATTTCATAGGTAATATATACATTGCGAAAATGCATTGAATACTTGTGACCTTAGATAAAAAATCAAACAAATCATCTATGTTGTAACAATGAATATGGCAGACAGCAGCCTTTTCTCTCGTCATTGTCTTTGTAAGTGTCTGAAGGGATGGCATGCACTCTCCCAAATAGTCAGAAATTGGGATTCTCGACACTTCAAAACAAGGTTAAAGGTCGATATTTAGATTTCAGGGTGTTCAGAGGTCAAATGAAAGTCATTCTTACCGGCATTGAGACACCCTTTAATAACAAAAACGCTGCAGCGCGTTCGAATAAAAACATGCCTAATTTTATTTCTATTTATGACACTCTGACGTCTTTCGTATATTATGGTTCGCTAGGCATTAACCCGTCCACCTTTACAATAAAGGTATTTCCACAAGAATGGTCGTTGAGAGTGAATTGCAAATTATGATTGAAGGATGGAATTTAACATGATCAAATTCTTAACGTATTTTATGGTTGTCTTAACAAGAATGGGATGTACAAACAATGTTTTTAACAATGCGATTGTGATGAAGGCAGATAGTGTTCATTTAGACAAATAATATACTGTCATTTTGAATTTCCATTTGTGAGACGGAAATAAAGTATTTGTGTGCCACTTTCGTACATGTTAGAGGCCGGCCCTAATGGCTGAGTGGTCTAAGGCATAGCCATTGACTGCTAGCGGTATCTCCTCTCACCCCTGTTCGAGTTCGAATCCTTCCGGGGGCTTGTGAGAAAGTTACCAGTGACTTAGGACAAGGTTCATATATCCCAAGGGCATGCCCTGATGTCCGGTTTACTCCGTTTTCCTTCACCACTTACAACTGGCAATTCATGAAAAAATAACGAAAAATCAAAATTCCATACTTCCCGGCATGCTCTATTTCTATGAGTATGTATATATATATATGACGTGCAGGTGGATGAGATAAAGCTAAATCTGAGCACCGAGTAACCCGATTAAATATGCATGCCTTCATTAGTGGTTATCATGACAAATGGTCATTGACAGTGTCCATAACGTAAGGTTTGGCTAACCACCTTAATTAGGCCTTAATGACCCTAACGTTCACGGGATGATTGCTTTTTACGACATTGGCATGGGGACAAAGACCGGTCGACGGCACTGCTATTGTTCTCTTCAGCAGGAATGAGCGCACGCAATTGCCAGCCTTCTATTCGTTGCAGGGCAACCTCTTTGGCCAATTGGTCCAATGTATTTATGGCTAGTTGGTTTGACGACATTGGCAGGAAAACAAAGACTGGTCGACGGCACTGCTATTGTTCTCTTCAGCAGGAATGAGCGCACTCAATTGCAAGCCCTCTATTGGTTTGCAGGGCAACCTCTATGGCCAAGCTGTCAAATAAATTCATGGGGATGGTTGATTTTTACAACATTGGCATTGCGGCATAGAATGGTCAACGGCACGGCTTCTAGTCCATTTATCAGGATACCACACCGTCATAAGCCTTTAACTGGTGGACGGGGCAACCTATATGGTCAATTGGTCGAACGCATTGGTGGGATTGTTGGTCTTTACGACATTGACATTGAGATACAGACTGGTGCACTGCATGGCTATCAGTGCATTCACCAGGAAGGAGGCTAGCCATTATCTGCCTTTTATTGGTATGCAGGGCAATCTCTATAGCCAATTGGTCCAGAGTATTTTACGACATTGGCATGACATCAAAGACTGGTCGACGGCATGGCTATCAGTCCATTCACCATGCAGGAACGAGAGCTACATGTAGTCATTATCAGCCTTTCATTGGTGGCAGGGCAACCTCTATGGCCAATTGGTCCAATGCACTACTAGGATAGTTGTCTTTTACGACATTTGCATTTAGACAAAGACACATCGACGGCACGACTGCTAGTTTGCTTATTTGCTTCAATTCTCGCTATGTAATTTTGGGATCGTACATCTAACAGATATGGAATAGAGTTGACATTTAAAGACAGTCACCAATGTGGATGTTTTGTTAAATGACAAACTTAACATAAATACACTAAACTAACTAAATATGAATGTAACAATACTACACAAATATAATTGATATAAATAAGAAATATAGTATTTTAAAGGAAATTAATGCATACAGAATATAGTTACGCGTTGTTTAAAGGTATTAAATTATCGATGTTATTTACGATCTCAACTTGCGAATAACTGAATTCTTTTTAGACAAATACACCACAACATTACATTGATATCATGTCATGCACTCCTAACTATTAATCTCTCCACAGTGTCATCCCTTGAGGGATATAATGATAGGGGTATAGTCATATCATTTACATCTAAACATATAGTCTACACTTGGAAATAACAATACACTATTTATCACACATCATATACACACCATAGCTGTCCAGCCACCCCTAGAGATGCAATTTATCAACATTTATCTACATTGGAAATATTCGAAAAACACCTTTGTGTTGCTTTTTATATTAATAATAAAAGTGCTATAATTTTCAATTTACAATGCATCGTGTTTCGTGTTGCAGATATCTCACAAAGAATCACCCCTAAAGCATCAATTTATCAACATTTGAAGCTTTCGAAAGACGTATACTTGTATCTTTTCATACATAGTAACCCTTATGCTGGTGGTGGCTAATTTTGCCTTACAAAATGATTTTAAAAAGCAGAAAAATGACTGAAACCCTGGCACATGGCTAAACATCTGAGAGTACTCCCTGAGAGTTATCTATTGAACACCAATATGACAGATTTAGATGGTTATTAAAAATCGTTGCATTCTTGTGCTCTGGACGAAAGTAGCCTTAGCATTGGAAGGGTTATTACCCAGTTTCTCTTTTTAAGATCTCCTCCAGATTAGTACTTTGATGAGCGCAACACGCCACCCGGAACACCCTATAATCAGAACCCTAGGTACGCTATCGGGTGTTCGGGTGATGGAACAGGGTGAGGGGTACCCCGCTGCCAAGTCGTTGAGCGATACCCCATAGAAATGAATTATTTCAATAGAATACATTTTTCGAATCAAAGACCCCTTGTTATCATTGAAGTGCCTTATGAGTTTTTTTGTGAATATATTGATTTTTGCGGAAATGAAATATGCTTTAAATGTTGTTTGGGTGGTCGTAGCTTACCGTGTAGTCTGCACACGCCTTTTGATTAAAAATGAAAAATAGTATGTGATCGTGTTTTTATGTTGAAATTATAGTTGTTTGGGAGGTTGAATCACTGTAAACAAGTATCAGAAGATACGTGATTTGACCTTTTTATGGTAGTAGCAGCCAAAACTGCCTGACGTGTGGTGACATCATTTTGACAAAAGCATAATAAGGAAGATTTTTCTGAAGGAAAATATCATTTAGAACTCGAACCACAGTTCTCTTTCAAATATTTTGTGAATGTTTTCGTTTGGGTCTCCAAAGTAATTTTCGAAATATCATAGGACCAGATAAAAATTGTCATGATCTCTAAGCATGAATGGGCTATAAAACCCTGCCATTAGTGACAGCATCTTTGGGCTTTTTTGAATTGGCGTATGTGTTAAATTTAAATCCAAATTCAGCATCGAACTAAATATAATAGGCCTTTAGTTCCTGATTTCTTGCGCCCACAATAGCTATGGAAACTAGGTTAGTGTTAACTACTTTGGCTTCTTTGTCAAAAAAGTTTCAAATTCACAAACATAAAACCCCTTTGAAGTTTTGAAATGCGGTTATATTTAGAATCGAGTGATTCAGGCTATATTGTAAGGTTTGCAAGCACCTGCGGCGCTGAGTCATACATACTAGTAACTTCTAATCTGTTTTATTGCAATTCATATCTGAGCATAATTAGTTGCTAGTCCGCCCAAAGAAGGGGCCTGCCCTGGTGGCCATTTGATCTAAGGCATTGCCACTGACTGCTAGCTATCTCTCACCATTGCCCAGGGTCGGATCCCGGTCTCTGTGTATGAGAACGTTTCCAGTGACTTGAGGCTAGACGGTGGTTTTCGCCGTGTACTCCGGTTTCTCCACCTCTTACTACTGGTTAGTCATGACACAGCCTCAATATGGCAGAAAAGGTGACGATAATTGAAATTCCGCCCAAAGAAAGACAGCTAACCTTGATTGGTTTACTTTGTTATTCCACCATAAGGTATTTTCTTCATAGATATCTTTTGATTTTTGTAGTAACAAAGTTTTTAAAACGGTCGAGAATAAAACATTATTGACATGTTGTACGACACTACACGTATACGTTTAACCCATTAATGCTGAGGAGTACCTCCAGCAATTGTCGTCTGGATCTAGGATACCTTTTACAATAACTTCAGAATTGAGAATGATTTTACAAAATATTTGAAGGAGAGTTGTTGATAATGTTCTGATGAACATTTATCCTTCAAGTATCTTTGTACGTGTGCGTTTGCCTGCAAGATGTCATCAAAATTGTCAGGCTGCTTTTGGCCGTTGTTAGCATTAATGGGTTAAAATAGTTCGGACCCCTGCTAGAAGGGTTGATTGCCACCAGCTTTGAAATACACAAACAAGCACAAAAGATTGGTTGGATGGATTTAACCTCATGACATATGATTTCCATTGAGAAGCTTTTCGTGTAACTCTACGGAACTAGAGACGTGCGGGCACATGTTGAACAGTTATGAAAATAATCAAAAAAATAATTCCCTTGACGATGTTTGTATTTGAAGGGCTTCGGATGTGTCTTATCCCAAATCAGGTTTAGGGTTCACATATCAATGCGCATTCCAAGGAGTTGAAGTTGCGCGGGCGTATCCAACTATTCCTATGAGAGGGAGCTCTATACATTGCTGGAAGGTTAAAAAGGAATCGTGCAGATATTATCCGTGTAGCGTTGTCATGGTAACGCTTTTGATAGCGGTGTTGGGTTGCTTCCTTCGGTTTGGTATCCGTTGATGTCATTTTGTTTTTTCGAGACATGAAACATCACACAGACTCAAGGAGGGGGTGCTGTAATTATAGAACTCGGTGGGGTGGAGCGATAATAGGGAAAGTTATGCCACTGTATTACTTTGGCACATTTCTAAGAAGTGAGTTTACTGCCCAATGACATATTTATGACATTTATCACAGCATGCATGGTACAAAAAAGTCTAAACTACTAGCCAGACACTGGGAAGGGTGGTGACACACAAATGTGACAAAAACGATCAATTCCAAATCAAACGGATGTCCTATCACATTTATATCAAGATCATATCAAGTCTTGGTCATGTAATGACTTTTATATTTCCAGACATTGATGTATTAAGTTGTTTCGTCTTTATTTAAATGCAATTATTTAGTGTTCTTTTAGGATCGTAAGCAGGACAATATAAGTTCATATGTTTGACAAAGGTATATGTCATCCCTGATATGATAAACTAGCAGTGCATGTATGTATGTATGTATGTATGTATGTATGTGTGTGAGAGAGAGAGAGAGAGAGAGAGAGAGAGAGAGAGAGAGAGAGAGAGAGAGAGAGAGAGAGAGAGAGAGAGAGAAACAATCTATATAAGGCTAAATAAGGTGAAGATCATCAACATGATTTCACAATACCTGTCTGCTGTCTCCACCCCTCTCCCATCACGTGACCATTATTACCCGTCTAGGGCACATCGATAGGAACACCCCTGGGTAACCCAATACCCTGCGGGCCAACCCGGGTCAGGGTGGGGCATACCCATGACATAGAGATCCACCCTGTACATCGATACCCCAATGACACCCTACCCACCCATGGTATCTGTTTATTGTTATCTAGCCTGCGGCGAGAGGGGCGAAAAAGCTGAGGAAACAGAAAGGGTCGGGAAGGTTGACACCAGTGAATACATCAATGTCAAGATCCTGTCGTATATAAACGTGTTTTGTAAGCACGATTGCCGGCTGTTGTTTGTAGGTGGATTTTCCAGCGCGGATGAATAAGCGTTGTTTAATTATGATTGATATGAAAAGTTGATCCGAGCCCGAAGCTCGGCATATGGTTGCATATATAAGTACATCCTTGGAATGCAATAGCATTATATCACGTTATATCACTTTAGATTGCAAACGCCTGTTGAATACTAATGAATGGTACATTGTGGGTGGCCGGTGATTTTGCAATAGTTAGTTAGTAGTTTTCTCCGGGAACTTCGGTTTCCTTATCACAACAATTGGATGATAGACTTAGCCTAGATGTGGCTGAAAGAAGTGACGATTAACTACTTTCAAATTTAAATATATATATATATATATATATATATATATATATATATATATATATATATATATATATATATATATATATATATATATATATATATATATATATATATATATATATATGTATATATATATATATATATATATATATATATAGAGAGAGAGAGAGAGAGAGAGAGAGAGAGAGAGAGAGAGAGAGAGAGAGAGAGATAAATAGATAGATATAAAGAGTAGTGTCGTCGTCGATCAGCGTTGTCTGGGTTGGAATACCAGCCTGGGCATGTGAGAAAGTTGCCAGTGACTTGGGATTAGTCGGTGGTTTCGAATTAGCCATATTATGGCATAAATGTGACGAAAATCAAAATTCCAAATTCGATCAGGGTGCCTACACTGAGTTCAGGATCCAGACGCCGCGTTGATCACCTAGTTCTGTGAAAACACCAGGGGGCCCTCTAGCGGCATTCCTTGGCATAATATAGCACCGGCGTGACTGTAAATAATAGTCCCCTCAGCGGGCGGGTTGAATCTAAAACCCGGAATCCATGCGGCGGCTGACAGCCATATATATTACCAGCATGGGATATTATAAGTGACAACATATCGGTTACACCCAAACGTCCTCTCTATGCGAGGGGAGGGAAGGGGGGGGGGGGAGGGTGGACATTACTCCGTCTGAGAGATGTGTTAAATATGGAGGGTGTGTTTTAATATGCATTTCGCAAAGTCATAAATACCAATTTGAAAGTGTTGGTGGGAACCGCAGTAGCAGACGAAGACCCAAAGTCACTGGTAGCTTTCTCACACACACCGGCTGAAACTCGACTCAGGTAGTGGCGTGTGTGTGTTTGGGTGTGTGTGTGTGTGTGTGTGAAAGAGAGAGAGAGAGAGAGAGAGAGAGAGAGAGAGAGAGAGAGAGAGAGAGAGAGAGAGAGATCAATTATACACCTTCGACCACTCGACCACTCGGGGCAGGCCCACAATAAACACGGATTTCACAAAACAAAACAAAATCGTGAAATTAACCAAGAAGCAAACAAAGAAATCAGTACATATCAATACTCTCTCTTTGACAGAAAGGAAAGAGTCCCCCCCCCCTGTGGTGTCTGACGGACGGCATCTCTAGGCGTCAACCGTCAGTGCTACTACTAGGAGTTCAGTGGGACACCTCACGCCTGACGCACACTGCGAGATGACGACTTCCATCAAACAATAACGAAAATTAATGATCGCGAGGGAGCGCTGTGACATATCTGATCTTAGGGGAGAGGTCCTAGAGCGACACAAACGCCTTCCTGATGAGCGTCGTCTCTCAAGAATCAGGCCACTCTTGTCTCATAAGCAGTGGACGAGGAACACTGGGTACTCGGAAGGGATTTGAGATTTGTTTTTCGTTACTTCTATTTGCTATTCTGTGTCAGAGCTAAGATGAATGAAACAGTGGATAGGTAGCGAGAGACCGATTACCATATGCGCTATAGTGAAGACCTGGCTCTCCAATTAGTCTCGAATCTAGCCGAACCTCGTCTCAGTGTGACGTCACCTGGAGACAAAGACCAATGATGACATGGCGCTCGTATCGTTTACATCACGGAGAAATGTGTGCACCAGCATGCGCATTATGCAACTTTAAGGCTATTCCCCTTAGCAAGATTGTTCAGGGAGACCTGCTGGTTGCGTATCCTGTGGATTGATTATTCGAGATAGAACCTAGGTATTGGAAAACAGTACTAATAATAAGGGAGATAAATGCACCATCGAGAAGATGCTTGTCTGATATAAACCCTTTTATATAGCAATAGAGCTATAACTATTTCCAAACATATAGCAACACAGATGAATTCTGATCTCGAAATGATTTATGTTTGGTGTCTGGTCGTTCACATCGTCTCGCCGGAAATGAACTGACCAGGACACGTGACCTTGGGCGTGTCACCTGACCATGATCATGGTGAGAGTGTCGCAGTGCACAGTGGGAAACATATCCCATTCATGCCACAACGTCTGGGAATCTGTCACAGCAGGTCGCATTTCTTTGTGATGCTACACCGTCTGACTATGTGTCACTGAGACTCCGGGTCTGGGAATGGGGGTCCACAGCAGGTTGCATTTCTAGTGATGTTACACCGTCTGACCACGTGTCACTGAGACTCCGTGGCTAGGAATGGGGGTCCAGACCAGGTCACATTTCTTTGTGTTGTTACACCGTCTGACCATGTGTCACTAAGACTCCGGGGCTCCACAGCGGGTAGCACTTCTCTGAGATGTTACACCGTCAGGCCACTGACCAGATGTCACTCCGGTCAGTTCGGGCCAGGGGTGGACAACGTAATTCCATGATTAATTGCAATCTTGGCTTCGTCATGTACCCAATTAATTGCCCATGAACGTTGGACGCGAGAAGCATGTTCAGTCGTTTAACTAGAATTTTTCTTAGACCACTTAACAATTTTGATCTTTTTATATCTGGGTTGTAAACAATAAACATGTATGGCAACTGTACCTACACGCGCCACAGCTTTATTGGGGTCCTTCTATCCAATACATGCACTTGACCACGTGCATGTTTGTGGAACAGGGTAAAGATGAGTTGAGAACTGTTATAGTTTTCATGTCAAATAGATAGGACCTTAGATGAATAAAAACAAGTGGATATGAAACCAGCTGGTCAACCTGAACATGCTGGCTGCAGCGAATAGCCCAAATGTCGTTCTCTGCGCATGTTGGTGCGCATATCTCTCTGTAATGTTAACGGTACGAGAGCCGTCATTGGCCTTTGTCTTCTAGTGACGTCACACGGAGGCCAGATTCGAGAGACCTGAGATAGCCATGTGGTCACTAAAGCGCATATAGTAATTGGTCTCTCGCTACATATCCATTATTTTATTCGTCTTAGCAAATATATAGAGATAAATTAAATCCCTGGTCTAGGACTAGGCAAGTTGACGCTCAGAGACCATGGACTCTGAGGATGACCGGCTTATAGATCCCTACATGGACTTGACTGTATAAACCTTAAGCATGGGTAGGTTAACTATCCATACAGGAACATGATCATATACAAGTCACTCTATGAACTACACTCGCTATCAGCTTAGGTTGTGGTCGAGGTAAATCGATGTTTCATTTGTGTACTGTGATTAAGAGAGCTATTTCATGAGGCAGTTATGGGACATTGCCTTATTAAGATGCTTGGCCCAAAACAACACCTAACGATAATCGATGCAACTTTCACCCTGAGAACGCCAGTCAATTGAGCTTGGTGTAATCTTGTACTGTGTGACTGGGTAGGTGTCCATTTTGAGAAGGGTAGGGACAATTTATTCCATATATCATCGAAAGGAAAACACAGGGCAAGCTTGAGCCATCAGTATCAGCATCAGCATTAGATATACTGTGCTGAATTTGGAATTTGAAATTTTCTTTTTTAGTCACTTTTTCTGTCATATTGCGGCTAAGTCGTGACTAGTCATTTGTAACTGATGGAGGAAACCGTAGTACCCGGTGAAAACCACCACCTAACACCAGGTCACTTGACAGTGCTGAAGCATCAGTAGGAATACAACAGGGTCAACACAGCAACAGTATGGGTTGAGCAATATATATGACGTATAACTAGGATATAGTTTCATTGACGTACCATGAAAAGTAAAACAACGTTAGCGACTTTTTAATATATTACATGCACTATGTAATACTACCGTCGCTAACATAAAGATACGCTATGATGCGAAAACTTCCCAATTCGCTATATTTGGGACACGCGTCATACGTGTGTTCTACAGTATTATCCCCTCATGTAACACACAATGTACGTCTTTGCCTCAATACCCTGGACTTCCAGACTATCAGGGCATCCCCTCTACCCTCATTGAGGCATTCATGTAACACACAATGTAAGTCTTACCCTCATATATATATATATATATATATATATATATATATATATATATATATATATATATATATATATATATATATATATATATATATATATATATATATATATATATATATATATATATATATACATACATACATACATATATATATATATATATATATATATATATATATATATATATATATATATATATATATATATATATATATATATATATATATATATATATATATATATACTAATTGACTGTAGTATTGTACTACAAAAGTAAATATAAACCGTATTTACCAATGCCCTGGACCTCTAGACTATTGAGGCTGTCCCGCTACCCACATCGCGATTTTCTCGTACACACTCCCTATGCCTTACCCTCATTGATTTTCATTGGTTGCGGTAAACACCCGGTCATAAGGGTATCGATTACACAGACGTCTGCTTCCTTTGTTGAATGAGGAATCAGACATTAGATATGCATTAAAGGGAAAAGGTTGCTGCTTGTCAGATGGAATTGGATTTTCATTATAGATTTGCACAGGCGAGCTATTCATAAGAATTCCTCCGACAGGGGATGTTTTATAGATATCTAAATCGACCCATGAATGTAAATTCGCTATTAATTATTGTAAGAAGTCTAGATTTCCCACTTTCCCGTGTGGATTCATGCGTTCTCGATTCATGTCTTAAGTTTAGTAGAGATTTCCTTATATTCCTTCTCTTTTTCATTCTATTATATGTGCGTTTTTACCTTTCTTGTTTAAGTCACACATGTAAGTGTGTGCGAAATTATAGTCAATTAAGAATCACTACCGGTATTTGGGGTAGTGGTATTGTACGTTGAAGACCCACTTTTATCCATCAATGCTAACATGTTATTTCATCACATTTATAACATCGAACTTCGTGAATATACAAAATAAAAGCGTTCGCAAATCTTTCCAGTTCACAATAACAATTTTCTTTGTGAATCAATTATTTCCGGATTGCTGCTTGTGAAGCTGATTATAACGAGACCGGTAATGCTTTGGCCTGTCTCTCATCCTATAGATTTCTAGATCTCCCGTTACGTAAAGTAGGATTTGCCCAGTCAATATCGCCCCCATCGCCCCCCTACCATCAAGTACACCAATACCCCTCCCCCCAGGGTGCGCTGGCAAACATGTCAGGGAGAGAGGGAGTTGTTCTTTTCCTTTGCACCCGCATTAAATGTACATGTACAGTGCCTACATTTAACTGCTGCACTAAATGCACGGGAGGCCCAGCATTATAAACGACCGCACGCCCGATTACCACATAGTTTCTTGGGCATAGATGTGTGGATGGCCTTACTTAAAACTGTATGCAGCTTTGATTCGAAACCTACGGGGGTCATTGATGTGCGTGGATTAATTCTTTTGACATGCTATACATGGGCGTCACATTTCGTAGTAATGCATTTTGATATTCTTAATCAACCTTAACGTAGCAATATAATGAGCGCAAAGGAAAAATACGTACAAATTGTCCGTGGTATCCCCATAAACCCAGGAGTGGTTCCTGATTTACTCCATTGTTTTCCCCTAATCCCCTCGATTATCTTCACCTAATCCCCTGGATTATCCCCCTCTAACCTTGGCCATGTAACTCTCACCTGAGGAACCATACTACAGCGAGGAATAATGGCAAAACATCCCCAAAGTCCTATTACTGAGATCCCACCACAGGGAGGGTCTACATCACTCTCTAGCCTGAATACATTGGGTACACTCTCATGCAAGCCTGAATTAACCCTTTAACACCTAAATGATAGGGTCTGGTGCAACGTATTCTGTAAATATCACTGTGAATTTTGTTAGGAAATTTGTTAACGGTATTCCCTATGCAAATCTATATGTTTGAAGGTAGTTTATGAACTGTTTATGGGATTTATATGCATTCATATGAATTTATATGGATTTATCCTACCAGCTGGGATCTTTGTGAGTTCATGGGTTAAGTAAACTCACATGCTCCCCTAAACGTAGTGTCCTAACGCATAGGAGTAGGCTTCATTCTAATTCAGTATGTAGATTTCCCTTGTTCCAACTCATGCATTTAAATGAAGACGATCTTGGTGTTTATAAGTCTCTTGGGTCCGTATAAATCTCACTCTGCCCCGCTGGTAGTACTTCTGCCCATTGGAGGGGAAAAGGCATGGCGGGCAGCTATCAAACACTCCTTTATAGTCCGTGGGCATCCATAATGCATCGCGGTGGAGAAAAGAGATATTATATTTCATCAAACTCAATTTCCGGATGTTTTCTCTCCTAAATTAACTGGCTGTAGTGAGTTATCTTGCATTGGGCATAAGATTTACGAGAAGTAAATTAGTTTTGTATCCCGCTCAGCCCTCGCTCGGCTCCTTGCCCCAGGATAGTCTTACACAAAAATAATAGTTTTGTCAATAAGGATTCCTGTAAGAATTATCTGAGCAGACGCTGATATTGGGAAAATCTTATAACTGCTTTCTGGTATTCTGAGCGAGGGAATATGAAACTCATTTACTCATTCGTTTTGGGAGTTGCCCTTCAAACGTACCGGCTGGATCCATGATATATTTTGCAAAAGGAAGGAAGGAAAGTTTGGGATTTTACGTCGCTTTAAACAGCTTGGGTCATATCGCGACGAGATTAAGAAACCGGGAACCGGGAAAAATTCCCTTCTCTATACGAATAGTCCCAAGGGGTCTTTCAGTTGCAGAAGGATCATAGACAGTCCTCCTCAACGCCGCACATTAACATAGCGACCAGGCCAACTCACTATTTTGGGGTCCCAGCGGGAATTCACACCTGCAACTCACGCTTGGGAGCTACATGTAGGTGTTCAAACCGCTAGGCCACGGCGAATCCCTCATATTTTGCAAAGTACCTATATCTAAAGCACTGATTCGCAACATATTAAACGCTTAAAGGTTTGACAGAACATCATTGGTGTTACAATGCACCAATGCTCACCAGTACAAATACTGAACATTATACCATACCAGAGAGACTATAGGATGATATCAATAAAAGTAACTAAGGGAAAGGGTATTCACCTAAAAGGCTGACAGAACATCATAGGTGTTCCAATGCACCAATGCACACCAGTGCAAATACCATACAATACCATACCAGAGAGACTAAAGGATAATATCACTTAATCTCTTTTCATGTATGCTGGAATGGAGCGGATACGACTCGCAGGGGAGCGGAACATATTGTAGTATGAAGAATTTATGCATTATTCTATCGACCAGAAATGTACATGGCAAGAATGGTGAAAATGGCTGAGCTTTATGGTCGCAATTCTGCATACATACATACTGCGGGCTGTTGTGGAGTGTCCATACTGTATATATAATGCCAGGCTGTATGTGTCTTAATCGATACGTCTAACAGACAGGATTAGCCTACACGGTAAGATTATCGTTGACACATTAACCACCCTGGCCCACCACAATCACTTACGATTTTGAAGTATTCAAGATTGTCATGATAAGAACATGAAGTGCCCTGGTTTACAAGTCCTCTTTATATATTTTTAAGTATAAGCATTTTTTTCCAAAATCATTTTCATAAGTATCACACACTTAATCCCTGCATCAATAAAGCTCTTTAGTATAACACTACTGAAAGCAAATAAATCACACGTTATCTCAAAAGCAGTATTTGTCGACTCCCCTGACATAGCTACTAGTATTCATGTAGATGTTCCATCATGAATTGATGGAATGGTAAAGAATCTTCCACGAATGAGTGATTTCGTGTTTCTAGAAACACTCTTGAAATCAATACTCTAGTATTCGGATTGGTTGATAACTCTAACCACTGGCCCATTAGTGTCACGCCTTCAAGAAATGGGGGATAGAAATATAGGGGATAGAAATTAGAAATAGTCTGATTGGACAGTTATCTTATTTTGACCCTTGCACTGTGGTAAGATCAGTTCACCACACATAAAAAGATCAAAGTTCTCTCACATGTGTTCCATACATAGTAGTACAGACCTCTGGGTGGGAAATATTACTTCAACCAATCCTATCTGTAGTGCCCAAACTGGGTTTGGTGACATCTCTGATAGAGATTTAGGTTGAAATATTTCAGTTGAAATATACCTTGATGTAAGAAGGAGATGAAATAGATACAGTGTATGGCATTGTAATTTTGTATCATTTATATAAGTTATATGAAAATAAATGAACATGGATCATCCAGAGCTCTTGATAAAATAAGTATCTCTGAAGCATCACTACAAAACTCGCCTATTATTCTGAAAATCTGTGTTCATTTCAAGGTTATACTTGGAGCTATTAATTTGCACCCTGGCAATAGCATTTAACACTTACGCTGCTGTTGGCTAATTTTGCCAACACAAAATGATTTAAAAAGCTTAGAAATGATTGAAACCCTGGCACATGGGTACTCATCTGAGAGTACTCAGTGAGAGCTATCTAGGGAATACCAACATGACAGGGTTCAGATGGCTATCAAAAATCTTCGTATCCGTGCGCATTACATGAAAGTGGCCTTAATAGTATTGGAAGGGTTAAGACAGTCTTCGCGCATGAATAGGCAGATAGCGGTTATTTGGTATTCCTACGCGGTACCTCGTTGGGCTACTAGAAACAGAGCTATAAATCTTGGCGTCCACCAGGGACCACTGCTTGTGAAAGTTTAATGGCAGCTCAGTAATTAGGATACACTGTTCTGTCAACACCTCGTTTTTAATCCTTTCAATAATGATGGATACCATGTCAGACACAATAAGACTGACACGTACAGACTGCCTCTATTGTAGAAAAGTAAGAAAACAGCGTCACTTTCTCCCGTGATACTCTTATTCGATTTGATAATCTTTGTGTCCAAAGATTCGCAGTATCTTTTTTACTAAGATTTGAATTTGGAATTTGGAATTTCGTTTTTATGTCACTTTGTTTGCCATACTGCGGCTACGTTGTGAGTAGCCATTTGTATCCAGCGAAAACCACCGGTTAACCCCAAGTCACTGGCAACTTTCTCGCATGCCCCTGCCAGGATTCGAACTCAGACAGTGGTGAGAGACATCTAGTATTAAGCGGCAACGCCATAGACCGAACGGCCATCAGGGCAGGCCTCGAATAGGAGATCGGGAATCTTCTCCTCTTTTACTATCATTTGCCACCTCATCGGACACCAGCTAGTAGTTTTTAGTGCCTGAGACCCAAGAAAACTACTAAGAAGGAAGGAAAGTTTTGGGGTTTTACAGCATTTTCAACACGAGATAGAACCTGGAACCGGAAAGAAATTCCGTTCTTTTTAAGAAAGGTGCCAAGGGGTCTTTCAGTTGCAGAAAGACCATAGACAGTCCTCCACAACGGCGCACATTTATATAGCGACCAGGCCAACCCACGACTTTGGGGGCCCAGCGGAGACTCGACCCTGCGAACTCACGCTTGGGAGCCAGGTGTCGTAACCACTAGGCCACGGCGAATCCCTCAGAGAACTACTAGTATTGCCTAACCTCGGTCCACTGGCAGCAATCTGAGATTCCCCAAGTGATGCACGAACCCTGTTGGGGGATACGATGCAAGCAAACGTTTTGCTTTTGCAATGCGTAAGTCCGATCGGCCATGAGGGCAGCCCCACGCGCGTCAGGAAATCGGGCAATGCATTTGATAAATGAAACACTCATAGCTTTGCAATTATATTAGATACACTATAGGAAATAGCTTTCTGCATGAAAATGAGACCGCTTGGTCGATGCTATTGTTTTCATAAGGTATTGTTATTACCTGGATCAATTTTGCTGAATAAACACTTGTTATAAACGTCATGCTTGCACGGAGAGCCTAATTGGCAAACCACGCCATTACGTATTTAGCACACTGTATATCACAGGGACTGAAATGAAAATAGGTCATTTTGCTATATGGCTTGGTTTGTCGATAACTTCACAATTCATTATCATGTGCTTCATATCAAAACGGATTTGAGATAAAGTTAGATTTTACATAATGAGGCAAAATTTTCAATGTCACTTTACTAGCTAATTGAACAAGTGTTCAGTAGTACCGGTATGTAGTGCAGGAAGGCAGATTTCCAACGAAAACCATCAAGTCTTCAAGAATACGTCACAGTTGCCATTATTGGGTACAAACTGTCGTAAGAATATACCTAATTGTGTTTTTGTTTAAGGGTATCAATTGACATATAGCATATATATGATTTAAGGTCATTTTAGTATGTGTTATGTATTGAGGGGGTTTCAGTTGGTATAAACACGCATACCGGTTTAATTTTATAAAGTACATTGTACTTTAAAATTAGGACTGATTTTCGTAAAGTTGCGTTCAATTTTTATTTTCTCACGATGGAAGTTAAGCACTACGATTTATTGGAATCTGGAATAAGATTTGATTTTAGGGGAATTGATTGCGAGTACATTTGCTGTGACGAAATATATTTAAATTTCGAATAGATACAATATGCAAACATATCACACGTATCACTCACCGCCACACATAAGCCTACTACTTTATCCTGTCATGCATGTGCAATGGAGGTTGGGTGAGAAAATTCCGAGAGCTTTGATCCTATTAAGAAATAAATGGCTTTATAAGATAAAATATCAAGTCTGACTCATTCATGTTGTTTAAGCTCCCTTGTGTATTGATTGTTAGATGGGGCCAATGGCGACAGGTCAGATATAAAATAATTTACAATTTCGTTTTTCGTCACTTTTTCTGCCCAATTCCGTCTAGGTCGGGACTACAAGTTGTAACTGCTGGAGGAAACCCGAGTATCGAGCGATAACCACTGACTAACCCCAAGTCACTGGCAACTTTCACAAATGCCCTAGGTATTAAAGTTCCAACGTATCAATCGTTAGAGATATCATCACATCCATGGTGAACACGTAAGTGGTACACAATTTCAATGGTTTAAGGCCCATGGCTTGTCCTGTGAATATCAGGATGAGAGCCGGGATGAGTGGTAGAACTAATCACTACCAATGCTTAGATCTCAGAGCTAAGGTGGCGTTTTAATCCTTATGGGGCTGATGGCTAATTTGGCTGTTACAAAATGATGCAAAAAACCTGAAAAATGCCTGAAACCATGGCACATGGCTACTCATCTGAGAGCACTCAGCGAGAGCTATCCAATGAATACCAATATGACAGGGTTTAGATGGTTTTCAAAAATCTTTGGATTCTTGTGCTTTTGACGA
Organism: Maea johnstoni; assembly: GCA_963942565.1. NCBI lineage: Eukaryota > Metazoa > Annelida > Polychaeta > Spionida > Magelonidae > Maea > Maea johnstoni. Next base: position 15,378,827 of record OZ012696.1, on the reverse strand, counting down.
AAGTAGCCTTAGCATTGAAATGATGAAGGCCCATGACTTGCCCTGTGATTTTCAGGATGAGAGCCGGGCTGGGGATGAATGATAGGTATAATCACTACCACGCTTTGATCTCTTAGCGAAGGTGGCTTTTTAAACACAACCTTGCTCTGACTCACTCGCCATGGAACAAAGTACATCTATCGCAGAGAAAAAACTCTCGCCGCAGGGTTTTTTGTAGTGTTATTCACGAATATGCAGATGTGGCAGCAGCAAAAAACAAGTGGTGATGGTATTGATAGAATGCATTATGCCATTTGGAAAATCTAAGCAATTAGTCAGGACTACCACTTGTGCCACATAAGATTGTTGCCGTGACTATGGGTTTACCAGTGGCTACTCCCGGATACTCTAGGTTGTTGATCAATTGGATACTGGGAATATATATATACATATATATATATATATATATATATATATATATATATATATATATATATATATATATATATATATATATATATATATATATATATATATATATATATATCACGCTGTTTGGGTTGGCACTGTTTGTCTTAAGTGTAACCATATGAATTTCATCAATGTGAATCTCTGAATGATAAAACACTCGGACTATTCAATGATATATCTAGTATCACGTAAGGTTGTCACCTTTCATCAGAGCAATCTGACTGTCACGTGCTACTCTAGTCAAGTCTTGTTCTTCCTCAGTTTTTAGCGTGGCATTTATGTGATTAAAATGAATGACTTTTAGGAAAAACATTAACGTACGTCCACAATGCCCAGGAGGATATGATTGAACCATTACCTACTGTCAGTCTATCGCAAAAATGATATACAATCCAATTCATGAAATAGCCTATGATGGCTTATCCCGATCGCTGCTGTCCTAAGTGACATATTTCCATAAAATCAAGGTCCTTTCCCCCGAGTCCGAACATTTTATCTTTCAATATTTCGCAAAATGACCTCAGCCGGTATTAATACTCAGGCACGTTTTCTCAAAATTCCCTTGGAACATTTGATTATTCGTTGAGATATTTTGGAAAGGTATACCTTATATACCGGGTACCTCCGAGCGTGTGCTACGATAGACTATTTTCCCTACCCCTCGAAGGCATAGTCACATTGATATTTATGAGACTATATACTGTAAGTCACTTAAATATGGCGTGAACATTATATAGCGCAAGTACGGTACTGCCCTGGATAGCGTGATCTAAGTATAGCGGTGAATGGGAACAGCCACAGTAAGTTCAAATAAAAAATTAATAAGACGGGGATTATATAATAGCGCATATGGATAGAGCGCTATTATCGCTATCTTATTGTTCCCGCTATACCTAAGTGATTTATAGTAAGTAAATCGGGAAAAACCTGCGTGACATCAAAAAGGGGGGCAAATTTCCCGTAAAATTAATATGTCGTGGTGGCACGCGCGAATTAAAATGTGACAATGCCTCCGAGAGGCATGAAACATAGTCTACCGAGTGACACCTTAGTTGAATAAAACAATGAATTGGTAGCTAGAGACCATGGCTATCCTATGGGTCTCCGAACCTCGTATCAATGTGACGTCACTAGGAGATAGTGTCAAATTAGGGTTTTCGTATGTTTTACATTACAAAAAAAGTTGCGCGCCAACATGCGCAGAACGCAACTCTTGAGCTATTGGCCGCAGCCAGGTTTTCAGGGAGACCTGCTGGTTGCGTATCCGTTGATCGACATTTGTGGTGATACGGAGAGTTTAACCCATCAATGCTCACAGCGGCCAAAAAGAGGCCTCGCAATATTGATGAAATCTTCAGGGCAAAAGCATAGAGAGGAAACTATTTGATGGGGAAATGTTGATCAGGACATTATCAACTACACTCCTTCAAATATTTTGTAAATTCATATTTAATTCCTAAGTTATTGTCAAAAGTATACTCGATCCAGACGATCGCAGCGGGTCAGTCGGGCTCAGCTGTGAGAGGGCATGACGTGTGTGGCCGTCTCGTGTGTTTTGTGGTCATTGGGTCGTGATGGAGGCAGATGAGGCTGTCCCAGTGTCTGCCGTCCTGAAGACCTCTTTCCATTAGTCCACTCTCAAGAGACCTGGCCCTGCCTTTCCTAGTCCTCCCTGCCAATCTACCCTACTACTCACAACCACAGCATCTGAGCATCGGATCGCTGCTGGGCCAATGAAAACACCGAGTTTGTTGCATGTGCATATTTTGCTAATATTTGCTGATATTTATTGGGTATTGCTTTGAGCAAGAGAATATGAAAAGAGCCCTTCGCAAATATATATATATATATATATATATATATATATATATATATATATATATATATATATATTATATATATATATATATATATATATATATATATATATATGTATATATATATATATATATATATATATATATATATATATATATATATATATATATATATATATATATATATATATAAATATATATATATATATATATATATATATATATATATATATATTTATATATATATATATATATATATATATATATATATATATATATATATATATATATATATATATATATATATATATATATATATATATATATATATATATATATATATATATATA
>OZ012696.1:15370652-15376010 GCA_963942565.1 Maea johnstoni | reverse complement strand
TAAATATAAACCGCTTCTATCGGACGGAAACAGCGGGACGGGCCACCTTCTTCAAGTAACTCTGCTAACCCTTTCATTGTCAGGAATATAATTTTCATATGGTATGCATTTCTTTCCTAGTTTCTAATTAAATAAACTGACAAAAAAGTAAATCTTTCATATTTCTAAAGTTATTTTAATGAATAATTGGAAATGTTTATTTGCCTAAAATGATATATTTATAGGATTCTTAATAGAAAATTGTAGTATACGGTCGGGCGAGCGGTCGTAGTCCTGCGAGGGTTGCCCACGCATTTAGTGGAATAATCAAATGTCGGCACTCTACTACAAATTTTCTAGAAGAATCTGTTAACCCTTTCCCATTTGTAGTTGCCAATAAGATAGTCTGAAACACATTCAAACACCTTGGTGATCAAGATGAAATATAGAAAACTTTTAAGAAAACGTCTCAATTCTTGGGATTCGTCCAAAGATGCCAGACCCCTAGGGTACCCGTGTGGGTTAAAAGGTGGCGCCACAATGATGGATGGGATGAATTGGACACTTGGGAATGCTATCTTGATGAGACAGAGAGTGCCTTAAGGACAAAACTGGGCAATATGCAATACATGTATGTAATCTCCTTAAGAGAAAGAGTCTTAAAGGGATTCTGCTTTGCTACGTGTTGAATATCATTCATATCGAAAAGTGTACCACGCGTGACTCGTTGGAAGTGACATCACCCAATTATCGCGCAGACCCATTCAGGAATACTCATACTCATAAATCAGTCAATAGCTCACTGGCAGAGTTCCATTGCATTACATATATAATGTACTACTCTCAGAAGTCGTTGTGATATTATATATATATATATATTATATATATATATATATTATATATTATATATATATATATATATATATATATATATATATATATATATATATATATATATATATATATATATATGTAATATATATATATATACACACACAATATAATATATATATATATATATATATATATATATATATATATATATATATATATATATATATATATATATATATATATTTATATATATACATATATATATATATATATATTATATATATATATATATACATACATACATACGTAAATACATACATAGTTATGCTCCTTGTTTTCCCTGCCTGTCAGACTGATTACTCTAAAATCATCTTCCATGTGAAATCAATGAAAGAGACATGTTGAAAGAGATTCTTTTCTTGGGATAAGGTAAAGGACCTTACTCTCCATCTTCTAAAATACACCTAATATGGCCCGTTACCGCGATTTTCCAATAAAGATCAATCAATTTATATTGCACATGAAAACTTTAACCCCATTTATTCCTTAAGTTCTTTAGCTGGAGATTTTGACATTAACCTCATTAATATGTATATAGTTATATACAGTATTTGAAGAATATTTGTTGCTTACCCAAATCTGTTTCCTAATACTCCTAGGAATATTTTGCAATATATGATTTTCTCGCCAAGATACACCTGAAATATCAGGTCTTTCTTGTCAGTTGGACATGAAAAGGTTAATTTCATCCACGGGACAACAGACCCACAGAGTGACAGACACGTTAGATGTTTTATATGACTAGCTCTCTGGGTTTGATTGCTTTTCCTGCAAGTTTTTGATAAATATAAATCCTGCGATACGCTCTCCAGCGAAATGGAAATAAAGATGGTATTTATTACCATCGCGTATATTTTCCAATCCTCTCTTATCGATATTCCCGTCAAGTTGTTATCCAATATCACAACGCGTCCTTTACGCAAAAATCCAAAATCCTACATAGGATTTTATCACCAACATCGCCGAAGGGAGCGAATTCGATGTTTATCTTACATGTATTTCAAGAAATCTCGGCAAACTCAGACAAGACAAATTGTCTCTTGACAGGATCGGTTGTAAGATCGCAGACAGAGATCTCAGAATGATACTATTGAATAATTAATGACTAGATATATATCTCAGTGCCAAAGGGCGATTTATTCAATTAACCCTGCATACACCAATTTGCAAATTCTGTATTGCCAATTCTGTATATATATATATATATATATATATATATATATATATATATATATATATATATATATATATATATATAATATATATATATATATATATATATTAATATATATGAATATATATATGTAATATATATATATATATATATATATATATATATATATATATATATACACACATATATTTACATATATATATATATATATATATATATATATATATATATATATATATATATATATAATATATATATATAACACACACACACAAATATATTGATGTATTATGCGTGTGTGTGTGTGTATGAATGCATGCTTGTATGTACTAGTATGTAGTGGCAATGCAACCATAATCAAGGATTATTCAGCTTATATTGTCCATAGTCACCAAAATGTAACCTTCAGAATAGGAACACAAATATACCAAGAGATTAAGAAATGTAGTATCTTACACATCGTACCTTAGAAGTGAAGCGAATATGTACACAATGTTTGAAAATCAGATGGTGGTAGTGATGTCTTCACGTAAATTATTCAAGTGAATTCGAAACTGCTTTTTGGAATAAATGTATCTCGGTCACTGGAGGTAAGGATGGATTACATTTTCGCAGATGTACCTAAGTTCCTGTGTATCCCATGATGTATATTAACACACCTACTACATGTTCACTGGTCTTCACTTTTCCTAATTTCTTCACATAAATCAACCAAATGATTTCGAAACTGCTTTTGTAATGTGTTCCCTAGGCATGCTATGTACAGTATATTGGGGCCAATGCAGATAAGAATGGGTTATATGTTAGTAGGTGTACCTAAGTTCCTGCCGAATCCCATGATGTCTATAAACACACCTCCTACATGTCCACTGGTCTTCACCTTTCCTCATGGTAACGACCCCTCCCTTTGCCTCAACATGCCAGGGAAATATTAGGCACAGTTATCACCAGCAATATGGCTTAGATTTTCCCAATTTGCTTCTTAAGTGGCTAATGACCATTTGGTGCCTCGCAGACAAATTCCTCCAAGAGCCTCGGGCGCCTGTTGCAGGCTGGCTGCGGCGGGGCTGGTGGAACCATTCTATTAGTATTGACTTAATCAAGCGGGGGATTACGACCCCCAGGGGAAATAGTCCCGGCGATGGGCGGAGAGAATGGCTGTAGTCATATAGATAATCTACAGTACAATAGGGGCGCGTCACCCCGCATAACAATAGGAAGGGAGATTCCCCTGTGTTGTGGGCTGGAATTAACTCATAGTGAATCCCATGTAGGTATAAGTCTAGATCAAATTATGTTTTTCATTCAATCGTTATTGTACAGAGTTGTATTGTGTCGTATGTTTATTGACCAAAATTGAATATTTGAAAGTACAATGTATTTTAGATTGACCATATCATGGATATGAAAGATACAGATACAATATTATATACACATTATAACAAATAAACACAATTTCACAAATTACAACCTACAGTTTACTACACAAGATATGGTAATATGGTAATGATGATGACGATTTTTGAGTGTGCTGTCACCAAAATGGTTGTGGCAGTTAGAGCTGTAATAATTCGAGTTGTATATCTTTTATATTTTGCTGTTGTTGTTCTTGCCATACTTGGTCTAATTCTGATATTCCCATATTCACTGGGCAACCGAACATTATTTACAAGAAATAAAATATCAATACAATTTATAAACACTGGCTAGATAATTGTTATTCTGACCCTTTGCACCTCTGCTCAACCCTATTTAATTCAGCATTCCCATGAGAAGGGTCGTATCAGCCCCCTGTCGTCAGATCCACCAATCACTCTCCACCCCGGGGAGATCAACCTTGCCACCACGTGCTGTTGGAAGTGTCTGAGGGAACTAATGCAGGGCACAACACAAACCTTTGCTGCAACTTGCCCAGTAGTGAGATTCAACTTTCACTTTCCTTGAAAAGTGGTATGTTTTATAATGTTTCATTTAGAACCAAGTCGCACATGGTGCTGGCATGTGAAGGCATATTATTTAGGACAAGCCACAAAACTTGCACTCGTTCTTAAAAGTCAACCTGAAATATATACAGTGTACTTGCCCAGTGGGACAAGCAAGATGTTGTTTTTCACTTGCCCTTAAGCTATACTTTTAAAATTCTACTTGCCCGGGACAACGAGGCAATCCCCAATGTCGAGCCCAGTAATGCTAAAATGGCTACCTCCGCCTGTTTCGGTTGCTGAAGTGTGTTTTGTCTGCAGTTCGCTATATTATAGTTGGTATGTACATGTACTATAAAAAGAAAAGCTTAATATGTTCAAATTTGATATATGAACCCACAAATGCGGTATCTATTTTTCTCAACAACATATTTTAGTTCTACTGTTATATTAATGACTACATAATTTATCATTGAACTTGACATGAATATTGAAAAATAAAAATTCTGTTCCACATATGTGCAATTTGAAAAAAATCTTGCCACCACTTGCTATTGGAGGTTTTTGAGCGAACTAATGCTGTAATGGCTGCCCCCGCTCGTTGCGGTGCTGTAGTGTTTTTGCTGCTCGCTGACTGCAGTTGACTTGTTAACAAGCGCTATTGTGTTTCGCGGATTGATTCCATTTCCTGAATTAGCCGGCAGACAATTGCCCTGTCACTCCTAACCCCTTCCCGCCCAGTGTCCGCGTCCGATGAATGAATGAGTGCTTAAAGGCACATCGACACACAAAGGTCATTTAGTGCCATAAAATATCACCAAAGAGTGGTCCTTTGTCGTTGCTGAAGAACAATAACAAAGCAGAATCATTCTAGGTGAAAGAAGACAAAGAGTGAGAGTAAGAACCTTCAGATCCAAAGAGGACCAAGGGATCTTTTAGATGCATGGTATCAATTGACAGATCTACACATCCCCTTCTTGTATAATGCGAGCAGGTTGCCACAGCAACTTAGGGTTCCCCGGGAGGTGCCAACTCCATTGCACAACATAAGGTGTGCCCCTTGCAGGGTACGTTCCCATACAACATTTTCGTCTGCTTCTATGATTCCTCTCAGGAAAAACTCAGCAATAAGGCATGGATAAGCCATATATTCGAATATTCAGTGATTTGAAAAATAGGTTTGGGAGAGTGCAAATTTGACTTTTATTTTGTTCCTTTGTTATATAAAGGTATTCGGTTATAGTCTTGTATCCACCGAAGCCCTCACACGACCTTCCTCCCCTATCAGGCACTGTACACACGGAAACCATTTCAATCCCCGGGGATATTCCAGAGGACCTGGCAGCATATAGCGCACACGCTCTAAGCACTGCCTTATTTATGCTAGGT
>OZ012696.1:15345652-15360652 GCA_963942565.1 Maea johnstoni | reverse complement strand
CTCTGACTTGCTGAGTCTATCTCTCTCTCCCCTCTCTCTCTCTCTCTCTGACTTTCTGCTCTCTCTCTCTCTCTTATTGATTCACGTCCCATTTTACACATATAGGGTAGCTAAAGGCTTCCTCTGTATTTCTAACTTATGTTTGGCCGTCTCAGATCTATGATGATCTATAACATCATTAGGTGGCAGCTACGATTAGTAGTGAACTCTGAAGACCTTTCGAAATATTCTCTCCTTCTAGCAATACGTAGACTGCAATCTATAGCGTCAGATTGATCAAAATTATTACACGTATCGGACGTAGCTTTATATTTTATGCTTGTTTCGCGACAGGCTTGGCCCGTGAAGTTGCTTGGTTGCCGTGTAGTGTTTCACTGTTAGCGCCACAATTAGCGGGCGGCGTGCGTGCTCCACACTCGTTACTGCGAGAAGCTGTGGCGTACGGTCACTGTGTTACGGCGCTCTCTCATGCCAGCAACTTACCTGGACCTTAGATGAATAAAAGAATGGATATGTAGCGAGAGACCAATTACTATATGCGCTATGTGTATATATATTTATTGACTGCATATGAACTGGAAAAAACATACAAAAAGAATGATACATCGAGAAACAGAAAAAAACTGGCTATGCCAGGGGTCTCGAATCCTGACTAAGTGCGACATCATGCAGAAAATTAACTATCTAGATACCTTGCCAATCAAAATCACGAACGCTTGATACCAGTTTAGGGCGAAATTATCCGTCACCTTTCCTATTCGTTATTATTTCCTACATGTGTAGGATGTATGTACCTGCTATAATATATATATATGTATATATATATATATATATATATATATATATATATATATATATATATATATATATATATACAGTGCCGGCATTTAATTCCTGCACTAAATGAGCGAGCCGCCCGGGCATAGTTCACAACCGCAGGCCCGAATGCTACACAGTTTCTTGGCCATTTATGCATGTGTGACGTCAGGACTGAACATAGCTTTGTTTGACATGCTATGTGTGTCATTGATGTGCTTTGCTTATTTTTTGAATTGTTGTCCACAATAGTTTTTATAACCAGGCACTGGCAGACGTCCGGTCGACTGGTGCAGGAACTAAATGTCTGCACTGTATATATATATATATATATATATATATATATATATATATATATATATATATATATATATATATAGGACTTAGCTTATGTACAGACAGGTAAATGTATTGAAATGCTGGTATCGTGTCATCTGGCCATGATCGTTAAATACCCTGTGACCCCCGCCTCCAAGCACGCCAAAACCCTTTGCAACTTACAGACTAGCTACAGTATGTAGCTTGCGGGCAAAATCATTTCCCAATCAGTTGGTCAAGACAAATTGCTCGCTTGTATTCTCCAATGTTCTTGCCTGGACACTTTAACAATACCTTAGGAAGGGATGCTGTAATCTTAACAATGATCGGTCACATGTCTAATTCTGTAGTATGCCTAGGGGCTGATCATAGTCGTCTACCCGCGTGGGGTCTCAGGGCCGCCATCTTGACCCATCGTCACTTCCGGTATTGTTAGCGCGGGCGTGTTTTTCTGGGGAGAAGCTTGGGTGAAGAGGCTGGCTATTTGTAAGAGTCCGTGTGCGGCCGAAACTCGTGTAAAGGCCATATGCATTAGACAGGGACTGTTTAAAACTTGAAGTATCTTTGTTTAGAGTTAACTGGCAATGATATTTGATAATAATTAAATGTAATGAATTCAGCTATTCAAAGTATATTTACATATATAAATACACACACACACACACACACACACACATACATACATACATACATACATACATACATACATACATACATACATACATACATACATACATACATACATACATACATACATACATATATATATATATATATATATATATATATATATATATATATATATATATATATATATATATATATATATATATATATATATATATATATATATAATATATATAAATATATATGCTACTACAGTCTTAGTAGTTGCCAGGGCCTTTATGATGTGCCCAGCTAGTTAGATCTGTAGCTCTTACCAGTACGAGATCTATGACGCTGGCCAAACCACTTCTCCCATCCAAACCGACTTCTCATCCTCTCTCCTCTGATCCACGACTGACCGTGATAAATTCAGCTATTCAATTTGCGCTGGATTAGAGGCCGGCCACGAATAGTTACTCCTCTGGGATAGTCAACGAGAACAGCAATTTGGCAGCAAAAATCAGGCCCCGGCTCGTTATGATCAGCCACTAGCATGAGGCGCCGAGCCATCCTATTCCGATGACCTATCATGATTGGAAGTCAATATCCTAATTCCTAGCGAGGCGCTCGAGTCGATCTATGGCGGCCATTACTGAATTCTTTAACCCATTTGTATCTAGAAGAGACGTGTTCTGACAACTTTGGAGATAACTAAATTAAATAGACTTTCTTTTGGAAGACATTTAACCCTTATATATATATATATATATATATATATATATATATATATATATATATATATATATATATATATATATATATATATATATATATATATATATATATATATATATATATATATATATTCTGCTGGTCGCTAATGTGGCCAATGCAAAATGACGCAAAAACAGAAAAATGACTGAAACCCTGACAAATGGGTACTCATCTGAGAGTACGTAGCAAGAGTTATCCAATGAATATCAACGCCGCAGGGTTTAGATGGTTTTCAAAACGTTTTGCGGTCTTGTGCTTTGGATCAAAGTAAACTTAGCATTGGAAGGGTTAAATAGGAATTGTTCAAACTAACTGGAACAAGAACTTTCAATCAAATATTTCTCCATGTTTTGCTCTGTTATCATTATATATTCGTTTGTTTCAGAGTATGTGAGCATTTTGCATCATGCTTCTTTTTGCAAAATCAAATAGGTAGTTTGGATGAAAACACAGAACAATTGATATCTAATCCATTTATACATATACATTTCGTATGTGTTTATTATTGTTGAGTATTGGTATATCCTTTCATACTCTTGATATGATATATGACTTTGTAACTCCTGTTGCAGTCAATAAATATACATCCATACGTACAGTGGGTTAATCATAACATCAGCTAAAAGCATTATGAACATTTCCCCAAGAATGAAACCTGATACTGGATGAGAATTGTTTAAATCTATGAACGATAAATGTTGGTGTGATTCAGAGATTTGATATATGGTGCATTATTCAAATAAACAGCTGGTAGGATCTAACCATTAATTATCTTACGCAATTATACATACAATTAATTACACTTAGAGACTGTTATCCAATTATTCTCAGGTGTCTACTGAGAGGTTTCCTGCAAAGAGTATGTTTTATTCATGAAGGTATAAATCACAAACACGCTTGGCATAGAATGATGGCAAAAGAAGAGACAGAGATGTCATTTTCCACTCTCTTCTCTAACAGGATATCAATCAACCTAATAATAACAATACCTTGATTGGTTAAATAATGTGTTAATATAAGACTCTATGGCTACAGTGCCGGCATTTAATTCCTGCACTAAATGCGTGGGCAGCCCGGGCATAATACATGAACGCACACCCGATTGCCACCCATATCCTAGGCATGGATGCATGGATGACCTCGCAATGAACGTAGCTGTGATGAGCACGTTACGCGGGCCATTAATGTGCTTGGCTTATTTTTTGACATGTTATCCACGGGTGTTTCTACAACTAGGCATTGGCAGACGTCCGGTCGACTTGTGCAGGAATTCAATGTCTGTACTGTATCAATAAACAGCGTGGTCGGGCGCACCCCAACGGCAGAGTTATCTAATGTATTGGACGGCGACAGCTTGTTGTTTTATAGCCGCAAAATCCATCCCAGGTTTTGAGTACTTTTCGACGTCTACATACCATAGAGTTGGGCTTATATGGGGTTTTCTGATGTTCACCTGTGTAACATTATAAAACAAAACACAAATATATCTTAACAGTAGGCATTAGGATTCAAATTATATACTTAAAACAAACTTCTCAGACAAATGTACCTGGAATCATGGCATGAGGCAGTATTCAGTCAAATTATACCCGCAAAACATTATTAAAGGAGAGTACGGGAGGACAATTAAATCCAAGGGTTAATTGTAAGAAAATGAACTAAAACACACAATAGAATCTAGTATTTAAGACATTCGAAGCCAATTAAAGTCGCACGACATTATTAGATGATCAGTGGAAATACACATTTATAATGCCACTCGCCCGAACCCTGTTGGGAAGATTTGTTTAGGAAGGATCAGCCCAAGACGTTATTCACCAATAAAACTATCTGCATTCTGACCCAATCCTATTACCTCGCGAAACAAATGGATCCAGCAGTTCCCATCAGTTCTTCCTCTCACCTTTTCTTGGCATCCGCCCGCAAAAAGCCTGTCAGTAATTTATAACCGCAAGAGGTATAACCTGCTTCTGTTAATAGAGGGAAAGGAGGAAGGATGATATAGGGAAATTGGGGGGGGGGGGGGCTTCTTCCTCTTCTTCTTAGCACTAGTAAGATGCCAGTTTCGCCTTAACACTTCCAATGCTAATGCTACTTTCGTCCAAAGCACACTAATGCAAAGACTTTTGAAAGCCATCTTAACCCTGGCATGTTGGTATTGTTTGGATAGCTCTCGCCGAGTACTCTCAAATAAGTACCCATGTGCGCTGGTTTCAGTCGTTTTAGTTTTCTTCGCATCATTTTGTCATTGGCCAAATTAGCCACCATCAGCATAAGTGTTGAAGGGCGTGTATTGTTAGTTGTTACCCTTCTTCTTAACATTTTAGTACATATTATAGTGAGCGTATACACGATTTTTTATCACATATCTGCATAAAGTAGAAGTGTGATTTTAGAACGATATGGTACATTAGAGGTTACGTCTTAGCCGAATGGACTAGCGTATTTCGATCTCTGTTAACGATCCAACTGCTCAAGCGTCAGTGCAGAAATGGAAAAATAGTAGAAAAAGTAACCGTAACCAAATATCCACTGTAATGTATTGTTTCTTACTGTATGTCCAATGCAGAATTATACAAGTACAAAATGTTGAGTAGAATTTGGAAATATGTTGTTGTTTTTCGTCACTTTCTCTGCCAGATTACGGTTAAGTCGTGACTAGCCAGTTGTAACCGGTGGAGGAAACCAAAAAACACCCCCTAACCCCAAGTCACTGGCAACTTTCTCACACACATTACCCCGGTGGGATTCGAACCCGAACAGTGGTGAGAGACAGCTAGCAGTTAATGGCAACGTCTTAGGCCACACAGCCATCAGCGTAGGCCAATGTTGTGTAGAAAATCAACATAAGGTGAATAAAACATTACAGGCAGAATGAAAAGCAAAGTATAAGTGATACTAAGCAATATATGATAAACCGCATATAATTGTTTGGTCACCTCTGTAAGAACCTCAGTAAGAGCTACTCTCCCCTTCACCTCGTCCGTGTTTGATACCTGTTGTTTTGTATTCCTCGCTGGAAATAATGTAATCAGGAATGATCCGTTGTCTATTGCAATGAAGATTTGTAGCATGGTCTTGCCCCGATTATGCATTCCTGGTCATCGCTATTCCCACATGTTCCCCCTTTCCCCCCTTTCTCCCCCCTTGTGCCAATCTCCCATCATTGATTCATCATCGGCCCAGGGCGCAGAGCACCACAATCTGTATGTTAGCAACCCCATAAACACACAGACATCAGTCTAGGTCTTCATTGAATAATGCCGCTATCTCTTAATCATTTAGATATGTAGTCGACCCCCATGGTCGAATGATCTAGCAGTCCCATAAACATACAGACATCATTTAGGGATACAGTCTACCCCCATTGTCGTGTGGTCTACAGACCCTAAGCATACTTATATCAGACAAGCTCTTCATTAAATAAGTGTCTCTTAAGCACTTAGAGATACACTCGGAGTCGTTGGAGATTTCTTCCACTCATCATGGGGCTTCACTGACACCTCCTCCTTCCACTCCCCAGTCGGCGCCATTGGCAACTCCCCCTCCACTCACCAGGGGGCGCCACTAGTACCTCCCCCTCTTCTCCCCAGGGGGCGCTACTCAGGTTGTTACCTATTTATCAAAGACGTCTCACGTGCTAAGTAATCCTTCCTTTACACACGCTAATGATTATCGAACGTCCACGCCATAGCTGAAATATTCATACCGCATTTTTGGAGCATCCGTTAAGTGGCTCTAGTAATATCCATCGGCACAGCTGTGATGGGTGTAGCATCCCGGTGAACGAGGCTAATGTTGGAATGTAATATATCAGGCCTGTACCTGGCGCACAGGGCGTACTGAGGCGTGGGCCGCCCATTATTTACCTACTCTCGGGCTACTACATGGAGTACCTGCTAAATGCCATTGTAATGCACTTACACGCGGTTAGTGACAGCAAATCATCTCTCGCCCCCACTCCACGCCGACCTGGTACATACTCTCGGGCTAGTGCATGAAGTACCGTAATTTCGCATGTATAAGACGCACCCGCATATAAGACGCACCCCTTGTTCAGGCCTTTAAAATGATGTATAGACATTAGTTTTGTGTATAGTGCGCACCCCCTTTTCGGAAACCTTGTGGCAGATAAACTCCTCACTAACAATGCAGGAAAACTGGTGAAACACATATCGAATGTGAGAAAGATGACATGGATGCTTATCACTCTGTGTCAGTGCCCGATACCCATTGTCCTAGGCATGATATAGATTGTAATCAATAACATCTGATGGAGGGTAGTGCTGTAATTACAATTCATAGAAGCCGCGGCAAACATTGATGGGCATTGTTCTTGCCGCAATATAATTGTAATTTGGTATAACCATCCTAGGCATGATATAGATTGTAATCAATAACATCTGATGGAGGGTAGTGCTGTAATTACAATTCATAGAAGCCGCGACAAACATTGATGGGCATTGTTCTTGCCGCAATATAATTATAATTTGGTATAACCCGCCCGCTTGTTTGAATCTAGGTAGAGCTGAATTCAGGTAATCCACTTTATCTCCTTGTGCCCTGGGGACTCAATGTAAAACACCTCAGATTTCTAGCTTTGTGTATAAGACGCACCCTCGATTTGAGTGGGAAAATTTGTGTAAAAAAGTGCGTCTTATACACGCGAAACTACGGTACCTGCTAAATGCCTTTGTAATGCACTTACACGCGGTTAGCGACAGCAAATCATCTCTCGCCCCCACTCCACGCCGACCTGGTACATACTCTCGGGCTAGTGCATGAAGTACCTGCTAAATGCCTTTGTAATGCACTTACACGCGGTTAGCGACAGCAAATCATCTCTCGCGCCCTCTCCACGCTGGCCTGAGAGAGGGAAATTAGCACTGCACGTTCATAGGCAAAATGAAGGAAATCGGGAGATCAAAGATGCATTTTCATAATGTCTTTTAACCCTTTGTGCTGAGGTTATTTTCATCCAATGCACAAAATCAAAAGATTATGAAAATCATCTTAGCCCTGTCATGTTGCTATCCATCGGATAGCTCTCGCTGAGTACTTTCAGATGAGTACCCATGTGCCAGGATTTCAGTAATTTTCCAGGTTTCCTTGCATCATTTTGTATCGGCCAAGTAAGACACCAGTAGCATAAGGGTAATTCCATTCATGTCTGTAGGTGCCAAAAGTATCATTGATATTTTGATGGTATCTTTCGACCTGGGTATTTTTGGAGAAGATTTAAAGTGAAGAGGTTTTCATCAGAATCCAACCAACCTTTCTATTTCAGGTATGTTTTGAATCAAATCTTAAGAAAATATATCTGGTAATTGTAATATTTGTTTGGCCAGATGCCTTATTCCGAATGTGGGAACCTCGATCCAGTAGACAGCATAGTTACTTTATTCGGGTTAATGCAAATTTTGTTCAGCAGTTTTGCGAAAGTGGGCCATATCCGAAACCCTTGGTATAAGTCAGGCATTCACTATAGCGCATTTAGTAATTGGTCTCTCGCTACATATCCATTCTTTTATTCATCTAAGCATTCGCTCAATCTATGATCTACTCGTCTAGCCTTATGAATGCAGCTGCTCATGTTAAACAATTCAGTAGCCTTCGCTGATAGCCACAGTAAGGCCTTCACTATAGCGCATATATTAATTAGTCTCTCGCTACATATCCATTGTTTTATTCATCTAAGCATTCGCTCAATCTATGATCTACTCATCTCGCCTTATGAATGCAGCTCATGTTAAACAATTCAGTAGCCTTCGCTGATAGCCACAAGTCCCCAGTTGCACGTAAAAATGCACTCGCCGAGAGGCAGTTATGGCCAATATGGGGTGCCGAGACAGCTAATGGATTTATTGTGAGCAACACCTGAACCTAGTGATGCACCAGAAAAATGGATCAATTCTGGGTCAAGAGTTACTACGAGTGCCTCACTACAATGTCTAACTAGCTCGATTGAATACCTTGTTTCTTTCATGGCGAAGGTAAAATATTTTAAAAATGGTAAAATGGATCAATTCTAGGTCAAGAGTCACTTCGAGTGGCTCACTACAATGTCTAACTAGCTCGATTGAATATTTTTTGTCTCTTTCCTGACGAATGTACAAAGAATTGTAAATGCATATTTCTGATTTTCCTTCTAAAATTGAGGAGTACATTCAATGGCCAATGTTACTTAAAGGTTGAGGCATATAAAGAAAGCGCCATTCATGATGATTGTAGAACATTTATAAATGCATATTTCTGATATCGGTTTAAATTGGGGAATGCATTCAATAGCAATTTTGGCACCAAATGTTACTTAAAGGTTGACGCATAAAATGTAAGCGCCGATGGCGATGTTTGTTGCTAGTAGTCATGATAATTAGTATATTTCATCATTTTGTTACTCTATGCCAAGTGTTTATTAAGACAGGTTTAAATTATTGCTATTTACAATCTTACAATATGCACGAAATCAATTTGCGTGAATAAAATTGCACCTTAGTTTGCTAAATGGGGAGTCACCTATCAACTACATGAAATCTGAAGGAGAAACGTTGATCAGATCATAACCCACAACTCTCTTTCAAATATTTTGTGAAATCACTTGCTACTCAAAGTTACTGTCGAAGGTGTTCGGTATCCAGACGAAAAATTCTAGGGGAAATCTAAAGCATAATCGGGATAACATTTATCCTGTTTATTTCCTATGTCCCTGTTATCAAGCTGCTTTATGATGCGCCATTGCAGAGTTGGAGGTTCTTCGATTCATTTCCCCACCTGCCTCCTTCCTGATAGTCTGCTGCTGCTGGTGCAGGAGACAATAGACAGGTGTTAACCAGGTACTCATTGTCACACCTTTACCGTCAGACAACACACACCTGACAGGTAAAAACACCCCCCTGCCAAATATCCAAACATCCCCCACCAGCCTTCCTGCTAGTCTGCTTCTGCTGGAGACAATAGACAGGTGTTAACCAGGTACTCATTGACACACCTTTACCGTCAGACAACACACACCTGACAGGTAAAAACACCCCCCTGCCAAACATCCAAACATCCCCCACCAGCCTTCCTGATAGTCTGCTGCTGAGGAGACAATAGACAGGTGCTAACCAGGTACTCATTGTCACACCTTTACCGTCAGACAACACACACCTGACAGGTAAAAACACCCCCCTGCCAAACATCCAAACATCCCCCACCAGCCTTCCTGCTAGTCTGCTTCTGCAGGAGACAATAGACAGGTGTTAACCAGGTACTCATTGACACACCTTTACCGTCAGACAACACACACCTGACAGGTAAAAACACCCCCCTGCCAAACATCCCCCACCAGCCTTCCTGATAGTCTGCTGCTGAGGAGACAATAGACAGGTGCTAACCAGGTACTCATTGTCACACCTTTACCGTCAGACAACACACACCTGACAGGTAAAAACACCCCCCTGCCAAACATCCAAACATCCCCCACCAGCCTTCCTGCTAGTCTGCTTCTGCAGGAGACAATAGACAGGTGCTAACTAGGTACTCATTGACACACCTTTACCGTCACACAATACACCTGACAGGTAAAAACACCCCCCTGCCAAACATCCAAACATCCCCCACCAGCCTTCCTGCTAGTCTGCTTCTGCAGGAGACAATAGACAGGTGCTAACTAGGTACTCATTGACACACCTTTACCGTCACACAATACACCTGACAGGTAAAAACATCCCCCTGCCAAACATCCAAACATCCCCCACCAGCCTTCCTGCTAGTCTGCTGCTGCAGGAGACAATAGTAAGGTGCTAACTAGGTACTCATTGTCACACCTTTTCCGTCAGACAACACACACCTGACAGGTAAAAACACCCCCCTGCCAAACATCCCCCACCAGCCTTCCTGATAGTCTGCTGCTGAGGAGACAATAGACAGGTGCTAACCAGGTACTCATTGTCACACCTTTACCGTCAGACAACACACACCTGACAGGTAAAAACACCCCCCTGCCAAACATCCAAACATCCCCCACCAGCCTTCCTGCTAGTCTGCTTCTGCAGGAGACAATAGACAGGTGCTAACTAGGTACTCATTGACACACCTTTACCGTCACACAATACACCTGACAGGTAAAAACACCCCCCTGCCAAACATCCAAACATCCCCCACCAGCCTTCCTGCTAGTCTGCTTCTGCAGGAGACAATAGACAGGTGCTAACTAGGTACTCATTGACACACCTTTACCGTCACACAATACACCTGACAGGTAAAAACATCCCCCTGCCAAATATCCAAACATCACCACCCCCTGCCTTCCTGCTAGTCTGCTGCTGCTGGAGACAATATACAGGTGCTAACTAGGTACTCATTGACACACCTTTACCGCCAGACAACACACACCTGACAGGTAAAAACACCCCCCTGCCAAACATCCCCCACCAGCCTTCCTGCTAGTCTGCTGCTGCAGGAGACAATAGTAAGGTGCTAACTAGGTACTCATTGTCACACCTTTTCCGCCAGACAACACACCTGACAGGTAAAAACACCCCCCTGCCAAACATCCCCCCCCCCCTGCCTTCCTGCTAGTCTGCTGCTGCAGGAGACAATAGACAGGTGTTAACCAGGTACTCATTGACACACCTTTACCGTCAGACAACACACACCTGACAGGTAAAACACCCCCCTGCCAAACATCCAAACATCACCACCCCCTGCCTTCCTGCTAGTCTGCTGCTGCAGGAGACAATATACAGGTGCTAACTAGATACTCATTGACACACCTTTACCGCCAGACAACACACACCTGACAGGTAAAAACACCCCCCTGCCAAACATCCCCCCTGCCTTCCTGCTAGTCTGCTGCTGCAGAAACAATAGACAGGTGCTAACTAGGTACTCATTGACACACCTTTACCGCCAGACAACACACACCTGACAGGTAAAAACACCCCCCTGCCAAACAACCCCCCCCCCTGCCCTCCTGCTAGTCTGCTGCTGCAGGAGACAATAGACAGGTGCTAACTAGGTACTCATTGACACACCTTTACCGCCAGACAACACACACCTGACAGGTAAAACACCTCCCTACCATACATCCTCCACCTGCTAAAACATACGGCAATATAGAGATAGCACTGCACACTGCAATAATGATACACACAGCAGCTGCAGCAGGAAAGCTGTACTATAAGTATCTGGAATTTCGTTTTTTGTCGCTTTTTCTGCTATATTGCGGCTAAGTCGTGACTAACCAGTTGCAAATGGTAAA
This sequence comes from Maea johnstoni, assembly GCA_963942565.1. Classification (NCBI taxonomy): domain Eukaryota; kingdom Metazoa; phylum Annelida; class Polychaeta; order Spionida; family Magelonidae; genus Maea; species Maea johnstoni. The sequence continues at coordinate 15,348,894 of OZ012696.1, read as the reverse complement.
AGAAACCTGAGTATCCGTCAAAAAGCACTCACTGGCAACTCTCTCACTTGCCCCGGGTGGGGTATAGTATAAGTAGCTATAGGATAATGATGACAATACGTACAAAAGAAGGAAAAAGATGATGAAAAAGAGGTCTAACAGAATAAGGAAGAAACAGGTGAAAGCAGTAGTAGTAGTAGTAGTAGTAGTAGTAGTAGTAGTAGTAGTAGTAGTAGTAGTAATAGTAGTAGTAGTAGCAGTTGATGAAGAAAAAGAATGAAAAAGAGAAAAAAAAGTAGAATATGTTGACAATGGTGATATTGAGGAAGAAGAAAAAAAGAAGGATCAGAAGAAGAACCAGATGATGAAGTTTACGCAGGAGAAGAAGAAGAAGGATATGCGAAAACTACAATATTGGTAGCGGTGTGAATCTCAGTGGTGCTCCAATAGAGAATGTTGGTGGTGATAAGATAAATTGTAGAGGCCCTAGTTTGCCCTTGGTTTACCCTTAGGAATCGAGTATATGTCGATATCTCCTCATCAACCGCCGAGATTGACCGAAGCAATCTTCTGCCGGAGAATTCAATCAGTGCCGTCCAGATCAAATCGAGGTTAAAGCGTCATCGCATTGACGCGAGCTCAGACTGATATCCCTTGCCTTTAGTGGGCTCTGTGCTAACCCATTATCGCCCACAGCAGCCAAAACACGCCGGACAATTTTCGGAATATTTTTTCAACAAAAACATTTTTTGGAAAACATTTGAAGGAGAAAGGTTGTCCATACACCAAACAACAACTCTCCTTCAAATATATTATAAAACTTTGCTTTATTCCCAAGTTGTTCCCAAAAGTATGTGAGTTACAGACGATACTTTTTAAAAGGAACTCAGTGTAGCCAAAAGAAGTCTGACAATTTTGGAAATATCTATGTAATAAAATACTATTTTTGAAAAATATTTGAAGGAGAAAGATAGATCATAAGCCAAAATTACCTCTCTTTGAACTATTTAATGAATACATTGTTTTATTCTCAAGATTTCCTCAAAAGTATGAAAATTGCAGACGATACTTTCTAGAGGATTTTTGCAAATGGGTTAAAAAGGGAGCCGGCTTTCTCAGCCTTCGTTTTCTGCCTGAGCGAATCCTCGTGCCTAGGCGCGAAGGAATGTGGAAGTTATTAGGAGACTATTATTGATAAGGCTGGTGACATTTACGTGTAAAGTGGCAATACCGCTCCAGTACTACACATGCCGGCCACAATCTATAGGCGGAAAACATGGCGATTATAATACTCCCCTTCCTCGCTCACGACTACTTACTGCTGCTTCAATAGCCAGAGAGTTATGGGCACGTCAGTCGACGCAGAGATATTAGACGTTGACACACCATATTTGGCTCAGCCCAACACAAATTGAGATCTCATAAAGGATTGAGTTTATCTTAATAGGTACTTGCGATGTACTTACACGCCAAGGAGAAGTTTACGTTATAAACATAACAAGAGGTAGTAGTAGTAGTAGTAGTAGTAGTAGTAGTAGTAGTAGTAGTAGTAGTAGTAGTTGTAGTAGTAGTAGTAGTTGTAGTAGTAGTAGTAGTAGTAGTAGTAGTAGTAGTAGTAGTAGTAGTAGTAGTAATAATAATAATAATAGTAACAATAATGATAATAATAATAATAATAATAATAATAATAATGATAATAATAATATTAATAATAATACTTATATTAGGTGTAGCAATGCGGTTTTCTTTTATTTGATTCCGCTTGTATAAAAACATTATATATCGTATCTAATCATACTAAATAGTGCTTTTAGACTCCAGATACGGCGTACTCCATCTGTTTGATTCATGAACACACACCTGTTCCCGGCTGAGCCGAGACCACGGAGTTAATTAAACCATCGCCAAACCACCTGTTGTTCTTTCCGCGAAAACGCATCCCTGTCCGGGGGCAAGATGGCGGAAGTGATTTGTCTGTGTTAGCGACACGCGTTTTTGACAGCGCCTTGCGGTTAAGGTGGGCAGGGAAGTGATTTATCAAAGGATAATCGGGGATTATGTTTGGATAGCGCTTATCCTGCGTTTTATGATGTGGAAAACGAGATTTCTAAGCCAATTTTTCTAAAGGGAACGTGTACACCGTTCGGGTGCGTTTTTGATTGATCGCTAAACGTTACACAAAATGAAATACCTTTTGACATACATGAGATTGAATGACATAATTAGTGTTGTATTAAGTTCATCCGTGTAAGTTCTAATCTTGACTAGTCATAGGTTAATGGGGAAGGAGGCCGCAGTGCCCGGACAATGTGCAACCACCGACACACCTTTTAGAGGTCTCTGTCGTGAGGGGAACCGCAGGCCCTGTGCCGAGGTTATAGGAGTGAGTCACGCCGCTCTTTGCTCTGGACCACTCGCTCATGGTATAGTACTCTATTTAATCGACCATCTCTGTTGAAATGAAGTACATATACATTCGAAAAGATAAAGGAAGAAAATTTACACATATATAGACTCATGAAAAAACACGGTTATTAACAACGAACACACACGACAGGATGAAGTGGACAGGAAATTGTTAGACCGAGTACGTTAAAAAGATTCTAGGAGACACTACCGAGACTCCTTTGTCTCTTTCAGAGGGTGAGGCAGTGGGAGTGAAAAAGAAATCCTTTTAGGTTGCTCAAGTCATTTACCCAGTAGCTGGACATGTGAGAAAGTTTCCATTGATTTGGAGTTAGGCAGTGGTTTTTGCAGGGTACTCCGGTTTTCTCCACTACTTACAACTGGCTAGTCACGGATTAGCCACAATTGGCATAAATGTGACGAAAAATTAAAAAAAATCCAAATTACCCAGTAGACTGGCTATGAAAAAGACGAGTAGACCTATTACCCAATTTCATTCCTGCTCTGTATTGTTTTCTAATACATTCTATATACTGTAAATTCGGAAAAGATTGCGTTAGTTTAATTTTCGCGTTTTTAGCGTTTAGCCTCGGACGCAAAATTTAAATTCGCAATGAAAATGCTGCCACCTTAAGTGCATAGCTTGCACTCCATGTTGCGGCTACAAAGTTAAAAAACGCAAAAATCGTTTTCTTGTAAATTCGCAAAATCTACAATCTACAGAATCCACCATGGGGCAATGCCCAATAGTTGCAAGAGGGAAGGAAGGAATTGGATTTTACCTCGTTTTGAACAAATAAGGCCATATAGAGGGTGCTAGCTGTAGAAGGGTTTTTTGATCATAAGGGTATGCAGCT
>OZ012696.1:15339458-15345452 GCA_963942565.1 Maea johnstoni | reverse complement strand
ACTCAGTGGAGCATTGATAAGCTCTATGTTAGTTCTCACACTCACATCCTTACTGGGAGATCTATACAAACAAGACGATTGGATTAGAGGGTATCCATCTCGTTATCTCGCGAGAGTTCTCGCCATAACGAGATTACGGTTAACACATGTTCCCGCGACCTCGGCAAGTTAGCTGGATTAAACCGGATGTATCTTGTCCACCTTATGACACGATTATCCAGGATTACATTAACACACGCACGCTGCGCTTCCCTACATTATCAACCGCCGTGTGAAACTAGTCTGTAATTCTGAGCAGTATTCACTTAGAATGCTCAAAAACCTGTCCAAATATTAACCCTAATGCTGCTGGTGGCTAGTTTGGACAAACGGAAATGATTCAAAAATCCTGAAAAAAATATTGAAAAGATGATTTTCCAACCTGTCTATAGCGACCACCTTTTAGAGCGGTTCATCTCTACACATATCTGTCTTTGATCCTAATCCCTTGTAGGATGATTGTCTAACGTGTTCATAGTGACCACCTGTTAAAAGCGGTCATCTCTACACATAGCTGCCTTTGATACTTACCCAAAGATGATAATATTTACCTGTTTATTTAGACCACCTGTTAGAAGCCGTCATCTCTACGCATAGCTGCCTTTAATAATACCCCAAGATGATAATATTTACCTGTTTATTTAGACCACCTGTGGGAGCGGCCATCTGTACACATGGGTGTCTTTGATCCTTACAGCCTAACGATGAGATTAACATGTAATAGATTACGCCACTTAAATTCATACTTCTTTAGGAACTTTGGGTAATACAAAGTTCGTTTATTTTCATATAACTTATAGATAGTAAAAGGAATAAAAATACATACAAAATTACATTTATACAGTATATTATTAACAAGTATCCATCTATAGTTTTATAGATCATTACAAAGATACATGCCTCCATAGGACATACACTAGACATATTGAAGGACTTAATTTGTACAGTACATTTGTTGGCCCTATACATTATATACATTATATTATACATATGTCAATAAAGATTTTCATATAATAATTCACAACCTATATATATTTATACTTTAAAATGTACCTGACCCTGTTTCTTTGTCTTTTTCAGGTATGTACCATATTTTCACTAAATATAGGTTGGTTTCAAGTTGACAGTAAGTGTGAAATCTTCTATCAACAACTACTTTATCGGTCCTACAGTTTCCCTAGGAAAATACGTGTATCTCAATGATAGCTATCCAATGAGTACCAACATGACATGGTTTAAAGGTTTTTCAAAAATTTCTGCTTCCTTGTGCTTTAGGTGAAAGTAGCCTCAGCATTGGAAGGGTTAACGGATACCAATATTCTTTATAGACCTCGTGAAAGTTACCCTGGAAATGGCCTTAATGCTATTGTACGTGTTCATGTGTATATCGGTCATTAATCCTTTAGCTGCTGGTGGCTAGTTTGGTCAATACAAAACAATGTGAAAAAAACTGAAAATGACTGAAACCCTGGCAAATGGGTACTCATATGTAAGCATTCAATGAGAGCTTTCCAATGAATACCAAGATGACAGTATTTAGATGATTCCCAAGATTCCTTTGAGTGCTTGTGCTCAAACGAAAGTAGCCTTAGCATTGAACGGGTTAACGGACATTAGCTTGTCTTTGTAGTTGCATATCAGCCATGATTGCTGAATGACCGATGCCGTTGAATCTCCAGATCTGTAATCTGGGCTCTATTACAAGCCATTTAACGTCAGCTATAATCTGCCCTGGACACTGGTCATTAGGTGGGATGATAAACTGACCACTCTAGTGATAGCCAGTGACCGCTAGATGGCGTTGCACGGCTGACTTGCCATGACTGATCACTGTTACACGTCCATCAATAGAGCAATGATAGGGTATTTGTCTCGGCTAAGGGTCGAGCGCACATGCCTAGAAAGGAATAAATACGTATTTGTTTTATTGTCGCATTTTGACAATATCAACCCTTATATGTTGCTGATGCTAATTTGACCAATACAAAATGATGCAAGAAATCTGAAAAATGACTGAAACCCTTACTAATGGGTACTCCCCCGAGAGTACTCAGGGAGAGCTTTCTAGTAAGTACCCTGAAACTATTATAACAGGGGTTAGATAGTTTTCAGATAGTTTTCAGCGCCATTGTGCTTTGGAATTGCAATTAAAGCTAACGGTAGTTTCGCTTGAGCGGTTAGTGGCTGACAATGCCGGTGTGTCCAGGGAAGGGTGCGTTTAATTTCCTAGTACTGCTTCATTAGTCGAGAATAATACAACATGATTGATGTGCCACAGAGATTTCACTTAGCGAAGATTGAATATGTTTAGGTGTTGAATATTCGGTAAGGGATGGACTAGGTTATTGCAGTGTTACGTCACCAAAGGGTATGGTAAATTAATTGGGGGCGGGGTGCTCTGCAATGTTTTGTTAATGAAAAGCCCCCCCTCCCCCACCCACCACGAAATTTTACATAATGCATTAATTAAGCAGTTGATCCTGATTGGGGAAGGACTGTTCCATTTAAAAGTGTGTGAAGGAGGGGGTGGGTGGGGGAGGAGGAACGGAAGATTTTTTTAGGGGGGGGGGGGGGGGCGTCGAAATGTGAATTATTTCACCCCCCCCCCCCCACTGAATTCTGAATTTTGATGGAGGGGAGGGGGGTCCAGAATTTTGAATTTCTGTCGAATTTTCATCTATCTTCCGTTCCTCGTCCCCCCATACACTTTTAAATGGAACGGCCCTAAGTGAAAAGGGGGAAATGGGGGAGCAACTCCCGAGAGCGCCCATCAGACCGGAACCAGACAAAACACCAATTACCGGAATTAGCCCTTCATCAATAGATCAATTAACGAAATACGCGGAATTATAGCACACCCATCTGTCAGCGTCGCCTCTCTCCGCGAGATTTGACAGGCTGCCTCCAATGCGCATGCGCAGACCTTGCATCACAAACGGATAATTGTATCAAGTACTGTAGACGTGCAATGTCCATATGGCAAAAGTCAGGAAACTAAGTATGAGCAATTAGCGTCAGATGATTCTTTGTGAGATTGGCTTAACGTAATAGCATTGTTTGCAGGAGTCAAATGGATTTTCTTTTGAGGGCACGAGATTGCCAAATTTGACTTTCAAATCAAGTGTTATGTGATTGAAAGGAATAATTTGGATATCATGAGGTCACTGTTAATCGGTTTCTCCAGATTACTTTCAACCATGTTGGATATAAAATGAAGGAACAGAAACGCTATAGATGAGTCAATATTGTGATTTTCAGTGGAAACTCGCATTTAAACAGCTACTAATATATAGGAAAGGGATATCATCTTTTCACACACACACACGTTATATATATATATATATATATATATATATATATATATATATATATATATATATATATATATATATAATATATATATATATATATATAAGGTTCTGTGATATTTGAAAGATCTAAAGAGAAGCCATACCTCAATCCAGAATACATGTACATGAACTGTAAAATTAAATATACTGCTTATCAAAAAAAGAAAAATGAGTAATTTAAAAAGCACAAATTGCGAATACTGCAATATGCTAAACTTGGGGTTACTAATGGGGTTAATATTATACAGGAAGCATAAGTTGTGCAATGGGAAGTTGGGCTAGCTGCGTGCATGCCTGCCAAACCGTATCTAGATCTATATAAAAGGTCGGAAATAGCTAATAAGGCTACTGGAGCTGTTGTTATGGTATAGAGTGGCTACTGTAGAGTACACACGCACTACTATTAACTATATAGGCCAAGCATAGGCATAGACCATTCGTTTTCCTTCCTTTAACAGGCCCTGCTTTCTGATACGAATCTAGGGTAGTTCTTTGACATGGCAACGCATAGTTAAGCAACGGTCGCTTTTATAAGGACGGGCACTATCAACAAAAATAAAACCAACAGCAAACACATTTTTTAAATTTCTGCTGTTTTTGGAAAACCGTGACAAAAATCAATTTTCTTTTTGCTTTTTTTGGAAAAACGGTGAAAATATGTATTTTTCTGTCGTTTTCAAGAAATCAACGGAAAAATTATAGATTTGTTCTGCCATTCACACCTGTACCATCGTAGATATTTTGCCTCCCTCACTAAGTGCTCACTTCAATACGCCATCAAAACTACCAGCTGCTACTCATCCGCTGTATGGAGAATCATTTCCTGACCTTTCGTACCTCCGCGAGAGGAAACCAACTCTCCTGGGTGATGGAGGGGAGAATGTCTATGGTGACGTAATGTTTACAAACACAATCATCGCCGGCTGTCAAACAAGGTGTTGGGATTTCTCATCCACTTAGGGGATGGATCTAGGGAGGTGGTGGTGATTACCTAGGCACACAGAAACCCGAGTACGCTGAAATATTAATGTTAAAACATTTGTGTCTCAGGAGAAATACCATCTTCTGAATACACACACACACATACACACTCACACACACACACATATATATATATATATATATATATATATATATATATATATATATATATATATATATATATATATATATATATATATATATATATATAATTATATATATATAATATATATATACATGGGAATATTCTAGTTGTTTGATGAAAGATGGCAGCGAGGTCATATCAGGTTCTTTTTGCTGCTTTTCCATAAAACAATGCAGTAAGCTGGACGACTCGGCCAAGGGGAATCCCCCATAAGGATATTCTAGTAGTGTGTTGAAAGATGCCAGCGAGTGTATGTCAGGGACCTGTGACTTCTAATAGAACAATAGTTGTTACCTAGACCACTCGGCCAAGAGGAATCCCCCAGAAAGATATTCTAGTAGGTGTGTTGAAATGTTCCAGTGGGTGTATGTCTGAGACCTGTGACTTCCTATAGAACAATATATGTTAGCTAGACCACTCGGCCAAGGGGAATCCCCAGAAGGATATTCTAGTAGTGTGTTGAAAGGTGCCAGCGAGTGTGTGTCAGGGCCCTATGACTTCCTATAGAACAATAGTTGTGCGCTAGACCACTCGGCCAAGAGGAATCCCCCAGAAGGATATTCTAGTAGTGTGTTGAAAGATGCCAGTGAGTACATGTCAGGGAGCCGTGACTTCCAATAGAACAATAGATGTTATTGCTGCACTTGACTCGGGTATTGAGAGTTATTGCATGGACGCGGGCACGCACCACCACCCCGTGACACCCGAACCCCACTCACGCTGGCAATACCCTCAGGGTGGCACCCTTACTCCATAAACCCTCACTGACGTGTTGGTACACATTGACATCTGACCTCCAGGGCGTACCCTAATGGCTGCCCAGCACCCCGTGTTACCCTTAGCACCTACATACCCGCAACCCACAAAACCCTGCACGCAGGTAGAGTGCATTCGTCTATACCTGGAGTATGTGGAGTCTCTCGCTCTCTCATTCCGACTTGCTGATTACCCCTCTCTCTCTCTCTCTCTCTCTCTCTCTCTCTCTCTCTCTCTCTCTCTCTCTCTCTCTCTCTCTCTCTCCGCCTGTCCATCCATCCGTCCGTCTCTGTCTCTCTCTCTCTGTGTGTGACTTGCTGAGTCTCTCGCTCTCTCTTTCTGACTTGCTGATTAACTCTCTCTCTCTCTCTCTCTCTCTCTCTCTCTCTCTCTCTCTCTCTCTCTCTCTCTCTCTCTCTCTCTCTCCGTCTGTCCATCCATCCGTCCGTCTCTGTCTCTCTCTCTGGTTCGATCTCTCTCTGACTTACTGAATCTATCGCTCTGATTCTCTCGTTCTCTGAATTGCTGAGTCTCTCGCTCTCTCTGACTTGCTGAGTCTATCTCTCCCCCCCCCCCCTCTCTCTCTCTCTCTCTCTCTCTCTCTCTCTCTCTCTCTCTCTCTTATTGATTCACGTCCCATTTTACACATATAGGGTAGCTAAAGGCTTCCTCTGTATTTCTAACTTATGTTCGACCGTCTCATGATCTATGATGATCTATAAC
>OZ012696.1:15324458-15334458 GCA_963942565.1 Maea johnstoni | reverse complement strand
CCATTTTTTGACCGTTTCACGTGATTTGGCGACAGTTTGTACAGGATGTACGAGTTCGAAATGCATGTGTCCAATAGGAAGGCAAATAGGTACTTCCAAAACTTGCGAGCTTTCCTGCTGCACGAATATTGCATGCGAAGTTGATCCGCTCGATCAACTCCGGCCATAAAAGATTGATAGTTTCTCACCGCGATTGGTGCCGGAACAGCGACTGCTTGACCTGTCTTCAGGTGACGCTCGATGACGACGTTTTCACTTGGATTGCTGTTCGTTGCGAGGAAGTTGACTTGACGCTTATCCTGCCATGCAGTTGCTGTCAGGTTGGCACCCCGTTGCATTACGACCGATTCTCCTTGATTTTTTAGAAGTTTAGGGTGAAGCGCTGCGGGCCATCCCTTGCGATTGGTTCTGATAGTTCCGCACGCATAAATTCCATTAGCTAGTAAGTCCTCAAAGAGAGGGATGCCCGTAAAGAAGTTGTCCATATAGACGTGATAATTTTTTCCGGTGATTTTCTCCGTAAGGTCTTTTACCACTCTGGCGCCCAGACCGATTTCCGAGGTGCGTGATCCATCTATTTCGGGTTTCTTGCCGGTGTACACTTGAAATTCTAGAACAAATCCGTTTCTTGCGTCGGCGCGTTCCCAGACTTTTATTCCGAACTTTGTCGGTTTTGCCGGGAGGTACTGTTTGTAGGATAGCCTTCCTTTGAAAGCTATCATGGCTTCATCGATCGAATGTTCTTTGTTTGGATTGTATGATTCGATGCATTTCACTCCTACGCGATCGTGTAGTGGACGGATATGACAAATCGGGTCATGTCCTTGGGAACCTCTTCGAGGATTTTGCGCGGTATCGTTCACGTGGAAATACTGGTTCAGTTTATCAAAACGAGTACGTGTCATGATAAGTCTGAACGCCGGCATACTGAACAGCCAGTCCTGCGACCAATACATTTTCTTGCTTGGTAATTCTGCGATCGACATTGCAATGAGTAGTCCGATATATGCCTTGATTTCCTGTGCGGTTGTTACATACCACACACAATCAATTTTGTCTGCTTTGCGTTGTTGTTCGTTAGCGTATCGGTTAGTTTCGACGGCGATGTTTTCGAAGAATTCCTCGGGAAACAACTGTAAGAAGAAGTCCATTTCCTCAGATTCCGCTGGCAAAATCTGCGTCGGTCCTACAGGCTCGCGAAAATCTTTGACACGTATGTGATCGGAAACGTTCAGTGTCCATTCGCCATTATTACGATCCAACGGAGGCGGCGGAAAGTCGTCGTCATCATCGAAATTCTCGTTTTCCTGAGCGGCGTTCAAATTATCCCTGAGGGGAAGATCATCCTCAGAATCGAAAAAATCATTTCCATTTTCATTTTCTGGGCGCCGATTTTCTGGTGGGTCAATTTCGGGCGCCTGTGCCTGGTCATTTTCAACTTCCTGTGCGAATCTGGGGGGTAACTCCACCTGTTCAACCCCAGATTCTCCATCACTAGGTCGATTTTTTTTTGTTGTTTTTCCTCTTTTTTTGTTCTTTTTTTTTTCGTGATTTTTAGATGTTTTTTTCGGATTTTGTTCAATTACCTTGTCAGGAGATATTGGAAGATTGTCCAATTCCATGATTTGCCGTCTGAGTGGCAAATCCCAATCAGAATCCTGATCAGAGGACGAATTGTTGTCAGGGGGAAGATCGTTATTCCCCTGACTTTGATGCTGGATTACGCCACTAGTTCCTGGCAAATCGCCATAAGAAACTAGTGGTTGGTAATCCAGAGAGTCCCGTTTGTATGTCAGTGGAAGGGCATCATCAGATTCCCAATCTGATACCTCCATATCCGACATATTATACGATGTAGTATGTATACAACACGGCGAATTCACGGGATTCGCTGTGTTGTGTACATATCGCTAAGGACTCGTACTCGTCATTGGGAATTCCCTGGATTTTCCATATAAGGAAAGGGAATTCCCAGACGAAAACCAATCACAAGATAGCTTACATCGATGGCTATCGATGTAGCTATCTTGTGATTGGATGTTGCCAAATGCATTCTCGCATTCAAGCATGCAAACGAGCGCATGCTGGCGAATAGAGCACGCCGTTATTCAGAGCGTCAAAAGGCGTTCCGCGGCCTGAATGGGGGTAATGGCAGCGACGCCAAGAGACGCTCCGCGGGATTAAGGGGGTAAGTACGGCGACGCCATATGGCGCTTATTTGCCTTAAAGAGTTAAGCCATTCGAAGCCAATTAAAGTCGCACGACATTATCAGATGATCAGTGAAAATATACATTTATAATGCCAATCGTCCGACCCCTGCTGGGAAGATGTGTTTAGGAAGGATCAGCCCAAGACGTTATTCATCAATAAAACTATCTGCATTCTGACCCAATCCTATTACCTCGTGAAACAAATGGATCCAGCAGTTCCCATCAGTTCTTCCTCTCACCTTTTCTTGGCATCCGCCCGCAAAAAGCCTGTCAGTAATTTATAACCGCAAGAGGTATAACCTGCTTCTGTTAATAGAGGGAAAGGAGGAAGGATGATATAGGGAAATTAGGTGGGGGGTGGGGTGTTCATCCTCTTCTTCATTGCACTAGTAAGGTGCCAGTTTCGACGTAACCCTTCCAATGCTAATGCTACTTTCGTCCAAAGCACAAGAATGCAAAGACTTTTGAAAGCCATCTTAACCCTGGCATGTTGGTATTGTTTGGATAGCTCTCGCCGAGCACTCTCAAATAAGTACCCATGTGCGCAGGTTTCAGTCGTTTTAGTTTTCTTCGCATCATTTTGTCATAGCCAAATAAGCCACCAGCAGCATAAGTGTTGAAGGGCGTGTATTGTTAGATGTTACCCTTCTTCTTAACATTTCAGTACATACATGTATTATAGTGAGCGTATACACGATTTGTAATCACATATTTGCATAAAGTTGAGGTGTGATCTAAGAACGATATGGTAAATTAGAGGTTCCCCCTTAGCTGAATGGACTAGCGTATTGCGATCTCAGTTAACGATCCCACTGCTCTGGCGTCAATACAGAAATAGGATATATATATATATATATATATATATATATATATATATATATATATATATATATATATATATATATATATATATATATATATAACTATATATATATATATATATATATATATATATATATATATATATATATATATATATATATATATATATATATATATACATAATAAACTGCATATAATTGTTTGTCCACCTCTGTAAAAACCTCACTAAGAGCTACTACCCCCTCACCCCGTCTGTGTTTGATATCTGTTGTTTTGTATTCCTCGCTGGAAAGAATATAATCAGGAATGATCCGTTGTCTATTGCAATGAAGATTTGTAGCATGGTCTTGCCCCCATTATGCATTCCTGGTCATCGCTATTCCCACATGTTCCCCCTTTCCCCCCTTTCTCCCCCCTTGTGCCAATCTCCCATCATTGATTCATCATCGCCCCAGGACGCAGAGCACCATGATCTGTATGTTAGCACCCCCATAAACATACAGACATCTGTCTAGGTCTTCATTGAATAATGCCGCTATCTCTTAATCATTTAGAGATGTAGTCGACCCCCATGGTCGAATGATCTAGCAGTCCCATAAACATACAGACATCATTTAGGGATACAGTCTACCCCCATTGTCGTGTGGTCTACAGCCCCTAAACATACATACAGTACAGCCATCTTTAGTTCTTGCACCAGTCAACTGGACGTCTGCCAGTGCCTGGTTGTACAAATCCCCGTGCCGGTAACATATCAAAAAGGATCCAGGCACATCTTTGACCTTAACGTAGCTTGCTAGCGTTGGAGATCTCTTCCACTCATCATGGGGCTTCTCTGACACCTCCTCCTTCCACTCCCCAGTCGACGCCATTGGCAACTCCCCCTCCACTCACCAGTGGGCGCCACTGGTACCTCCCTCTCCACTCACCAGGGGGCGCCACTACTACCTCCCCCTCTTCTCCCCAGGGGGCGCTACTCAGGTTGTTACCTATTTATCAAAGACGTCTCACGTGCTAAGTAATCCTTCCTTTACACACGCTAATGATTATCGAACGTCCACGCCATAGCTGAAATATTCATACCGCATTTTTGGAGCATCCGTTAAGTGGCTCTAGTAATATCCACCGGCACAGCTGTGATGGGTGTAGCATCCCGGTGAACGAGGCTAATGTTGGAATGTAATATATCAGGCCTGTACCTGGCGCACAGGGCGTACTGAGGCGTGGGCCGCCCATTATTTACCTACTCTCGGGCTACTACATGGAGTACCTGCTAAATGCCATTGTAATGCACTTACACGCGGTTAGCGACAGCAAATCATCTCTCGCTCCCACTCCACGCCGACCTGATACATACTCTCGGGCTAGTGCATGAAGTACCTGCTAAATGCCATTGTAATGCACTTACACGCGGTTAGCGACAGCGAATCATCTCTCGCCCCCACTCCACGCTGGCCTGAGAGAGGGAAATTAGCACTGCAAGTCCATTGGCAAAATGGAAATCGGGAGATCAAATATGCATTTTCATAATTTCTTTTAACCCTTTGTGCCGAGGTTATTTTCATCCAATGCACAAAATCAAAAGATTATGAAAATCATCTTAGCCCTGTCATGTTGCTATCCATTGAATAGCTCTCGCTGAGTACTTTCAGATGAGTACCCAAGTGCCAGGGTTTCAGTCATTTTCAGGTTTCCTTGCATCATTTTGTATCGGCCAAGTTAGGCACCAGTAGCATACGGGTTATTCTATTCATGCCTGTAGCTGCCAAAAGTATCATGGATATGTTGATGGTATCTTTCGACCTGGGTATTTTTGGAGAAGATTTAACGTGAAGAGGTTTTCATTCGAATCCAACCAATATTTCTCTTTCAGGTTTGTTTTGAATCAAATCTTAAGAAAATATATCTGGTAATTGTAATATTTGTTTGGCCAGATGCCTTATTCCGAATGTGGGAAACTCGATCCAGCAGACAGCATGGTTACTCCATTCGGGTTAATGCAAATTTTGTTCAGCAATTTCGCGAAAGTGGGCCAGATCTGAAACCCTTGGTATAAGTCAGGCATTCACTATAGTGCATTTAGTAATTGGTCTCTCGCTACATATCCATTCTTTTATTCATCTAAGCATTCGCTCGATTTATGATCTACTCATCTTACCTTATAAATGTAGATGATAGCCATAGTAAGGCCTTCACTATAGCGCATATATTAATTAGTCTCTCGCTACATATCCATTATTTTATCCATCTAAGCATTCGATCAATCTATGATCTACTCATCTCGCCTTATGAATGCAGCTCATGTTAAACAATTCAGTAGCCTTCGCTGATAGCCATAGCCAGGCCCTCACTATAGCGCATATATTAATTGGTCTCTCGCTACATATCCATTATCTTATTCATCTAAGCATTCGCTCAATCTATGAGCTACTCATCTTGCCTTATGAATGCAGCTCATGTTAAACAATTTAGTAGCCTTCGCTGATAGCCAGGCCTTCACTATAGCGCATGTATTAATTGGTCTCTCGCTACATATCCATTCTTTTATTCATCTAAGCATTCGCTCAATCTATGATCTACTCATCTCGCCTTATGAATGCAGCTCATGTTAAACAATTCAGTAGCCTTCGCTGATAGCCACGAGTCCCCAGTTGCACGTAAAAATGCACTCGCGGAGAGGCAGTTATGGCCAATATGGGGTGCCGAGACAGCTAATGGATTTATTGTGAGCAACACCTGAACCTAGTGATGCACCAGAAAAATGGATAAATTCTGGGTCAAGAGTTACTACGAGTGCCTCACTACAATGTCTAACTTGCTCGATTGAATACCTTATTTCTTTCATGGCGAAGGTAACATACTGTAAATCACTTAATTATAGCGGGAACAGTAAAATAGCGATAAAAGCGCTCTTCCCATATGCGCTATTGTAAAATCCCCGTCTTTATTAAATTCTTAATTGAACTTGCTGCTGCAGTGTCCGTTCACCGCTATACTTAGATCACACTATCCAGGGCTGTTCCATAATTGCGCTATATAATGTTCACGCCATATTTAAGTGATTTACAGTATTTAAAAAATGGTAAAATGGATCAATACTAGGTCAGGAGTTACTTCGAGTGGCTCACTACAATGTCTAACTAGCTCGATTGAATATGTTTTGTCTCTTTCCTGACGAATGTACAAAGAATTGTAAATGCATATTTCTGATTTTCTTTTCTAAAATTGAGGAGTACATTCAATGGCCAATGTTACTTAAAGGTTAAGGCATATAAAGCAAGCGCCATTCCTGACGAATGTAGAACATTTATAAATGCATATTTCTGATATCGGTTTAAATTGGGGAATGCATTCAATAGCAATTTTGGCACCAAATGTTACTTAAAGGTTGACGCATAAAATGTAAGCGCCGATGGCGATGTTTGTTGTTAGTAGTCATGATAATTAGTATATTTCATCATTTTGTTACTCTATGCCAACTGTTTATTGAGATAGGTTTAGCTTATTGCCATTTACAATCTTACAATAGGCACGAAATCAATTTGCGTGAATAAAATTGCAAATTTGCTAAATGGGGAGTCACCTATAAACTACGTGGAATCTGAAGGAGAAACGTTGATCAGATCATAACCCACAACTCTCTTTCAAATATTTTGTGAAATCACTTGCTACTCAAAGGTACTGTCGAATGTATTCTGTATCCAGACGAAAAATTCTAGGGGAACTCTAAAGCATGAACGGGATAATATTTATCCTGTTTATTTCCTAGGTTGAGAGTTATCTTATGGAATTCCTCTGTCCCTGTTATTAAGCTGCTAATATGCGCCATTGCTGAGCTGGAAGATCTTCGATTCATTTCCCCACCTGCCTCCTTCCTGCTAGTCTGCTGCTGCTGCTGCTGCAGGAGACAATAGACAGGTGCTAACTAGGTACTCATTGACACACCTTTACCGTCAGACAACACACACCTGACAGGTAAAAACACCTTCCTGCCAAACACCCAAACATCCCCCACCAGCCTTCCTGATGGTCTGCTGCTGCAGGAGACAATAGACAGGTGTTAACTAGGTACTCATTGACACACCTTTACCGCCAGACAACACACACCTGACAGGTAAAAACACCTCCCTTCCAAACGCCCAAACATCCCCCACCAGCCTTCCTGATGGTCTGCTGCTGAGGAGACAATAGACAGGTGCTAACTAGGTACTCATTGACACACCTTTACCGCCAGACAACACACACCTGACAGGTAAAAACACCTCCCTTCCAAACGCCCAAACATCCCCCACCAGCCTTCCTGATGGTCTGCTGCTGAGGAGACAATAGACAGGTGCTAACTAGGTACTCATTGACACACATTTACCGTCACACAACACAAACCTGACAGGTAAAAACACCCCCCTGCCAAACATCCCCCATATAGTATTAGAGAGATAGCACTGGCTACTGCAATAGCAGGAAAGCTGCTACACTGCAGGCTACAGGTTAATAAAGACGATATGTACGGAATGGAAACCATCGAATTGAGGGGCAGCAGCATAAATATTAGAATATAAAAAGAGACATTAAGGAAGCAGAAGCACAGTAAGAAGAAAGACAAAGAGAAAACATAACAAAAATGATGATAAAGAAAAAGATGATGAAAAAGAGAAAGAATAGGAGAAAGTAAAAAGATGAAAGTGTTATCATCATCATCATTATTATTATTATTATTATTATTATTATTATTATTATTATTATTATTATTATTATTATTATAAGTAGTAGTCGTAGTAGTAGTTATTCATAGACAGCAAAGAAGGAGGAGAAGAATTAGTAGTATTAGCAGTAGCAGCAGCAGCAGTAGTAGTAGTAGTAGTAGTAGTAGTAGTACATGTAGTAGTAGTAGTAGTAGGAGTAGTACATGTAGGTGTTGTTGTTGTAGATGAAGGAAAATGAAAAAGAGAGAAAAATAGATTTTGCTGATACAGGTAATATTGAAGACGAGAGCGACGAAGAAGAAGATGGATATGCTAAAACTACATCAAGCAGTTCTCCCCATTATTGGTAGCGGTGTGAATCTCAATGGTGCCCCAGTAGAAAATGGTGGTGGTGATAAGATAAATTGTAGAGGCCCTAGTTTGCCCTTGGTTTACCCTTAGGAATCGAGTATATGTCGATATCTCCTCATCACCCGCCGAGATTGACCGAAGCAATCTTCTGCCGGAGAATTCAATCAATGTCGTCCAGATCAAATCGAGGTTAAAGCGTCATCGCATTGACGCGAGCTCAGACTGATATCCCTTGCCTTCAGTGGGCTCTGTGTTAACCCATTATCGCCCACAGCAGCCAAAACACGCATGACAATTTTGGAAATATTTTTTCAACAAAAACATTTTTGGGAAATTTTTTGAAGGAGAAAGGTTGTTCATAAACCAAACAACAACTCTCCTTCAAATATATTATAAAATTTTGCTTTATTCCCAATTTGTTCCCAAAAGTATGTGAGTTACAGACGATACTTTTTTAAAAGGAACTCTGTGTAGCCAAAAGAAGCCTGACAATTTTGGAAATATCTATGTAATAAAATACTATTTTTGAAAAATATTTGAAGGAGAAAGATAGATCATAAGCCAAAATTACCTCTCTTTGAACTATTTTATGAATACATTGTTTTATTCTCAAGATTTCCTCAAAAGTATGAAAATTGCAGACGATACTTTCTAGAGGATTTTTGTAAATGGGTTAAAAAGGGAGCCGGCTTTCTCAGCCTTCGTTTTCTGCCTGAGCGAATCCTCGTGCCTAGGCGCGAAGGAATGTGGAAGTTATTAGGAAACTATTATTGATAAGGCTGGTGACATTTACGTGTAAAGTGGCAATACCGATCCTGTACAACACATGCCGGCCACAATCTATAGGCGGAAAACATGGCGATTATAATACTCCCCTTCCTCACTCACAACTACTTACTGCTGCTTGAATAGCCAGAGAGTTATGGGCACGTCAGTAGACGCAGAGATATTAGACGTTGACACACCACATCCAGTGCAGCCCAACACAAATAGAGATCTCATAAAGGATTGAGTTTATCTTAATAGGTACTTGCGATGTAGTTACACGCCAAGGAGAAGTTTACGTTATAAACATAACAAGAGGTACAAGTAGTAGTAGTAGTAGTAGTAGTAGTAGTAGTAGTAGTAGTAGTAGTAGTAGTAGTAGTAGTAGTAATGATAATAATAATAATAATAATAATAATGATAATAATAATAATAATATTAATAATAATAGTAATATTAGGTGTAGCAATGCGGTTTTCTTTTATTTGATTCCGCTTGTATAAAAACATTATCTATCGTAGCTAATCTTACTAAATAGTGCTTTTAGACTCCAGATACGGCGTACTCCATCTGTTTGATTCATGAACACCCACCTGTTCCCGGCTGAGCCGAGACCACGGAGTTAATTAAACCATCGCCAAACCACCTGTTGTTCTTTCCGCGAAAACGCATCCCTGTCCGGGGGCAAGATGGCGGAAGTGATTTGTCTGTGTTAGCGACACGCGTTTTTGACAGCGCCTTGCGGTTAAGGTGGGCAGGGAAGTGATTTATCAAAGGATAATCGGGGATTATGTTTGGATAGCGCTTATCCTGCGTTTTATGATGTGGAAAACGAGATTTCCAAGCCAATTTTTCTAAAGGGAACGTGTACACCGTTCGGGTGCGTTTTTGATTGATCGCTAAACGTTACACAAACGAACTACCTTTTGCCATACATGAGATTGAATGACATAATTAGTGTTGTATTAAGTTCATCCGTGTAAGTCATAGACTAATGGGGAAGGAGGCCGCAGTGGCCGGACAATGTGCAACCACCGACACACCTTCCAGAGGTCCCTGTCGTGAGGGGAACCGCAGGCCCTGTGCCGAGGTTATAGGAGTGAGTCACGCCGCCCTTTGCTCTGGACCACTCGCTCATGGTATAGTAC
>OZ012696.1:15301958-15316958 GCA_963942565.1 Maea johnstoni | reverse complement strand
CTAGGCTCGTAGTTCTAGCTGAACTCCTCTGCTCCTCCCAACTAACAGACGCTAACTGTCCGGGTCAAGTCAACTCCCCCTCCATTCCCCTTAACATCCAATAGAGGGAAAGTGCATTTCTGTGTAACCTTCGTGCCTTCCCAGCTTCCCGACAAATTCAACACTAATCCCGGGGATGGGCGTCCGTGACTAGCACGACTTCGCCGACCCCCACAGCGACCCGCGGAGTTAAGCAAAGTCTCGTTGATTGATTTCGACATGATCTGTTCGGTTATTCCGGCCCGGACCCGCGAGAGGTTACCGCATGTCGTCTTCGGTTTTCTCCGGGAAAGTGCAATATCTTGATCGTATCAGTGCTGCACGGTTGCCGTACCCGCCGGAGCACTCACGAGACTATAACGTGATTACCTGTAAGGTATTGACAAGGTCTCGTTTCTTCTTCCGGTCTCGCGAGAGTTCGGCGAGAGTTGCTGTCGTGTCTTTGGACCTGTTCGGAACACCATAGATAATATTCCATTTGAAAGTCCCTGATCAATTTGAACACGTTGTATTGTATTGTATGTTCATTGACTTTAACATTGATTTTACAAAATCATACATAATACAAATATTTTCTATAAGACAATTACATGGGTAAGATAATAGAACAGATATAGAGCGCATAACAGAGCACTGTGTCCAGGGTGTTTCAATAATAACAACATCTTAACAAAATTATAATACAACAAATATTGGGAGTGCCTCCTAGTTGTGCAAAGTCAAACTAAATGTTGCTTTTCTGCAGTACTATGATACAACTAGGATATTGTATTAGCTTTTGAAAACTCAAAGATAAAGAGTGATATGCTGAAGGTACAGTGCAGACATTTAATATCTGCACCAGTCGACCGGGCGTCTGTCAATGCCTGGTTGTATAAAAAGAAATGCTAAGATGTCAAGAAAATAATCCACACACATCAATGACACATATAGCTTGCGATACAAAGCTATGATCAGTTATAAGGTCATCCATACATACATGCCAAGGAAACTGGGTAGCAACCGGGCATACGGTCGTTTATTGTGCCCGGAATGCCCACGTATTTAGTGCAGGAATTAAATGTCGGCACTGTACATGTTACAAGACAAAATCGTCCCATATCAGACCTATCAATTCCACTCAACCTCCAATGATTGTACTTTCTTAAAACGCACTTTGAATTTGTAATCACCATTTTGAGGACTTTTTCGGTATTGAATAGTAAACTTTTCACGGTATGTGTTAGTTTGTGAGGTACTTGAAATGCATGTAATTTAGGGAAACTTCTGTACGATGAAAAATCGTGTTCTGATCATCAATTGTCTTAAAAGGGAAGCGGCCTAGAGATTGGACATTTAGTGACGCATATTTTGACTGGTATTCCAGCACTCGTCCAACATCAAAGCAAAAATCCTTCAGAAGAAGTGTGCTAACTTGGCAGGAACCTTAAATAAGAGGATTTCGTGCCTTGTGTCCGAGTCCGGCCCACCCGGTGAACTCACTCTGCCCGCCTCCCCCCATTAATATTTCACAGGGCCACTAACGCACAAGAAAATAAACCACAGACTAAAGAGAATGCTTAATTATCACGTCGTCTGAGGCCGGCGCGAGGGCGATCACTGTCTGGCTTCTGCCAATAAAAAAGAGTTAAAGTAAGGGGGATCTTGAACATCAAGTTGAAAGACTAAGGCAAAACTGCTTGTCCTAGTATCCTAATGCTCTGGTTCTTCTAACGTTGCCACTAGGTTCAGATCTTTTGCTAATTATTTTAAGGAGAGTTGTTTCCACTGTTTTCCTGGAAACCGGTTGAAAAATTAAAAAAAGAAGTTTTCTATTGTTTTTATAAAAACATTTTTCTGCCGTTCACACCTGCACCACCGTATGTGTCACCTTTTTTTACTATTATTTCTTTTACATCTTACCCCCATTTCTTAAATAACATTTGCCTGATCGTCGACTTCCATTCGTTAAAGAACTAATACGATGGTGCAGGTGTGAGTGGCAGGAAAAATCCGTTTTTTCTGGAAAACAAAAAATCCACTGTTTTTCAAAAAACAGCAATTTAAAAAAAGCTCTGCCTTTCACACATGCACCATCGTATACTTACGTATCTCTGATGATTAATGTGCCCGGGTGTATGATAAATTCCAATCAACGTCCGCAGCACAATGGCTAACAGCGGGCAGCGGCTTTTAATCATAACAGAACATTACCTTACAGCGCTTACTAATCACCAATCCCCTATCCACGTGGCTCGCCTAATTGCTGGGCTAATAGCACAGCACCATGTTTGTGCAAAATTTGCCCAAAAATAGCACTCTACTTGACTTAAAGAACAATTCCACCATGGATAAAACAGAGGCCCAAATAGTTTCTTATTGTATTCTCTACTTTAATCCAAGTTCCCACCAGTGCCAACCTTCATACAAGAAGTATATTGCTGTTTAAACACCTCCGAACAGACACAAAATAGAGGCACTGGGTGCGGCCATTTTAGCCTGATAATAGCCTCTAACTGGCCGTTGGTGCAACTTAGTCATTAGCATTAAGGTAGCCGGAATTGTCCTTTCACTTAACTGAAATACCGCTTGAAATACTCTGAGAATTATCTAAAGGTATGGATTTTTCTTCCCTGTTCCAGTTTTCCAATGTCTTCGCAATATAGCCTAGAAGCTGTTGAAGTTGACGTAAAAATCTATCTTTCCTTTTGCTGATATGCATGGTCTTGCCCTAGTAAGTAGTGTATTGTATGTTAATTGACTGGAACTCAACGGTACACCATCATACAGACCAATAAACATACATATATACATAAAATCAAAACATATCCAAATAAACAAATCCAGCATGAAAGCAACAAACAGAGGAATATGCAGATAAACATAAAAGTCCAAAAGCTAGCTATAGAAACAAGTGTATGTAGTAAGCGTCTATATACACATGTCCTGCAATGTATACACATTTAAAGGTACGGCTTCCGTGCTAGTGTGCGATGCATTTAACAAAGTGTTAGCATACTTCATTGTCGTAGAAGCAGCCATTAACGGACACTTTGTGCACAGGGCAACGCGTCTTGCATTAGATAACAGTGCTATTTGACGCACTAAAAGACTATTAGATTAATGTCTTCAGCGCCTATGTCTGCCAGTAAATAGCTTGCTGGTAAGCCGATCTCATTCCCCGGCAGAGTATGGTCTACAGTGCCGACATTTAATTCCTTCACTAAATGCGTGTACAGCCTAGGCATAACACACGACCGCATGCCCGATTGCCACCCGGTTTCAAGGGCATGGACGCATGGATGGCCTAACTAGTGAAAGTTAGCTTTCATTCGCAAGCTACGTGGGCCATTGGTGTGCTTGGTTGATGTGTACATGCTACAGTACAGACATTTAATTTCTGCACCAGTCGACCGGGCGTCTGCCAATGCCTGGTTGTATAAAAAGCCATGCTAAGATGTCAAGAAAATAATCCACACACATCAATGACACATATAGCTTGCGATACAAAGCTACGATCAGTTATAAGGTCATCCATACATACATGCCAAGGAAACTGGGAAGCAACCGGGCATACGGTCGTTTATTGTGCCCGGAGTGCCCACGCATTTAGTGCAGGAATTAAATGTATGCACTGTACCATGGACATGTGAACAACCATGCAATGTCAGACGTCCGGTCGACTGGTGAAGGCATTACGTTTCTGTACTGTGCGTCTCACATGCCTCAAACGAAAACCGAATCTTTTGGGGTGATACTACGTATCATTTTGTCGATCTACAATACGCTAGACCGCTCCGCCCGGGATTCAGCAGGCACCTATCTATGAAATATCAATGGAATATAAGAGTATGCATACGCTGTTCCCGAGTTGGCCCCTCGCGGCGGCAATATCCATATGTTAATACGTCCTGAAGGCAAATGTTTGTCATAAGTCATGGCGATATGACAATAGCGCTAATTGCAGGGGAATTAAATGGTAATAACGCATTGTCAGGGGACGCGACGCATTATCGTGGAATCCCGTAGCATGTCGTAAAACATATCTGTAGAGGGGAGGCGATGTTCTTGTCGCTAGCACTTGCGCCACGCGAGACGGAGTTGCCTTAGTGGGGATGTGTTTAACCCATTCACACTCAGAGTCCCTCTCGGAAGTATCGTCTGCTACTCTCATACTTTTGGAAATTACTTGGGAATTAAGCGAAACTTTGCAAAATATTTGGACGAGAGTTATTGTGTGGCTTCTGATAAACATTTCTCTTTCAAATGTTTTCCAAAAAATGCTTTTGTAAGTGGAATATCTCTAAAATCGTCAGGTCTGTTTTGGCTGCTCTGAGTGTTAATGGGTTAAGACGCGCACTAGTGCAAACACGGGAAAGACTTGCAATAACAGATATCTAGAGACCAATAGTAGCGGTCATCGCCGTTAGAGACCTGCAATGGTGGGGATATGTCAAATACTTTCAGTACTGGAGAACTCTAAACGCTCTAAAACTCTAATAGTGGGATCCTTAAAGACTTGCAATAGTGGGGAACTGTTAGAGACTTGCAATAGCATGCTTTAACAGATCTCTGCAGAGATCTGTTAAAGACAAGCAATAGTGCTGGCCTCCCAGTGCAAAGCAATGCACTAGTGGGATTCTATTCCGAACTGCAATAGTGTAGTGGGTTATCTGTTTAAGACTTTCAATAGTGAGGGACCCTTAAAGAATTACAATAGTGGAGCCTCTTAAAGACATGCACTAAACAGCGGAATTCTTATTCTGTCGTTCACACCTGCACCATCGTACAGTACTGTATGTGTGTATAAACACAGCCTGTGTACTCTGTGTAACATGGGTTTTCCTTCACACAGATACCACTGGTCGTGAAGGTAAACAAAAACAAAACATCATCCGTTTGCCATTTGGCGCAAAGAACCAGAAGGATAGCCCTGTATTTTAACCATGTTCGTGACGTCATCTAGTTGAGTGTTACCCATTTTATATTAATAACCTCCAACTCATGCCGTGGTTTGTAAAATGCACGAGTCCTTATAATGTGAAAACAACTTCCAGCCATTTGATGAGGATAATGTAGGTGCGCTTTTCATTATTCAGCTACTGAAGTGTTTGTGTACAGAATTAATGGAACGTCACTTTATTGGCAGTTTCTTAGCAAGTGCCTGCGAGCGTTAGGATGGTCATAGCCCGGAATAAAACATCCTGCTCGCAGGTAATAAATCTCCCCTTCATGAACGTAAAATAGCTATTATCTACCGCCATTGGATATATTATCTTACCTGGCGCCAGCCACGTCACTCATAAGTGCTTCTGCAAGTGGATTTTTTTCATTAGCTTAAATCACAAGCATACACTTAGACAGATTAATTCTATTCCGGTAGATGTTGCACGTCACAAAATCCACACCCTCTTTGTCTTGACCATGGCCGCCATTAACTAATGCACAAACAGAGTTCGTCTGCTTCTATGATACTTTTCTAAAGAACTTAAGAATAAATCATGCATTTGCGAAATATTTGATGGAGTTTTGTTGGTTGGATTTTGTTGAGCGTTTACCCTTCAAATATTTTTCTCGAAAGAGTATTCAGTCGAAGACATCAGTGGTGTTGTCAGACGATGTGTATGCTTCAGGAGTGAACATGTTAATAGCTTCTACCTTACGTGATAATTAAGCCTCGATATAATGCTATTTGCAATATCTGGTGATTTATCGATTTTACAGGAATGGTGATGAAATTTTGTTACGATAAAATAAAGTGACACCTATATGTAGTTATTGCTACTAATTGTCACTGCTCTCTAGCTTTGATCTATATGAATAGGTTCTCAACCCAGGAATGCTTTTCAAAATGCCATCAGCATTTAACTGGGTGGATATGTGTTGACAAAATGTAATGTTTTGTAAAATGTGCTTAATACGCAGGCTACATGTAGATTTATATCATGTCATATTATGAAAATATTGAATTATACCTGTGTCATGCTAGAAATGTACTATTAAAGGTCATGTCAGAAAAAAGGATACGTCGAACACCTTTTTTTTTTAGGAATTTAAGGTTTTATTTCACCGTTACAGTATTGACATGTTGAACATTTTGGCATGTTAAACAATTAACCTATTAACACTTAGAGCGGCCAAACATGCCATACAATTTTAAGGATTTCTTTCTAGTAAAGGCATCTTTTGAAAAAATATACGAAGGAGAAATGTTATTCAAAACCCAATTATCAACTCTCCTTCAAATATTTTGTTAGTTTATGCTGTATTCGTGAGTTATATTCAAAAGTGTGAAAGTGTCCGACGATATCGTTCAAGGAACGCTGAGTGTGAGTTGGTTAAAAAAACAGCAACTGCCTTCAGCGAGACGATAGCGGAAATAATTCACCCCATCAATAGGCATTCGTCAAGCCACGTCCGAAATTAAACCGGTGAACAAAACAGCGCCATTTTCTTATCCCATCCTTTATCTTGCTCCCAAAAGATCTGACTGTTTGTGTGATGTCTTTAACCAATTAACGCTCGGAGCGGCCAGGAGCAGCCGGACAATTTTGATGAAATCTTTCAAGCAAATGCAAAGTTCGGAAAATATTTGATGCAGAAATGTTAACTAGAACACTACCAACAACTCTCCTTCAAATATTTTGTAAAATTCGTTTCAATTTCAAAGTTATTGCCAAAAGATTCATAGATACAGACGACAATTTCTAGAAAAACTCCTACGCATCCATGAGTAAGACCACACCATCATTTAGAACATATATGAAGGAGTTATTTATTGTCATGGAAACAGTATCTCCTTTGTTTATATGTTAGTGATTCTTCTCTAAATGCTTTGCAATAAAGGTATCACACTTTCTCGTATTTTTCTAAAGGAGATTGTCGCCTAAATGGGTTAAGATAACGGCGGAGTAAGCTCCTTTAACTCCTGCTATTAGGGAATTAAGCCTGCTGAAATGATTGAATAAAACATTATCAGTGGATTGCACGAAGGTAGCGATCCCGCGCACACGATCAGAATCCATAATGATTGGCCAAGGGATGCCATTAATATATTTTAAGAGCGATCGAGTCAGATTACAGTTTACTGCCTTTTAAGGAGGATCACGCCTCCCGTGCTCACGTGAAAATCTGGAACTTCGTTTTCCGTTTTTTTTTCTGTTACATTACGGCTAAGTCGTGAAGCATAAAGGACAACAAAACCCCAAATAATTATTTCTCTTTCTTGAATAAAACCAGAACCAGAATTGCATCACTGACTTTCCTTAGGACTAGCCAGTTGTAACTGATGAAGAAAACCGGAGTACCCGATGAAAACCACCGCCTAACCCCAAGTCACTGGCAACTTCCGGAATATATGATCAAATTCCTTTCATTAAGGGATTGACTTGCCAATCTAAAATGCCTCCCAAAAGGAAATAGCGTGTTAACTATCAGGTATTTGTGAACAAATGTACAATGTGGACTCAGAAAGGTTACTTTCCGTTAGCAGTGAACTGTATATGGGTTCAAATCCTGATTTTGTACTGTATTTCAACAATTTTCTCTGTTTTGTAAAACCGATCATTTTACAGCCAGTAAATATACATATATTTATGCAGTGTTTGTAAAATTGACACGAATTCTAATCGGTTCTTTTGCTTTCTTTCAGGTAGGTAATCTTTGTTGATCAAGAAGATGTCAGTCACGGTATCCTGTAGGGACCAATTGACCAATGGGGTATCGTATTCTCTCACTTATCATCCTAAAATACCTACACTCTGTACAGACATGTAATTCCTGCACCAGTCGACCGGACGTCTGCCAGTGACTGATTGCTCAAACACCCATGGGTAACATGTCAAAAAGTAAGCCAAACACACCGATGACCCACAAAGCTTGTGAATCAAAGCTACGTTCTGTTGTGAGGTCATCCATGCATCCATGACCAGGAAACTTGGTGGCAATAAGGCATGCGGTCGTGTATTATGCCCGGCTTGCTCATGCGTTTAGTGCAGGAATTAAATGTCGGCTGTATGTATTTTATTCCAAATAAAAGCAAACATACAGTACAGACATTTGAATCCTGCACGAGTCGCCCGAACGTCTGCCTGTACCTGGTTGTACATACACCGATGGATAACATGTCAAATACATAAAGCAAGCACATCAATGGCCCACGTGGCTTGCTGCGTTCAGGGGTGAAGTCATCTATGCATCCATGTCGGCACTGTACCACAGTGCAAAACCCTTCACTAAGCAACGTGTTGCTATTTCATTATTTAAAAGCAAGGATATCAATGCTTTTTAATTCATTTAGACCGTCCTACGAATAATGTTGCCCTACTCAGAGCTATTTGCAAAAGGGTTAGATCTGCCGTAGCTACCCATTGGGGGTTGCGAAATAAGGAGTACCCGATGAAAACCACCGTGCGACCTAAGTCACTGGGAACTCTCTCCCATGCGCCATGCAGACATGATCGAACAGCCACTGTGAAGCGCCTTAGACCTTAGATAGAATAAAACAATGGATAGGTAGGGAGAGACCGATTGTCATATGTACTGTAGTGAAGGCCTGGCTATCCCAAGCTTCCCGAACCGTGTCTCATTGTGACGTCACAAATAATACAAAGACCAATGAGGGCTCTCGTATCGATTACATTACAGAAAAAGTGTGCTATCCGCCGCAACTAGGTTGTTCAGGGAGACATGAGTGCCGGTTGCGTATCCAGTGGATCGACATTCGTGCTTAGACTATCTGAGTAATTGGGAACAGACCCTCAGCATACTTTTAAATACTGCTAGATTATCATATGTACAAGTACCTACATATCTGTATTCCATCAGTCAAGGGCTGCTTTGGAATTAAGTTAATTGATGCCCATGTGTGTTAACGCAAGGGAATGATCTTGTATCAGTACAGACCCTCCATTCTAGCACCAATGCGCATGCGCGAAACAGCCCATGCGTGATATCTTTAAACCCTTCGCATACTGGGGTTACTTTCTTTCCAAGCACAAGGACGCAAAGATTTCTGAATAACATCTAAACCCTGTCATGTTGGTATTCATTGGAAAGCTCTCTCTGTGTTCCCTCAGATGAGTACCCATTTATCAGCTTTCATTTATTTTCTGACTTTTTGCATTTTTTGTATAAACCAAATCAGCCACCAGCAGCCAAAGGGTTAACCTCCCGCAAGTGTTCGTCTGGGAAGCGTGCCTGTCTCAGCGCCAGGGCGTCCTCGCTGATCTAATAGAGGTCGTGGAGAATGTTTGCAGAATAGCAGACTTAATCCCGCTCAATTCAATTCCCCGGAATGGTGAATAGACAAGTAACATTTGGCGCGCGGGGCTGACATTCAACTCCGCAGGGAGTCCCACCAATTTGCGTCCGGCCCTGTTACAAATGGGCCAATACCACAATCACTTTACGTTCTCCTTTATTGAATAAGAAACTGATTTTTGCCTGATGCATTATTTCTCTCTTGAATGGAGTTCGTTGAGACATAGGATGTCAGAGTCATAGTCAAGCAATTTTACAATCACTTCGATTTCTCCTTGGAGTCGATCAGCCGAAGACTCTTTAACCCTTCCAATGCTGAGGCTACAGTGTTGACAACTAATACCAGCAACTAATGCTTGGGCAGTCCGGGCATAATAAACGACCGTGCACCCGATTGCCACCCAGTTTCCAGTGCCTGATCGTAGCTTTGATTCACAGTTTACGTGGGTCATTGATGTGCTTGGCATACTTTGTGACATGCTATGCTATCCATGCATGTTTTTACAACCGGGCACATGTAGACACCCGGTCGACTGGTGCAGGGATTAGATGTATGTACTGTACTTTCACCACCCTAAGCATAAGGATGCAAAGATCTATGAAAACCATCTAAACCCTGTCATCGTGGTATTCATTAGATAGCTCACACTGAGTACTCCTATATGAGTACCCATATGCCAGGGTTTCAGTCATTTTGTTCCAGCTTTTCTGCGTCAGTTTGTATTGCCAAAATTAGCCACCATCAGCATAATTGTTAACCCTTAAGCTCCAACATCGCCTCATGGATATGAAAATTATGCGACTTTTAAAAAACACACACTATACTTTCCCAAATTGATCCTTCATGGAAGGTATTCCTTATAGTATCACAACTAAAGATTGTTCAAATGTTTCTCATAAAGGAAGTTTACATGGTGAATATTTGCATATATACCGCTGACCATCTGATTGAAATCAGGGAACAGGCTTTGGTTAAAAACTCTAAGAGACCACAGAACTTTTGAAATCACCATAGCCCAACCAATATCTCATAGCTATAGATTATCTAAATGCTGCAGTCCCACTGTAATCCTTCCCTAAATGGCGTAAGCCATCTTTCTTATAGCATATTGGAATTGTACCAAAGGACAACTGATGTGTCAAATGTTGTCTTCAACTGATTTTGTTATTGATATTGCTCTGAGCATGATCTTCAAATTCCCCTTTTCTTATAGCCAGACGGGCTACAAAGGCAAATATTATTATTGCCCAACACAATATTCTGTAGCCACGGGGCTAGTGTCTAGTGTCTAGCTGGACCACTCCATTAAAAGGCTCTATATCTAAGAAGCGGCTAGCGAGAACTCTTCATCAGCGGAGAGCGAAACACCGAACAAAATCAATACCAAGCTGCAGCCTTGTTTTCGAATTGGCGACGTCAATTCCCCTCCTTTAAAAGCTAGTGTAATTGAAGATCTGGTGATTACTGTCTGTAGGTAGTAGGTAGGAAGGCTGATGGGTCGGTGGTGAAGACATTGTGAGCATTGTCTGTTGAAAGGAAGGTCATTTTCACTCGGAGCGGCCAAAAGAGACATGATGATATTGGAAATATCTTGCTTACAAAAGAATCTTCTTGAAAACATTTGAAGGAGGATTGGCGATTAGATACCAAACAATAAATCTCCTTCAAATATTTTGCGAACTTTCGCTTCATTTCTAAGTTATTTCCAAAAGTATGAGAATAGCAGACGATATCTTCCAGAGAACCTCTGGGTGTTAAATTGGTTATCGCGGCAATAATAGAGATGTAATCCCGCACACACGCAATACCTTTGCCAAGGTTTGCTGTTCGATCGCTTACTCAGTGGAACATTTTCGGACATCAATGGGATTGTGGCATTTGAACGCAGCCAAATGATGGGGTGATATGGGATCAGGTAAATTAAATGCCTGATTACTGTCATTACTCGTGAGGTGTTCACCTTGGCCCAGTTAACATTGATACAATTGATCTCAATAACACCCTCTCTAATGACTTGCGAATGGTTTTATTTCGTGATATCTGGAAATATTTTCTAGTCTTGCATTGCAAAATTTCTCTTTTCTTTGAAATGAGAGTGAAATGCCTCTACCCTCGAAGAAAACCCTCATTACGGAATTATTTCACAAACTGTATTTCCGACAATACGCAAATATTGGATTTGAATGTTGGAGGCATATTTATGAATTGTATTGGTAGTTTAAATAATTCAGCGAATTACCCTACCACTAAGATAGTTCGCAAAATAGTGAAAATATAACGTATCCATAGGAGACAAACAATATTTTTTCTTATAAATCTCTACTGTTGGCCCTGAAAGACCTAACCATTCTTACCCAAGAGAAGTCTGTGACAATGTAGTGGAAAACTGTTTAGAATATCTGAAACACGTAGGAAGTAATATAGAAATATATTATCCAAAGGTTCACTAAAATAATGAATTGCGATTCGCTTCACAAAAAGTCTCCAAGTTTGCAAAAATGAGGAAGTGCCATATAAACAGGTTGCTATAGAAATACTACTGACTGTTATGGGGGACATAACTCTTCTGCCTTGAGAAAAAGGATTTGTATCCATTAGGTTTAAGGGTTTCCATGTCTTTGTAGAGGTCCTTTAACGACTATCTAGACAACTATTAGTCAACTTGCTCATTTGCCAGAGCGGATGCTAAGTTGTTAGTATGTCAAATGCTAATTGCTTTATTGTTTAGGAGGGAACGTGATTGGTGGTGGACTGACTTAGGCCAGCACTTCAAGGGCAGGAACGAAAGGTTCTTGAAGTATATCAGCTGGGGAAATTCACACTCACACACACACACACACACACACATATGCATGTATGTAACCATGTATGTATGTATGTATATATCTAATCTATCCATCTATCTATCTATATAAATAAACATATATATATATATATATATATATATAATATATATATATATATATATATATATATATATATATATATATATATATATATATATATATATATATATATATATATATATATATATATACTACATGTAGTATATCCATATACTAGTTTATCATGAATCTTAAGATTGGAAAGCCATCTACTTTTCATTTCTGTTGCACTGTTTGCATATTTCTGGGTATTTGGGTCATTTACTATAAACACATGTGTATAGCGTTTAGAAAATCAGCTTCCCAAATCGTGCAAATGAAAACTATAATGTACTTGCCCGGAAGCACTTTTTTGCCGGGGCAAGCGAGCTAATACTTATTTCGATACCCGTTTTGGACGAAAGTAGCCTCAGCATTTCAAGGGTTACTATGTTGCTGTATCTTTGCACCATCAGTGGATATAGACGGCAATAAGAAAGAGAGATGTGCTTCTCTAGGTACGTGACGTATGACGTATGATGTGTTGTGACCAGTTCACATCTCTGATTAGCTTATCATCAGAGCTAGTTTCTAGGGCCATCGTAATCGCATGCTGCAAGAAGCTTATCTCGCCGTCTAGCCCGGATAATCTGGGATAATCTGACAAACAATGATGATCGCTGGACCTGCAGGTCGCCACAGTGTCATGTTAACGTCTCTAAGCCAACAGAAGGTCGCTGCTCTATCGTGATCCTGACAAAAAACCTATTAGCGAACAAATGGGAAATGGAAAAGCCCTGAGTCATGCATGATACGTTTGCTAATATTGCAAGACTCTCCAGCGAGATTATAGGCTTCTGCCTAGAAAGAGCATTCATAGTTATCATGCTCAAAATTGTTATATTGTTTAGGGTTTTGCGTTGTACGATGGTTCAGGTGTGAACGACACACACACACACACACACACACATATATATATATATATATATATATATATATATATATATATATATATATATATATATATATATATATATATATATATATATATATATATATATATATATATATTTATAAATACATATATATATATATATATATATATATATATATATATATATATATATATATATATATATATATATATATATATATATATATATATATATATATATATATATTCATCTGTTTTTGGAAAAACAGTGAAATTTACTTTTTTTAATCTGTCGTTTTCCAGAAAATCTGTGGATTATTTTCTTTTTGCCGTTCACACGTGCACCATCGTAGTTTTGGCAAAAGAGTCTGGAAAATGTTCATATTTGATCAGAAGTATCGTCTTTTAGGGCAATGCCTTTAGTTAGTGGTCATGAAATGCTGCATCATCGGCTATACCAGATCGGCAGTGAGAAACCAGACTTTTATGTGCATTTCGTTATCCTTCTCTTTTATCCGGAAAGGACTTTTAAAGCCTTCTTATTCCCAATATTGAAATCATCGATTGATGGATATAATTGGAATAATGGTTCTAAAATGGACAATGCTAGCAGTAACTTGTGATTGAAAGTATCTGGCTCTTTGTCTTTTCTGCAAAATACGGTAAAGTGCAAACCAGATTTAGTAAAATACTAAGTATGGTAAAATAACCAAATATGGCAAAAATAATCATTTTGAAAGTATCAGGCTGTTAGAGCTATTGC
This sequence comes from Maea johnstoni, assembly GCA_963942565.1. Classification (NCBI taxonomy): domain Eukaryota; kingdom Metazoa; phylum Annelida; class Polychaeta; order Spionida; family Magelonidae; genus Maea; species Maea johnstoni. The sequence goes on along the minus strand of OZ012696.1, from coordinate 15,303,117 downwards.
AAGATACGGTAAACTGCCAACCAGATATAATAGCAATGTATTGTACGTTTATTGACAATAATTAACTATAAGAGAACAAAATGATACATAACACAAATGTTTTCTATATAACTCAGAATTTCATAGAAGTAGTTAACTACTAACTAGGGTAAAAGGACCAAATTTGGCAAAGAACTAGTCATTTCTAAGGTTGAGTTGTATCTAGAAACCTAGAAATCTCTTGGCCTTGGCTATTTCGAACAGAACAAAATGGCGAAAATTGGCAAGCTCACACTGCAAAGATTAGTGACCAGTATTTGATCTCCAACGCCCTCCCAACAAGCAATTGCTGTCTCCTGATCCGCCGTGTTGCTGTAACGCATAGGTGTTTTTCACTTTGTTGTTTCCGGCCCCTGAAGGGCTTTCTGGGGGCCGCTCTCCCTTTACATCGTTAAAGTTGCATTACTGCACAATACATTGTAAACGAGCGCCATTAACCAGACACTGAACTCACATTATCCGGCTTCCTACGGCCGGCGCTAGCGCTGTTTAAGGTGCCTAAACTGCTCTTACTCTGCATAGTTAATAACCCAAGATTAGGGTAGTCGTTATATATTGTGTTAGAGCGAGCACGCGCAGTAGCTATACCTAAAACTACAAATGTTGTATGTGTATATATGTATGTGTATATATGAATGTATATATATATATATATATATATATATATATATATATATATATATATATATATATATATATATATATATGTATATATATATATATATATATATATATATATATATATATATATATATATATAAATATGTATATATGTATATATAAATATGTATATATGTATATATATATATATATATATATATATATATATATATATATATATATATATATATATATATATATATATATATATATATATATATATATATATATATATATATATATATATATATATATATATATATATATATATATATATATGACGAAAATTTGTCGAAAAACAAAAATACCAAATTCCAAATTCGGCTTCGGCTGATAACACCTTGTCTATATCACAAACACACATATCACAGCTTCCTTGGGGTCATCTATCGCATGTGACTGCCAACACACACTATTTTGTTTATTCCCTCTTAGTTTGAATCTAGCCTGATTATCAGTA
>OZ012696.1:15292915-15301758 GCA_963942565.1 Maea johnstoni | reverse complement strand
ATATATATATATATATATATATATATATATATATATATATATATATATATATATATATATATATATATATATATATATATATATATATATATATATATATATATATATATATATATATATATATATATATATATATATATATATATATATATATATATATATATATATATATATATATATATATATATATATATATATATATATATATATATATATATATATATATATATATATATATATATATATATATATATATATATATATATATATATATATATATATATATATACATATATATATATATATATATGTATATATATATATATATATATATATATATATATATATATATATATATATATATATATATATATATGTATATGTATATATATATATATATATATGTATATATATATATATATATATGTATATATATATATATATATATATATATATATATATATATATATATATATATATATATATATATATATATATATATATATATGGCCGAGTAGATGGCATGAATGTTTGTTCCCAAAATTGAATACATACTTTGTTGCAGCATATTCTGTGACAGAGTCATAAATTCTTCCGTTCGGCATGAGTTAAAGAGGGAAATATAATCTTCTAACTTTGGATGTAAAATTACATAAAAGGAAATGGATTTGATTTGTATTTTTTTGGAAATTTAAGGGTATGGAAATAAAGCGTTTCTCTAATACATAGGTTATATAAGTAAAAAAGCTGTCATTTTTTAATGTATCTTTTCTTTTTCAGGAATAGGCATGACTGCAGTCATAAATTGCTGCTCTGGTATGATTACCCTTTACTTTGACGAGAACAGAAATCGTGCACTAGGATTTATTCATGCTGGAGTATCTTTAGGAGCTGTTTTTGCACCTTTCTCAATGAAAGAATTGTTCGAAACCTACAGCTACATTGAGTCATGCATCTTTATAGCAGCATTTCAATTGCACATAGTTGTGTTCAGCTCTTTATTGAGGCCATTAAAACAATCCAAGTATTCAAGGAAACAAATGGACACCTCATACCATTCCATTCAGCCGACAATGACAGTGAAGGGAGTCGCTTATTTCGGATATGCAAGCAATTATGCTGAATCAATCAGTCATCGTGATGCCAATGGCAGCAGTGCTGCTGTAAATGAAAAGTTTGGTGTATCCCTGACAGCAACAGAAATGTTTCCTCATTCAGAAAATGAGTCTACTGAAAAATGTTATATCAGTTCCATAAGTAAGGGCAACATCACTGAGGCACAATACTCTGCAAACATTGTGGATACACAAACTACTCAAGCTGATGGGAAAAATGAGTCATATATTGTTCTAAAAGCATCCATTTTAGACAGTTTGAAGTTGCTAATGGATAAAACATTCCTGACAGTTGGACTGAGTGTGATAGGTTTTACTCTAACTGTGAGTACCTTTGAGACTGGATTAGTTGTCTTGACTATTGAGGGTGGCATTTCTGCTGTAGATTCTGCAGTCTTAGTGACAGTTATCTTCACAACAGATACAATGTTTAGAGCTTTACTGGGAATTATATTGGACCGACCTTTACTAAAACCTCATCTCCGCTTCATCTATGCCTTTCTCTCAATAGTTCATGGCTGTGGCGCCATCATAGTTTGGTTTGCAGGTTCCTACCTGTCTTTGTTTTACATAGCTGGATGCACACAAAATCTTGCCAAAGGGAGCCTATTCGCTCAGCAGTATAGTGTTTTGATGGAACTCTTTGGGAAGGACAAGTTTCAGTCAAGTATTGGAATGACACATTTTTTCATGGGAGTAGGATTTCTCTCAGGACCCTACATACTAGGTATGTATTACAGGACAGCATTTTCTTACTTTCATCTTTAGATATTTCATAAGATATTTTACCTTGTTTCCCAATATATATTGACATTATTGAATTACAGTCCTAATGGGGTCAAACACTAATGGCATATATACTGTAAATAATATATGATACTTGACATGCAGTGACAGTTTGGCCAATATCATCAAGCAGCAACATCATTAAGCTATCAATAAATGCAAATTTGACAGTCTGATGTGAATGAGCAGAAATGAGTTGTTATGTGTTATCAGTATGTGTATCAGTGTAAATTGTTCAAAAAGTAAGCAGTTGTATTGAATATATTTTTGCAGTGTTCACATCTTTTCAGCTTTTGCATTCAGATATAGAACTGTATTATCCTACACAATTATACCATATTTATATTGTTGATACTTTTTCTCTCATCATCTATATTATCTAGGAGCCATGAAAGAGGTTTTTCAGACGTTCGCTGCTGGTATTGCAGTCTCCGGTATAATAGGTGTTGCTACTGGTACTTGGATGTTAGCTTACCTTTTGTACCAAAAGAAAGGGACAGGATCTCATCAACTTGCTTGAAGGTTAGGGAAAACATCTATGTCTGCTTGCAGAACAAATTCTATGCACATTTTATTTCATTTTCAATACAATTTACGGCAGACGTGCATAACTGTTGAAATTCCTTATCCCATTGAATGGCCCATTCTTTAGGGTTGTCTTGTCTCGATATTGGCTCAAATGAAATGTAATACTCATGAATAGTTTGACTTTGATTATAAGAAATTAAATGTAATATTGTGATCCTATATGTCAGACTTTTTTTTACAGGATCTGGATTTGGTCATACGGATCTGAGCCCGGGGGGGGGCACTCAGGTACAGAGGGGGGCCGCACCTTAGTTACGTATTTCGCGGAAGAAGGGGTCTTATTTTAAGACCTCCGCATGTCCGCGATTTTGTAAAAGAAGGGTACTTTGTTGTACCAACGTACGAAGTATGGAGGTCAAAATCCCTTTACAATCCACGAAATATACGCGGCTCTGACGCCAAGTGACTTCGGAAGTGACTGGGGTTCCGAGTTTGCTGCCGCCACTTGCTGCCGCTAAACACGCAGAGAATTATAAAATCTTAAGTTAAAATACGTCTTCCCGTTCATCCAATGTCAGTGTTTTGATAAAAGAAGGGGTGTTTATTTAGTGGAAAAAATCAGCGTTTTATTAAAATAAGGGTGCTTTTTTGGCCAGAAATCAGTGCTTTAGGGGTATTTTTAAACTTTGATAACGAACGTATGCACCCCCCTAAATACCCAAGTGCCCCCCCCGGGGATCTGAGCCGATGGATTTATATCAAATCCAGTTCCAATTTGCTTTCGAGGTAGGACGTTGAGGATCATTCTACAAAGACCAATATGTTCCTCTGAATTAAAGTGTCAGCAGACACTGGGTTTCTATCATATTGAGAATAATACTTGAAATGTATACACGTGTGCCTTTTCATTGTCCAATGCCAGTACACTTGTTCTTTAAAAATTTGCAAGTGTCAAGTTAAAATGTCTAGGTTAGCTCCTACTATAATAAGAAATGAATATGAGATATGAGTATGGTGGAAACTGCACCTTCCTACTTGTTGGAAGAAGTGATTTGGTCAACTTCTTTACTTCTGAGAAATGAATGGGTTGAATACTACTCCTCTCCCTGTGAAAAGCCTGACCTGTCTTTCAACATTTGTTGCGACGTTGAAACAGAATAATTCAACAGGGACTTTCAGTCAACATGTGCGTACAAGAAACAATGAAATGAAAATTGCACATCTTAAACTTGGAATTCTTCATTTCCATAGAGGGTAGTATACTGCACAATTATTGAATATTTTATCAGGATTCCTGATGTTTTGCAATTTCAAATAAACAAAAGTATAACATCTTCATTATTATACTGAATAGTGTATTTTAGATAAGTTTTATTTTAAATACAATGGAAGAATATATATGACAGACATAGCAAGCACCCCCTTTAGACTGATGACTTCAAATCCCCAATTTGACCTTTTAAACTGAAGTGTGTATTCCTTGTAGCATTCCTGAGGTACATATAATAAGTTTACTAGCAAGCAATATTTATTAGTGAATATGTTTTGCAGTAATTTCCAAAGGCATCATTTTTACATAGGTTATGTAGAAAATGATTTGTTGCAACCGCATGAAAAATGATACAACGTTTCTTTTTGTAGTCAATATGCACATGTCTTATTGTCAGATATTTCAATGTTTTAGTTCAATTGCGTAGGAAATGTTTTAACCTAAGTATACAGAACACACCTTAATAAATGTTCACACAAGTCTTATTTTGCTATCAATCCTATGTTTTGCCATTCATTCCTCTCCCAAAAGGGCATGCACTTTGGTTATGTAATAGGGGACTGCCCCCCCCCCCCCCCCCCGGGTGGATCCCTATGCTGTTGGGTGGGTTTGTCTATGGCACCAATGTAATTGGAAGACCCCTTGGGCCAACCTGGGACAATCTTTGCTCCCAGTTTCCCCCTTCTCCCTCTTTCTGTCTTTCTCTGTCCTCTTCCTTGCTGGTTGCTCATAGTCAAATTAATGTGTCTGCACGAAGTATTGGGTCAGTGTGCCTGCGTCATAGCAATTCAATGAAGCAGCACTATAAAGGGTAGCATAAGTCTACATGCTACAAATGGGCACCATGACCTACTAAGTGTTAAAGCAATGTAAAACTCCAGTCATTCATTCAATACTATCCCTCCTCATTGACGCATTATAATTGCAAGCTTCAGCCCAATATATTTGAAATTGACATATGACAGGAAACTAATTCATGTATGAAATATGTTACTGTCAACCTATCTTGAGCAATTATTTTCATATTCTCATCATTTGTTTTATAGATTACGTTTATGGTAGCTGTCTGGTAGTTGAGATGTATGCCTCTATTGTTTTATGCATCTTTTAGACAATACATTAACACACAAACACACAAATAAGTGTTAGGTTACTTATTGTTTTTTCGGTGGTAAATTTAATTACTGTGCGCCAGCAATTAAGGCTTTAATGGACAATTTGGTCGGCAGGCAAAAGGTTCATACATTTATATTGATGTGAAACATCGCATTAAATAAATGGCGTCTTGTGGGACCAATGTTATTTGAGCAACATATCAAATCGACAACTCAAAAACACATGACAAAAAAGGTTAGATTTCTTTCAAGACTTTATTCGATATTGAATCATCCGTATTTACACATGAAATATGGCGGCATACAAAATGGTTATTTTCACTTACACATAACTAGTCTGTAGAATGGGACAATAAGTGGTATATCTCAGAGTCAGACAGAAGTAACATATTCGCCTACCTGGATGTTTGCACTTTGTTGCAAGTGGTTACATCAATTTTACAGAAACTTAATTAGTTTATGTTTTCTAACTCAATGCATACACTATAAAATGCATATACATGTATGGATTAAGAAAAAAATGTGTATTTCACACACACTGTCGTTTTAGGGAAATATGTAATACTTCCTTAATTGATATTAAAACACGTTATGTTCCATTGCAGTAGGTTCCACCAATCACCTCCTACACATATGGGTTTAATTCACTAAAGTACAATAACATATACTTCTTCTGCCATGCACACACACGTAGTGAAAACATTTCAATATTCTGAGCTGAACTAAATCAAATACATTACTGTATGTCCATGAGTCATTTTGATAAACTGACATTTTTGTGATAATACCTACAATGGTCATGTCAAAGATTTCAGCATACAAGTAAACATTTGCTCACAATAATTTATGAGAATTGTCTAATGTATGCAGAGCTTTAAAATCGGTACATTTTAGAACTATCACGTTGGATGAATCAATTTTAATGTTCATAGGTATATGCTATATGAAAATGACATCAAGGTCAAATAATTTCTAACGTATTCTGAAGTGTTCATGACGTATATGCAAAAGAGAACCAACAGAATTCCTTTCAGAATAAATGCATTTTAAAACCCAAGGCGTGTTTGTTTAACTAGTATCACGACACACAAATGCTTTGCATAGGTTAATTCACTTGACACTACAACAACTACTAACTAAAACTCATACCCAAAGACAATTGTACACAACAGTTGGATCAAAGTGACAGGTCATACGAAAAGGAGAACAGTCTTTCGAAACACTTTTTTCAAATACATGGGCTAAATGCATATTCAATTAATAGAGATTTATGTCATTGTTGTTTAAAGATAGATACCATGTGTCTCCTGACTTTGATCCACTCTTTACATACAGTGTTGTATGAATGTGTAGTACTGCAATCGTCCGCGGTGGCGCTGCGGTTTCTACTTCCGGTCTGGTGGCAAGCCGTCAAAACCAGCGATTTTGACATTAACAACCAACGAACGAATAAGGGATTACAGCTCAATCTCATATATCTCGGCTACAAGGCAAGTGCCAATTCCTTTTACAACATGATTGCAGGGATATGATTGCAAGGTAAATACCGAGTTTAACCACGTAAACCTGTTACACTACTCAAACAGTAACACATGGTATTCTTTGGATGACAAACTGGATCAATCTCGGGTTGAAACATTTACAAGAACAGTCTGTAAATGCTCTCAGTTTGACTGATAGATGTTTCAAACAACGCTGTTATATGAATAAACAGATACAAACAATGTTGCTTTTACGACACATTTTGTCACTATGATAGTTTGTCTTATAACCATTCCAAGCATCATCGTCTAGAGTAAAGCATTGGTATATACACTGAATTTTGAAATGTGAAAAGGGACTAACTAATAGTCTTTACATGATCAATTTTTGAAGCGTGACGTCTGTCATTAACATTGCATTCAACCATATTCCCATATAAGATTTGTAAGTTGCAAGGTCGCACACAAAAAGCAATATACAAGAGTTTGTATAACTATTATTCCCAAACCTTCTTTGCAAACGCTAAATTCATTTTACGAAATTCACATAGCAATTCATAGATTTTAAACTACGTGGCCACTTTTGATGCTAAGCCCTACGTTATTAATGGATGTCCTAATAAAAAATCTAAGTACCTATATATGTATCCTAATAAAACGTATGTACATTCACATTAAATACGTCAAACTATACAAAAAGCTAAAGGCCAGTTGGATTTTCATTAAGGTTTCATTTCAAGTATGTATTAAGCAATCTGAAAACAGGACACCTTGTACAGGAACCAGACGTGGTATGTATATATATGTGGTACTGTATACGGCTTTATTTTGGAATGCTGGAAAATTAGCTTTACAGCCCCGCTACGGGGTATTTGTGCTTCTTTCAATTCGCGCATTCAAGCACTCAAACTATGTATTCATTACTATATAGATATTCATTTAAAGGATGTTATTTTGCCGCTATCAATGGGAGCGCAAAAATAGCGAAAATTAAATACCGTTAAAATACCAGTTATACAGTACATGCGTCTAGATGTTAAACCTCACATATAATAGCTATTGATGTTTTGCATACAGTATATACAATAGCGTTGACCTTGATGAAATACCAGATTGGAGAAGACACAGGAGTGACCTGCATTGGGTTATATTGAAATCAGTACAGTGCCGACATTTAATTCCTGCACTAAATGCATGGGCATAATACACGACCGCATGTCTGATTGCCACCCAGTTTCGTGGGCACGCGTACATGGATGGCCTCACAACTGAAAGTAGCTTCAATTTGTAATCTAAGTGCGTCATTGCTGATGCCTAGCTTATTTTTTGACATGTTACCAATGTGTTTGTACAACCAGCTAACACAGGCAGGCGTCCGGTCAACTCGTGCACAAATTAAATGTCTGTACTGTATGTCTCTCCTTACTTATTCTGTAAGTCAGCAAGTACCACAAAGGTTCCTTCGCTGATGGAGGCTATTGAAATGGACGGTCCTACCAGAAAACGCCCATGCACAATGTCCTCTAGTTGCTCACCATCTCTTTCTGCTAGTAAAAAATATACAACATTCGATTCAATGCAATCCAACGGATTCGCGATACTTATCAAACCCTTAGCAGAAATTTGGAATTTCGATTATCGTTATCATCCATAACTAAATTGAGACGAGCCAGTGGTGGAGGAAATCGGATTGCCTCGCAAAATACCCCGCATAACAAAAAGTCTCTGACAACTTTGAACTTTCTCACAAGCCCTGGCTGGGATTTGAGCTGAGCCTATGATGAGAGTCAATCAGCATTTAGTAGCAAGGCCTTCAGGGCGGACCATGTAGCACAAACCGTGAAATCATTTACTTATTCTGTAATGAGTACGTTGAAATAATTTTAAATTTCATTTTTCAATTATCAAAGTGTACCGGAATATGGAAACCTTAGTAATACATTGGCCCAGTAGACCAGTAGACTAAGTATTGGTGTTATGTTTAAGAGTGCACATAAAATGTCTCTCACAGTGTGTACTGGGATTGTGGGCCTGTACACAGTGACCTACACGTCACTTCTTTGAAAACAACCTTAACGTGCACAAAAGTGTTTTTCACTAACCCAATATTATCGTGCAACATCCATTTGGTATTAGCAAATCAGCATGACATAGACCCATACATAACTCTTAGGTGATTTTTTTTAAATATTGGACCGTGTGATCATCCAAAAGCAACTGGTGAAGCTTTCATCATATAAAAATCCAAATGTGTCAAAACTAGAAAAAATAAATTTCAGTTTAGGAAATCAGTGACGGATTCAAACGCGACTCCATGCACCTACTCATACACATATACACTCCACCGACATAAATCCTTCGCACCGCCTGTTCAAATCATTTCCAGATATGGTTAGTGTGTCGCTTCCTTGATTTGGAACACTTGTTAGAGTATCAAAGAAGTCTCACTGCGGATAAGGGCACATCATGCTAGAATCCATTGATGCTAAAAGTTCTTGGCAAATATTTGATATAGTCTAAATCAGACTAAAATCAATTGTTAGCCTAG
>OZ012696.1:15272915-15282915 GCA_963942565.1 Maea johnstoni | reverse complement strand
AACCAGTTATAGTCCAAATGTAGGATTATTTACAAACCTGTAGTGGTCTCCGGAACTAAAGTCATGAAAACAAGAGTGAGATACAATTTAAGCAAATATGAACATGACTTGTAAAGACTACAAAAGAGTTGCACTGACGGCATCTTCCAATGGTGAATCATACTGTCCCAGACACTTTACCCTAACCTACAGGAAACTCAACTCGATAAACAATAAATGTTCTGATACCTAGAAACCGTACTGTAATGCTAAAAAGGTCTAGGGATAAGGGTCATAGTACAGGTAATATATGGGTTATATGTACAAGCTATGCTATCACCATAAAACCATTCATGCCTAAGGTTTTCGCCTTGAGTTAGTCCTTACACATTTTGGGAATTTCTTATCAGAAACAACTTCACACACTTTTGAGTGAGAAATGACAATTAGAAATGAATAATAACTTTTCGATATATACCTATATAAATTTCTTACAAGTTAAGTTATAGTAATAACAATTATGATAGCAATCATAATGATAATAATTATAATGATTATCATTACTAGAATTAAATATTCTATTAGTATTATCATTGTTTCTATTATTATTATTATCGATATTATTATTATCATTATTATTATCATTATCACTTTATCTTTGATTTACCAAAACGTATATTGTGTAGTACAGTATTCAGTATTAAAAATATGTCTATGAAATAGAACTCTAGGCATGAATGGTTTAAACTAAGTGTGTCCTTTCTGGTTTCTGGGAGTCACTCTGACACTAGGTTCTAACAAACAGCAGAAGCATGACCTGGTAATCATGGGGTTATGGATCACAGATCAACTCCTTACTGATCACGTTATGAGTCAGAATAACTAGTACTAGCAACTCAGGATTTGCATCACTGAAACACTATGCTATACAGTACAGGTATAACTATATATATATATATATATATATATATATATATATATATATATATATATATATATATATATATATATATTTATATATATGTTTATATATATATATATATATATATATATATATATATATATATATATATATATATATTTATGTATATACATATATGTATATATATATATATATATATATATATATATATATATATATATATATATATATATATATATATATATATATTTATATATATATATGTGTGTGTGTGTGTGTGTATATATATAAATATATACATACACACATATATATATATATATATATATATATATATATATATATATATATATATATATATATATATATATATATACATATATATATACATAGTATAGCCTAAGACCAGGTGAAAATCGTCTGTATCACAAGTATGGGGTTAGTATGGCTATGCCCTCGATATCATAGGCCTATATGTACAAGGTATCACCTAAAATAAACAGTATACAAGCATTGTATAGACGAAACAGTTGTGATCACCACAATCCTCATTTTAGTGTAAGCACTACAATACGCTACTACTATTATAAAATACATGTATCTATCTTTAAAATAAAATATCTATAACAATTACTGCGATACTTTGTAATGTTTATATGATAAAGCAACACCTCAGCTTTTGCTGATTGTATTATTCAAATGGCACCTTTCTGATAATTCTAACACCGTTGTCATTGGGTTATAATTATCTTAACTTCAAGGTTAAATTATTATTTTATTATTTTATTTTTCATCAACCTTTCTGCAATCCCAGTGAATATATCATGCTTATTCAGGGTATATTGTCGAACATTATAGGAATCCAACTGTACACCATACCATAAGCCGAGCTTATTACATTCCCAAGTTCCCATGAGGGGAACTAAACTAGATTTTCACATTAAACTCTGCACAATATCATTAAATTCCAGTCAACTTTATAGTATTAATGATGGATAGATATGATTAATACATTTCAGAAATGTTTTACAAACGAAAAAACAGACCAATCTCATGTAAATAAGATAAAATGGACAGATACATGTACTGTACATATACTGTGTTAATAGTGTGAATATAAATTTTATTGTATTAATGATGGATAGATATGATTAATACATTTCATTGTTAAATGAATTGTAAGAAATCATCATTGTATTTAAGTAAATCCTAATTTTATATTTTATGCAATAAAACATTGGAATTGTGATGATTTTAATGATGAAATACTCACGCTCTGATAGTACCACTTCGTGTGTTAATGCTCCGATCTGATTGGAAGCTGTCAGGTAGTAGGTTTGGAAATGGGCTTCAGAGACATTTTCTATTTTTAGCACAGCGTTGACCATATTTCCATCAACCTGAAGTAAAGAATGAGATAAATCAGTTCAACTACCATTACTACTGATAATAATATCATTAACAATAATGATATTGGATAATAATAATAATAATAATAATAATAATAATAATAATAATAATAATAATAATAATAAAAATAATAATAAAAATAATAATAATAATAATAAAATTAAAAAAATAATGAAAATAATAGTTATAATCATGATACTTATAAAGATAGTAATAATGATGATAACAATAACAATATGCTGATAATAATAATAATTATATTAATAATAATAATAATAATAATTAATGATGATGATGATAATGATAAAAACAAAAATGATAATTATTATAAAAATATTAATGATAATAATAATAATAATAACAATAATGATAATACTATTAACAATAATAATAATAATAATAATAATAATAATAATAATAATAATAATTATAATAATATTATTAATAATAATAATGATAATAATAATACCAAGAACAATAAAGCTTCACTTACCGTATTGCTAGTAGAGTACCCGTCATCCACGGAGACCTCAGCCTTTGTACCGTTGGCGCCAGAGACCATCCATGAGAGCGTGTCGATATCGGGTATGGGGTTTCCCTTCACTCCACACACGATGCTGTGGCCTTGACCTACCCTGGTAAACTGGGTCTTCTTGCACGTGAAGCTGGGGGCATCTGGGACAGAACGAATCATGGGATGAGTGACGTCAGTGTCAAAAGGGAATGAATGAATGAATGGATGCGTAAAGGCACATCGGCACACAAAAATATGGGGAAAATAATGATCCTTTGTTATTGTAGGAAAACAACAACAAAACTATGAATAAATAAAAATGCTTACAAAATAATGAAAAGTTTCAAAGTGTAAGTTCCACATACATGGTTGTTTCAAAAGAAACTAAATGCTTAAAATGTTTTACAAAAGAAAAAACAGACCAATCTCATGTAAATAAGGTAAAATGGACAGATACATGTACTGTACATATACTGTGTTAATAGTGTGAATATAAAGTGATGTGCCTGTCAGGCAGATGCCCTTGATACACAGTTTATTTTTTGGGAATGGGTGTTGAATGACAAGCTACCATGATAGCGTGTTTACAATACTAGTTTGGGGTTGGGATGTTGAAGTAATATTGCCCAGTTTCATAGATGTGGACTTATGCGTGCAACGTCTGCATTAGTTAAACTGACACAATATAAACACAGTATAAAGTTGTCAGTATCTGTCACTAAGTGGCTACCAGTACCATCAAAAGCAGAGTTGTCAGTCCCTGCCACTAGGTGGCTACCAGTACCATCAAAAGCAGAGTTGTCAGTCTCTGCCACTAGGTAGCTACCAGTACCATCAAAAGCTGAGTCGTCAGTCTCTGCCACTAGGTGGCTACCAGTACCATCAAAAGCAGAGTTGTCAGTCTCTGCCACTAGGTGGCTACCAGTACCATCAAAAGCTGAGTCGTCAGTCTCTGCCACTAGGTGGCTACCAGTACCATCAAAAGCAGAGTTGTCAGTCTCTGCCACTAGGTGGCTACCAGTGCAGCAGGAGCTGAGTTGGATAAGTACTTAGCACTTAGAGAGGATATACATATGAGTTTAGGTATCTCTTACAAATAACTGATGTGAAATTAACGTTTCTATCAACATTATTGGATGTATCGGTCATGGGATATACAAATGTACTTAGCCGCAATGTGGCAGAAAGAGTGAGGATAATCAAACCTCAAAATTAAATCACGTTATGAATGCTACATTTTCATTGGAGGAAACATTTTAATATTTGACAATAATTAAAATTCCAAATTCAACCACGTTATGAATGGTGCATTTTCATTGGAGGACAGATTCTTACATTTGACATTGAGCGTTGCCTGTTGCTGCATAGCGGGCAGTCCGGTCACCTGGGCGTCACAGGTAACCACCTGGCCATTATTCTCCTCAGTGGGCGTGAACAGGTAAGATCTGAAATATAAAAACACATAATAGAAATACCCATTCAAGACAGAATCAATTTTAACACAAGGCTGCAACAATATAATGAATAATAGTATATTTCAAAAACATCGAAGCTATTATCATTACCATTGTGAATTTTTCTTTTCTTCTTTTATACGGTTGGCTAAGGTTAGCCATTGACTGCTCGCTGGCTCTCACCACTGGCCGAGTCGTGACAGGTCAAGTAAGAAAGTTATCAGTGACTTGGAGTTACAATTTGCAACTGGCTAGTTACAACTTAGTGGGAATATGGCGGGAAAGGTGACCGTACTAAAAAAGGATATTCGATGACACATACTGTAAATTCGTAAAAAATTGCGTTAGTTTAATTTCTGCATTTTTTAACGTTTAGCCTCGGACGCAACATTAAGATTCGCAATGATTAGTGCTGCCACTTTAAGTGTACAGCTAGCACTCCATGTTGCGGTCAATTCGCAGAGTTAAAAAACGCAAAAATCGATTTTTTGTAAATTCGCAAAATTTACTCTACACAATCTAATGTGAATCTACAGTATTTAGTTTACAAATGATGTGCTATGTCTGTTACCTGGATACTGTGTAGAGGGTAGTACGGAGGCCTTCGACACCCTTCCTCTGGGGCACCGCGGACACCTTGAAGGAGTTGGTCTTATCCTCTTTGTCCATCTTGACCTTGAGGTAGGGCTGAGGGTTTCCGCCCTTGGCGATGCAGGAGACGTTGACGGGTTTTCCAGCCTCCAGGTTCAGCACCTGTTTCCCCTCCTTCTCTATCTTAGGCATGGCGTCAGTGATGGCTACACTCGTGATGGGGGCTGCGAATGGAAGAAACAGTCTTAAAATCACGGCTTACCAATAGAAAAGTCTGCTGAAAAAAAAGTTTGGTAGGTCGGTAAATATTTTTCTTAGATTATTTTCTGTTCCAAAATGTGTGTTTTATGCATGTTTCATGTTGTTAAGGAGTTGGAAGGGCGGAAAAACCTTTAGGGTAGGTTTTTTTTGAGGAAAACCCTGTGAGGGTAGGGATACAAGAAACACAACTTTTTAGGCCTCATCTATCATTCCTCCTCCTCTCTCTTAGGCACGGCATCAGTGATAGCTTCACTGGTGATGGGGGCTGTGAAGGGAAGACACAGTATTAAAATCATAGCTTAGTAGCAGAAAACAGTCACTGGATTTGCTTTAAAAATATGTCTTTCGGGAAAACGTCACCATACATGTCACAAATATTAGAGTTCATTTTGCTAGATGAACTGACTGAATTCTAAATTTTGCATCAAACTAAACCATCTAAGTACTTACTAAGAATCTGCACACTGTATTCGATATGGTCCAAGACAACGCCTTGAGAGTTTTGTACTTCACACCGGTAACGTCCATTTTCACTGGCTGTCAAATCTGTAAAACATGTGTATCGGTATCAGTTTGAAAAGGCAGTTGGATAATATATATATATATATATATATATATATATATATATATATATATATATATATATATATATATATATATATATATATATATATATATAAATATATATATATATATATATATATATATATATATATATATATATATATACATATATATATATACATATATATATATATATATATATATATATATATATATACATATACATATATATATATATATATATATATATATATATATATATATATATATATATATATATATATATATATATATATGTGTGTGTGTGTATATATACAGATATATCGATATATATATATATATATATATATATATATATATATATATATATATATATATATATATATATATATATATATATATATATATATATACATATATATATATATATAGATGCATATATATATATATATATATATATATATATATATATATATATATATATATATATATATATATATATATATATATATATATATATATATATATATATATATACATTCATTCGAAAAGCCCTCTCGAAAAAATCTTACGTAGGTAAATATAAAGAGGGCAGCACAACGCTAATTTAAATTTAAAAAAATTCTAATACGATATCAATACCTCTGTATAGGTTATGAAAAAGACATTCAACTGGATTCAGTGCACCAAATCGCCGGCAGATGGCGCCTGTAGCGCCTGCCATTGACGGTGGCGCCATCTTTCTTTAGGACAGTAAACCAGGGTATCATAATAGAGACCCTTTTAATGCTGATTGCAACGCGAAACAACTTTGGTCATTCGCATCTCCTACTTACGGCTAGCTCAGCTGGAAAGGTTTTTGAAAAAAATCAAATCCAATGGTCTTATACGGAACGAGTGTAATTTGGTAAAATATACATCAAGGAAACCAAAGATTTACCTGAGAAACTCACCAGTTATGATTAAAGGGAACCGGTGGCTTATACCCTGCTGGGCATAGCCGATCCTATAGCGCCTAGTCGCAGCAAACACCGAATTAACGGGTAAACCATTGTTGACGGCGTTGGATTCACCACCCTAATAACGATCAAACCGATTCCGAATTGCTCAATCTCTTTTACTATAAAGGAGCGCTTTTCAGCGGAATTGTTAGGACTGTTCTATTCAATAGTGTAAATGGGTTTGGATAGAAATGCACTATTTCAAGAAGGGACCCTCCCTGAAGTGTTTAATGATTAATTAAATCCGAGAATAATGTGAGTGTATATATAAGTATATATATATACATACATAAATATATATATATATATATATATATATATATATATATATATATATATATATATATATATATATATATATATATATATATATATATATATATATATATATATATATATATATATATATATATATATATATATATATATATATATATATATATATATATATATATATATATATATATATATATATATATATATATATATATATATATATATATATATATATATATAAATATATATATGCGCGTTTCTTCCAAGTTTCCCATTTTCCATAGAACAGCCCTTGTATATGCCCTAATGCTTCAAGGTCTCAAGTCTCGCGAGATAAAGCGTGATTCTCGGCTAACAGTGAACAAGGCAAAGGACAATAGGGGGCGCCAGCAGTCACTACAGAATTGCACTGGGGTAGCTGAACAAAGACCATGCTCTCAGCTAAGCTCTCCCTGATCATCCCACGTGGTTCCTCTTCTTGGTCTTACCTTGAATGGTTATGGGGAAAGCATGTGAATTATCGGCGTTCTTGTAGTCCATGCTGTACCTGCTGGTCCCCAGGAAGGGCGAGTTAATTGCGATCCCAGTGTTAATCTGCTGTTCCTCATCTCCCTAGAAGACAGACAATACGCATGCGCTACAGGAAGTGCGGATGATGCAAACAAGCCATTCGCTCCCAGTCAACAGGGGGTTCAAAAAGGGGTAGGAAGAGGGGTGCACGTTCATCAAGTCACAAAGTCAAAGAGCAAGACACGTAAGGCAAAGAAAAGAATGTGTTTCTCATTTACATGGATGTGTGTGGACTAATCCATCCCGGGTTCGAATACACGCCTGGGCATGTGCGAAAGTTGCCAGTGACCTCAGGGTTAGGCGGTGGTATTCACCGGGTACTGCGGTTTCCTCCACTACTTACAACTAGCGAGTAAGCAATAAACCACAATATGGCATAATTGTGACGAAATTCCAAATTCTAAATTCCAGCCAATTGCTATTTATCACTTGGTTTCATTGGAAATGCGCTCGCTTATGCAAAGCATCCGCAATCGCTAGTCCAAATGATCGATTCATTGTATTTATTAGAAGTGCTAAGTTTGATATTTAAACGTACATGGTATCGAATGCAGTACGTATTGTCCAAAGTTAGTGACGTATAAGAATTGCTAGAAATACCATGGTAATAAATTCAGGTTGCACTGTTGCCAAAAAACTCAAATATGGTTGATGTCTGATGAAATATTAACATATGTCATTAGCTTGTGATCATATAAGCAGATGTGAGATTAACATTGGAAATTTAATGATAGTGGTGAATTGGAAAGGTTGTTATCAGAATAATTAAGTACGTAATGTGAAACAACATTTTACTTTTCTTTGATCTACACAAAGATATCATAACTTCAACCTCGCACGACATTCGTTCGACGTTCTCTAGGGATACATGGATTCGAAAGTATAGATTCTTGATAACCATTCGTTCATACAACATTCGATTATGTGTACATTTGTATATATAACGTGAAACCGTTCAACAAAACTAAGTATCTTAAAAATTCACAATTTGATTAATCTCTAAAAATCCACTGGAAAGTTTCCTTTCTGTTGAGGAATCCACACACATTTATATATAGATGAATCCCTTTGTAAGAAAGCATTTTTGATTCTCAGAGGTGTTCAACTAAACATACAGGTTCTATTGAATGCATAAGAGTGTGACAGTTTGTAATTTACGAAGGTCGTAGTTATGATTGTCGTCAGAATACAAAACAAGCAAAAGAAAAGAAATCAAAATAACAAGGATTTGCAACTAACAGTCTCGCGAGATTTCAACGAGAATGCCATACGAGACTACATCGTACTGAGTCTACAGTTATAAACAACAGTAAGAAAACGCTATAAAACAACATTATGTATGATCAAATATAATTTGTCAATTGTAAATAATCAGAAGTACAAGACATCAATTATTGCTGATAATAAGAACACAATCCATAGAAAAAGATGAGATTTTTTAGCTCAGAATTAATGATATCTGGGATAGTTTTGGAACATTTGAAAACATAGACATATGATAAAAGAAGGCAGTTCTGTTCAAGAAATACACGTTTAAATTGTGCATCCTATGCTGATTACACTATAGTAACAGAGCGTATAGCGTATAAGGTGTCAATTGACACTCGTGATGGGATCGATACATGTATTAAATGTGTTCTATCTAATATCATTATATCGTAATTAATATGCAAAGTCATCCGGCCAAAATAAGAATAATATCATAAAAGGTAAACCTATAGATTTCGGCCGATTTAGATTACACCTTCGTTGTCGAAGCTATATGGGGCTAGCCTCATGAGAGTACCCATATATACCAGGGTTTAAGTTATTCTTTTAGGGTATTTGCATATTTTCATTTTGACAAATTAGCCAATAAATACGATGGTGCGGGTGTGAAGGGCAGAAAAAATGTAAAGAAATTCCGCTGTTTTTCCGGACAGAAAAAAACTGGAAAAAAACCCAGCAAATCAGCGGATTTTTTTCTACCGTGCACACCTGCACCATCGTAGATAAAAGCAGGAGGGTTTATATATTGTAGGTATAGGAATGTAATTGCAGTGGACTTACCTGTATTTTTCTCCAGGTGAGGGGATTGAATAAGAAGTTATAACCGGGGGATTTGATGGTGCATTGAAGTGTTATGTTGCCTCCCTCCTTTGCCGTGATTTCAAAGTTGACATCCTGGTCTGTTGTTGAAATCTCAATCCCATAGGCTGAAAAATAGTGGAAAATATGTTAGTTATTGCATATAGGTAGTTAGCCATTCACGTATCTTTATACCTGAGTACATTTTTTTTTAAATGGGTGCAGGAAAAGATTCAGTAAATTCATTTATTTTCTGCTCAAAATGTGCGGGCAGACCGGGCATTTTACACGACCCAATTGTCACCCGGGTGTCTTGACATAGACATCATCATACATCCGTAACGTAACAACTAAATAGCTTTACTTTTCGGCAAAGCCGGCAGACGACTGG
>OZ012696.1:15257815-15270215 GCA_963942565.1 Maea johnstoni | reverse complement strand
AGCATGATTTTATCAAATTTGTCAGGCTGCTTTCGGCTGCTGTGAATTTTGTCTCGTACGCCAGGTATGCAGCCCTTAACCCTTCCAATGCTGAGGCTACTTTCATCCAAAGCACAATAACGCAAACTTTTTTGAAAACCATCGAAACCCTGTGGTGTTGGTATTCATTGGAAAGCTCTCACTGAGTACTTTCATATAAGTACCCATTTGCCAGGGTTCGGTCTTTTTTCAGGTGTTTTAGCATCATTTTGTTTTGGCAAAATTAGCCACCAGCAGCGTAAGGGTTTAAGCGGCAGGTATACCTAGCTACCTGGAGGATGGGACCAAAATATGCCTGCTTCATGCAGAATTCAAATCACGATCCGGAGACCAGACACGTATAATATAAGTGTCGTATTTCACCATGTTAACCCCAAGAGAACCAACTATAGCTCAAATTAAGTTAAATCGTCCCAACTGCACAGTAACGGATTCAAATTGATTGACTTAAATTGATTTAAATAGAACAAAAGAACAATATTATCATGGTATATAGTAACTGAAACTACATGGAAAAAGAAGGAGAGAAGTGGAATTTTGCTTGAAATAAATAGAGCCTACCCCTTCCTCGTACCTGGTATTTGGGTTAAAAATACTTGTCTTCAATCCCGTAATAAAAAAAGTTTCCCCTGTAAAGGTGAGTGCCCAACATAACATGAATTCCCAATCCTTATGCTGGTAGTGGCTAATTTCGCTAATACAAATAGTGCAAAACTCCCTGCAAACGCTGGTATGTGGGTACTCATCTGAGAGTACTCAGTGAGAGCTATCCAATGAATACGAACATGACATGGTTTAGATGTATATCAACCATCTTTCCTTGTGTTCTGGACTAAGGGTTAATCCAGAGAGAACCAACTATTATTCAAATTAAGTTAAATCGTTCCAACTGCACTTTAACGAATTTAAAGTGTTTGACCACACTGCAACGGTAACTAATGTGCTCGCTTTTCTTGAACTAGATGGAGCCATGAGTACTGGCCAGCAAAATGAGATCATCTGACTGAACTTAAAAGGGTGATCTAGCTCTATAAACCAGGCTTAGACGTAAACCCCTTTTACAGTTGACGTCACAGGTAAAGCAGAGGATCTAGTGACTTCTTGATTGAGTAAATCTGGACGTCTTAACACAGGAACCATGCCCTGATCCAGCTATACTGGTTCAATCTCGCAGAAGATTGGGAGATTGCTCATATTGAGACACTCTCTATCTAGAACCCGCAGAAAATTGGAGGATAGAATCCCCTATGCACTTCATTACTTAACTCGAGCACCAATGGTAAAACTTCATTTTTAATTAGCCCATTACAGGGACATATCTAGGGTAACTGAGTAGGGTGGTTGGTGTGTATGGGGGGAGGGGTATTGGGGGAGGGGAGTGGTTGTAGAGGGGTAAATCTACCATATTGATTTTCAAGCAAAACCGAAGAATACGACAGAGGTCCTAGTCGAACCCCTTGGACCCTTTCCTCAGCTATTAGGTTAATGTATTCATGATCAGATATCTACTCGCAAAATAGGGTCTTACAGTGACAGAAGCACCATAGACAGCGCTCAACAACGCCGCACGTTCATATAGCGACCAGGCCAACCTGCTTATGGAGATCCTGCAACGACATGAACTTCGCATAACGCAAAGACTCTAAGTTCGCATATGGGGGGTTGATTCTAGAGTTGGTCGAGTGATGTTTGAAGATGAGTGCTAAGCTAGACGTAGTGGCATAATAAGCTCACTCTCCGCCCTGTCATCAAGGTGGACATCACAATGTCAATTAGCACTGTCCTGCTCGGACAATCAGCGCTCTGAGGGCATCAGAGAGAGAGAGAGAGAGAGAGAGAGAGAGAGAGAGAGAGAGAGAGAGAGAGAGAGAGAGAGAGAGAGAGAGAGAGAGAGAGAGAGAGAGAGAGAGAGAGAGAGAGAGAGAGAGAGAGGGGGGGGGCTAGTGACACAGGCAGAGAGAGAGAGAGAGAGAGAGAGAGAGAGAGAGAGAGAGAGAGAGAGAGAGAGAGAGAGAGAGAGAGAGAGAGAGATATACGATTTGCATCACTATCTCCACATCTCTGAGTAGTAAGTAGCCTGGCTGCCATTTTTGATTGAATTTAGATAAGGATGGAGCCGGCAGCGGAGCGGGGACGGGTCGACAGGTGCAGGACGAACAGGGCCGCTGTCGTCACGGTCCAGACCTACCTCTCTCTGGCCGCGACTTGTTAGGGTTGATTTAAAGCCTCATATATTCATACATCTTAGCACAGCGTCATCCATGACACGATCTAATTTTAGATATCACATAAATCAGTTATTGCAATGGATTTCTGGCGATTGGAGGTATTGGATCTTTTAGATAAGTTGATTCTGGGCAGGGATCAGTAATTTAAGAAAAACTCCAAAATAGTGTTGATTTTGTCTTTACGGCTCGTTTGTGATGTGTTTTTTCATGTTATTTACATGATCCATAACGACACAGTATACTACAATGCAATAGTGGTGACCCATTCTACTGCTATATATATATATAGCTTATAATGCATACACAGATTAGGTATTCATTGCTATTTTGCTATTTCACACATTGATATTGATTTTGGCCGCTGGACGGACTTAGTGGGAATCCATCCAATATAAAACGTATTCCTTCGTAGTATAGTTATGACAGGGACATTTTAAAGTTTGGCATAGTTTTTATTGACATGCTTGTCCACCCGAGCCAAGAGGGTACAGAGTAACAACATTCTTAGCCATCTGATTATTCAATGAAGCCTAACTTTAAAATGCATAGGTTTATTTAGTGATATATAATACACACACACACCCACGCACACATATATATATATATATATGTATATATATATATATATATATATATATATATATATATATATATATATATATATATATATATATATATATATATATATATATATATATATATATATATATATATATATATATATAATGATCTCTTCCAATATTTTTCCCATATTGCTTCAGTAATCCTTCAATGCAGTTAATTCTCACACTGCCATTGATTTTCGCCGTCGGCTATGGTCAGTAAAGTCCACGCCTGACTCGCCGTTGCTTTATGATACTACTAGTACCTTGAAGTAAGAAGACCCATGAATACCCTGGAATCATTATTGGTTCTCAAGAATACCACACGTGCCCGGGGCACCCTGAATGAGCGGGCTTTCAAGACATACCCACGTGACCGTTTGGTCACTTACCTGAGATCTACATTCATTTTAACCCTTTCCTTCTCGGTACATTGGAATAATGCCGAAATATCCAAGAGTTAGACCTTTGCAACGAGTCATGCATATCTACAGCAGCTCATAAGACCTAGACAGTTGGGTGATTTCTACCACGCCGAGGCATCCTCGTGGAAAATAGTTAATGGAAAATGTTAATCAGAACATAACCAACAAGTCTCCCTTAAATAGTTAGGGCTTGTATTCTTAATTGTCAATGTATTTCTGAAAGCATCAGAGCAGCAGACGACAATTCCGTCCTCAGCCTGAGTTGGTTAATGCAGGGACAGGTAGCACATGATATTGATCTATGGTGATAGTATTTACTTTAGGAACAGTGGGTTTTGGCAAAGATTCGAAAATCTCATTGTCGAGCACGTTGTCTCGGCTGCTTCCGGTACAGCGCCATCTATCGGGGCAATATATTCTTAACTCGTCTGCTCCCGCAATGAAAACTGGCACCAAAAGCAAACTAAGACAACATTCAACTCGGACGGATTTACAAGTGATCCTACTATATAGGAAGCTGAAATCCTTACTGCGTATAGACTAAAATAGATCGTTGCAAATAGAAAAACAAGGATGTGTATATAGCGATGTATATTTTATGGCCTCTCTCGTGGCTCTATTTCTAATTGGAAATGTGTATCAGTTATACATCACCATCGTATTCTCCGTCTATACGTATAAGTACTGTTCTAGTTGGAAAATGGCAGACCCAGTGACCGGTTTAAACTCGCCCTAGTTTGACGTTAACCCCTTAATAACCAGAGCCGCCCTGACACATATGTACTTAGTTTATATGAACATAATTCATGATAGCGGTGTGGAATATATACCTCATATACTATAACACATGTATATCCAATTGCACATACATACATACATACACACACACACATATATATATATATATATATATATATATATATATATATATATATATATATATATATATATATATATATATATATATATATATATATATATATATATATATATACATACATACATACATATATACATGCATACATACACACACATGCATACATACATACATATATACACACACACATGCATACATACATACATACACACACATACATACATATATGCATACATACATACATGCAAACGTACGTGCATACGTTCGTACTGACACACACACACACACATACATACATACATACAAACATGTAGACATACATACGGTGACAAGAATTGATGAAATATTTCCACTGACCGTGTAACTGGGAGAACATATAAAGGAGGAATCTTGATTAGAACACTACCAGCAATTCTCCTTCAAATAAATTGTAAAACAATTATTGATTACCAAGTTATTGTCAAAAATAGTATGGACCCAGACGACAATTTCTCATGGAACGTCTAAGCAGTAATAGGTTAAGTATGTAGCCGTCGTCGGCTGCTTTCGGAGCCCGATATAGGACGTGTAATTGTCGGAGGCGGCATGATTTACTTTGCCCCAATCCCAATATAATGATTTACTTCGACCTCTTTCTCGGGAAGCTGGGCCGGAGGTTCATGAAGTTCACAAGGAAGCAATTTTATATCCCATTGAGTTTATCCTCACAACCGCAACTTTTGATCACTATATTGTTCCTCTTCACAAACACGTTTAACCCTTTCAACATCACGGCGATATGTTTTCGTCTGCTTTCTATGTTATTTTGTTATAAACTTTGGAATAAAGAATTGAATCCCAAAATATTTGAAGGAGAACTCGTTGTTGGGTTCAGTGAGTTTTTTCTCCAATAAACCCTTTCATCATCACGGCGATATGTTTTATGTTGCGCGCCAACCAAGAGTTCGTCTGCTTTCGAGGTTATTTTGTTATAAACTTTGGAATAAAGACTTGAATCCCAAAATATTTGAAGGAGAATTGTTTGTTGTGTTCAGACAGATTTTTTTCTCCAACAGACCGTGAACCCATTTTCGTCTTGACTGCATAACTGGTCTGACAACCTGGGCAATAACTCAACAAATACAATCATATCTTTAAAACATTTGAAGAGGGGTTGTTTAACTCAACAAGTAGAACAAATTTCAGTCAAAATTTTTCTCAAGGCATCGGTTTATAATCAAGATATTCATGTCCCTCACACACCCCAGATGCAAATGGGTTGATACCTAAACTAGCTTAAAGGGGCAATCAGACCCCAACCCATCAATGCCCAACGCGTTTAAAGCAGCCCGAGACTTTCGGACAATTATCTTACAAGCAAATGTGTATTTGAGAAAAGAGAATGAAGGGGAAATGTTGATTAGAACACTACCAACAACTCTCCTTCAAATATTTTTAAAGATCAATCCAAATTCTGAAGTATTCTCAATAGTATCAGGGGTCCTGACGACAATTTCTGGAGGCACCCTTCAGCATGAATGCGTTAAAGGTCACAAGCCGCGAGCTAGCCGCGTGATGTTCATAGGTGACTGACTCCTACTATTGTCTGCCTCCATCCAGTGAACTTTTAGCCTTGGGATATTATAAATTCAGAAAAGATTGTCTTTCGGCTTTACAGCATCAAAAGGGTGATTTACTTCTCTTATGTATATTCAGATATGCTAGAGCATGAGTTGACCTGCATCCTATTATAGGTAGTCGAAACTTTGGGATTCTTGGTTATCTTTACTCTTTTGGTCGTATTGAGGATTAATCGCCAATGACCAATTGTAAGTGGTGGAGGAAACCTGAATGCTTAGGGAAAACCTACGCTAAGCCAAAGTCACTGGCAACTTTCTCACATGCCCCGACCGTGCAACGCCATAATCCATCCGAAATAACTAAAGGGAATGTTTCTTTAATTGTAGATTTAAAGGTACTATCATATGTTCAAATTTCGAACACATCCTATTAGTGTTCAGCTCCTAAACACCTGACGTTTTGAACACGAAATCAATCTTTATCTTCGACACGTGCTCAGCTACCCTCAGAAAATGACCTTGACCTTCAAGAGGTCACGGGCAGGGTCAGATACAGCACTGCAGAGGCAATTAACAAGCTTGTAGTTTAAACATTAAACACGTAGCCGTTGGCTACATGCTAGCGTTAATTAAAAGCTCCTTCATCCCGGCCTCCAGTTGCCAGAGCCTTAAAGACTGGAACACCACAAAACACACACACAGCGCTGAACAGGTTAGGGGCCACGTGGGAGGGAGATCCGTGTTGAGCTGCCCCTCTGAGGACCCTCGTGATGTCTTTAAGTAGCACTAAGGAGTTTAACCCTTATGCTGCTGATGGCTAATTTTGCCAGTACAAAATGATGCATTAACCTTAAAAATACCTGAAACCCTGTCAAATGGGTACTCATCTGAAATTACTCAGCGAGAGCTATCCAATGAATACCAACGTGGCAGGGTTTAAATGGTTTTCAAAAATCGTTGTTATATGGATTAAAGTGGCCCTATTAGCATTCGAAGGATTAAACCATTGATGCTCGCACCTTTTTAAAAAAGCTATGATAGGTTTTGAGCCCCCCCCCCCCCCGAGACCTCATGTGTTGTCTTAACGTGTTTAAGCAGTTCTGCGACAGCATAGAGAGAAACAGTACAGCTTATTATAATCCGCCAAGAAAGACATCATGATTGCAATACTAAGATTTGAGAGGTTTCAGCAGGAGGGGTAGATACCATTCAGGTTTTTACATATTCTATAAGCAGTACTTGCCCATGAAAGGGTTTACCTGAAAGGAACCAATCCACCGCATATCTATACTCGAGATCTGCAAAGACCAGCTTCATAATACCATTTACTATAATATTGTTTGTTTATTGAAATGATCTTTTCTTCACTTTTTTGGAAGAGATACTTAGAGGCATTTGAGGGCAGCAAATTATCGTTATGTAATATCATAGGATTTCCATTCAAGTGAATAGTTTCAATTATCAGCTTGACATAGAACTTTATAGTGTCCAAAATATTCGAGATGAGGAGATGTGATTTTCAAGGGGTGTGTCGCCAAATGACCCAAGGCACCCCACTGAATATAAACCCCGTGTCCACATATAATGACAGTTTGCATCAGTCGGTTTTAGCATGTCATGATCTGAAAAATTCTATTCAAGCTAGGAGTAGAGCAGAGTGACATTTACATTTGTGATTCTAACAAAATGAAAGGCTACATTTAGTAGATGCGCTTGCAGCAGCATTGACGCAACTGTTCCGTTGACATTACGATGCTGGAATTCCGCGTTCTCTGTTTCGCGGCATGTGAATGAAATTGACATTTTCCAGGCCCCTCGCATTGTGCGAATTAGGGCTAATTTCCTTGCGTTTGTCCCTCGCTTGCGTGATAACTGTCGCTAACTCAGGCCCGCCACGACATCTGGCATGTCCAGTTGACTACACAACACAGGACAACACCGTACCTGCACGTAACAGCATTAGCTAAGATGAATAAAGCAATGAATGTGTAGCGAGAGAGCATTTACTGTATGCGCTATAGTGAAGACCTGGCTATCCAAGGTGTCTGAAATGTTGCTGGACGAAACAGCTAAGGGATGAGAAATTGGTATTTTGTTTAACGTCACTTCTCTTGTGATATTACTGCTAAGTCATGACAAGCCATATGGGGAAAACGTCCCCTAAACTAAAGTCCCTGGTAACCTTTTTCACTCAGCATAGCCGGTGTTATATCATATAGCCAGGTGTAAGCTAAAACTACCACCTTACCTCAAGTCACTGGCAACTTTTTCACTTATAAGTTTCTTCGGTTAGGTGGATGGTAATGGGGAGATGACGAATCGAATCAATCCATGTGTGCAATTCCTTCTTTTCCGAACAAACTGGCCTCCTGCAAGTTTGTAGAAATTTTAGAAATAAGCAACAATTTACCTGTCTTTGCCTAAAACTATATGTAGCGAGAGACCAATTACTATGCCAGGGGTCTCGAATCTGACCTAAGTGTGTTGTCACTTGGAGACAAAGACCAAATAGCACTCTCGTGTCGTTTACATTACAGAGAAATTTGCCCGGCTGGCAACATGCGCAGAACGCTACTTTTGGGCTATTCGCCGCAGCCAGCCTGTTGGCCGGCTGGTTTCATATCCACTTGTTTTTATTCATCTAGGCCTAAAAGGATGATAGAAAGTCTAAGGTAGACGTCTACCTCACGATGACTGTCTGTACCTGATCTAAGTTGCAGCCCTGATCTTTGATGTGGTGATCTACTATTCATAATATCAGATGTCCTTCCCTCAGAACTTTCCATTGAAGTTCCTACCACGCGAAGGTCAAGGCCGAAAGTGGTTGCCATGCTGACGTCATCAATACGGCTAACCTAGAGATGGACGGCTGCCATCTTTGAGTATGATTGATTTTTTCTCTATGATCTTCGCTGTCCTTCACCGTCATTGCCATCATCATCATCATCATCATTCTCAGTGGGAAACCTAGATGAATAAAAACAAGTGGATATGAAACCAGTCGGTCAACCTAAACAACTGAACCTGGTCTCTCGCGACATATCCATTCTTTTATTTATCTAAGTCTTTTCTCTCTATGACCTCCATGCACTTCATCATCATCATCATTATGGTCATCAACATCATCATCATCATCTTCATCATTATCATCATCAACATCATCATCATCATCATCATCAACAATATCATCTTCTTCATCATCATCAACAATATCATCATCATCATCAACAATATCATCATCATCATCACCATCATCATCTTCAGTGGTGATCGAAACAGTTCCACTCTTGTACCGAGCATTGATCCCTACGTAAACATTATCTTGATTAAGGCCGCTTGTACCCGGCACGTCCTGTCAATCGATACTATTGGTTCGATCTTGTGGTGGTTTCACATAACCCTACGCAATCAGGTTCTCCGTGGTAGAGCATTCTTTAGCGATACGAGAGCCCTCATTGGTCTCCTAGTAACGTCACACAGAGGAAAGATTCCATACCCCTGGGATAGCCAGGTCTTCATTATAACGCATATTGTGATTGCTCTTTCGTTACATATCCATTCTTTTATTCATCTGAGCTCCATACGGATAGCACTGATCTCTGCACCCTTTAACCCTTAAAATGCTGAGGCTACTTTCGTCTAAAGTACAAGGACGTAAAGACTTTTGAGAAATCATCTAAGCCCAGTCATTTTGGTATTCATTGGAAAGTTATGAGTGCTTTCAGATGAGTACCCATGTGCCAGGTTCAATCATTTTCAGGGTTTTTGCATCATTTTGTATTGGCTAAACTAGCCACCAGTAGCATCAGGGTTAAGGTTGGTAGCGGGGTAGGGTGTCCTTGTGTTTATTCCTCATAGCTGTGCCGGCTCTGACGCTGACCTCTCAAAACAAGCCCTATCAAATAACAACCTGTCCCCTGGCCGCCTCTCAGCCGCTCTTCCCGCCAAAACTAATTCATCCCACTGCTAACTCTTGCGAGTTGTCATCTCCGCTTGTTTAGGGGGTATAACTTCCAGATTGAGTTGCGTATTCGTGGCTCTGAAAGAGTAAATGAAATGAGACATTTATGTAACGTATAAGCACCAAAATTTGATACGTGTAAATGTGAAACTTAAAAATATGATTCTTTAATGTATGTGTGCATGTATGTATGTTTGTGTGGTTGAGTGTATGGGTGTATGTATGTATGCATGTATGTATGTATGTGTGTATGAATGTTTGCATGTATGTTTGTTTTCTATGCTGTATGTATGTATGTATCCATGTATGTGTGTACGTATGTACGTATCATACAATGTTTGTACGTATCATAATGTATGTATGCATGTATGTTTTATAGGCATGCATGCTTGTATGTATGTATGTATGTATGTATGTATGTATGTATGTATGCATGTATGTCTATTGACTGTAGATTATATTTTCTAAATCAATCATAGTCGTATATATAACTATATACCCAACCTATTGGCCATGGACAGAAAGTGCGAACATTGGTGCGCAATACACCAGTCCGCCTTGCATTGGGGGTCACCCCCAGACCGCGCCGTATCAATCCTTAGAAGTGCTGTAACCATACCGCTCTGCATTGGGGGCCACCCCCAGACGGCGCCAGTATCAACCCTTAGTAGTACTGTACGCAGACCGCTCTGCATTGGGGGTCGCCCTCAGCCCGCGCCAGTATCAACCCTTAGTAGTGCTGTACGCAGACCGCTCTACATTGGGGGCCGCCCCCAGACCGCGCCAGTATCAACCCTTAGTAGTGCTGTACGCAGACCGCTCTACATTGGGGGCCGCCCCCAGACCGCGCCAGTATCAACCCTTAGTAGTGCTGTACGCAGACCGCTCTGCATTGGGGGCCGCCCCCAGACCGCGCCAGTATCAATCCCTAGTAGTGCTGTAAGCAGACCGCTCTACATTGGGGGCCGCCCCCAGACCGCGCCAGTATCAATCCCTAGTAGTGCTGTACGCAGACGCTGTGTACACACATGTTACCAGGTAAGCTTCAGGTAACAATAACAAGGTGCTCTCAGCCGTGAGACGGTTAATTCAACCATGCGACGGAGGTGCAAAGTTCAGACTTTTAAATACACGCAGCGTTCTCGTATGGAATAATGCATTCGTGTTTGTTTATTTTTCGACACATTGGTGCTAAATATGTTTTGACCAAAATAATTGGGAATCTTTTGTGGGAGGCAGTTGTGTCTACAAATTTGTTCAATATGAAACAGGTTATGAATGATATTTTCAACCGTCGTTTTTTAACCATATGTGGGAATATTGCCAATTAATGAAATCATTTCTTATCCATTGTTCTGGGGTCTTGTAATTGCTGAACAGCCCTAACTGTCCTTTTGTAACTGTAACTAGCTGTTTCTTTACATATTTCTTTTTTTTAAATTCGTTTTATATTTCGTTTTATTCCTTTCACTTATCTTTATATTTATTTTGTATTTGTAAACATTTTATGATGTAATGACATGATCAATAATGAATATGAATAACAAGAATACTAAATTGGGCTGGTGTCCTTGCCCGTATAGGTTACTGATCAATTTGATACTGTGAGTTGGATGAAATTGATCTTGCCTATAGGGATAGCGACTGAATAGATAAACTGTGATTGTAAATTATCATGGTCCCATGTTTTACACCTTAGATGAATAAAAGAATGGATTTATAGCGAGGGACCAATCACTATATGTGAAGACCTGGTTATGCCAGGGGTCTCGAATCTGGCCTCAGCTTGAGGTCACTAGGAGACAAAGACCAATGAGAGCTCTCGTAACGTTTACATTGCGGAGAAACCTGCACGTAACGGATAAACTTGCACACCAACATGCGCCGAACGCGACCTTTGTGCTATTCGCCGCAGCCAGCCTTTACAGGTTGACCGGCTGGTTTCATATCCTCTTGTTTTTATTCATCTAAGTGTAGACGTAGCAACGAAAGCGAGAGGGAAATTGTCTGTATGAGCAGAGCAGAGATGGTAAATAGTTTATGCATAACTAATACACAGTTTTCTGTATGCGCAGTGATGTACACTATGAGTAAATAGTCTATGCATTACTAATGCACAGTTTTCTGTATGCGCAGAGATGTATATTACCTAGCTAATGCACAATATGAGTAAATAGTTTATGTATCACTAATACACAGTTTTCTCTATGCGCAGAGATGTACAATATGAGTAAATAGTTTATGCATCACTAATACAGGCCTTGACACGTGCCAGAAATAGGCAGACAGATGGACGGGAATCTGAGGGTGCTTTATGACAATTCCTCGCCCAGACTCTCCGTGGGGGACGGGCAGGGAGTTATTCTTTATCGTGAAAACTGACGTAGCGGATACAGTAATGACGAGGTCCTCCACGGGGGATTATGTTATTTACCGCCCTCTCGTCCGCTATGCAGTTAGTCTACAGGGTGAGAAGTCAGTCTGTCAGTCTGTTGGCAGGTCAGGGACTATGAGCTATATCGGAATCAGAAAACTGTGAGGTTTCTTCTTTTCATTCTCCTCCTCCTAATACTACTACTACTACTACTACTACTACTACTACTACTACTACTACTACTACTACTGCTGCTGCTGCTGCTGCTGCTGCTGCTGCTACTACTACTACTACTACTACTACTACTACTACTACTGCTGCTGCAGCTACTGCTA
>OZ012696.1:15235315-15255315 GCA_963942565.1 Maea johnstoni | reverse complement strand
TTTTGCCCTTCTTGCTTTCACCCTCACGGTTACCATCAACCACCACGTACCTGCACCAGTACCTATAGCTCAGTATTTGGGTTCTACGTTGATTTACATGGGGTCCCACTGGCAGGACCCACAAAAACGTCAGCAGACACTGTTACTATGTACTTACCCCGACCCCGCTAATACCCACCGCACAAGGGTGTCATTAGGGTGGGTACCGGGTACTATTTCGGGTGTAAACTACCCATGTGTTTGCTAAAGGTAATTTTCTAGCACGTTGTCTAATTGCCTAGTGCGGCGTGTTAGAAAAAGGAGAAGTAGGCAGGTATACTGTGATCGTGGGCCAGACAGGTAGAGGTTACCTGGCAGGTTAATAGGAAAACCTTAATTGCCCCAAATACCTGAGTGAAATTCTGTGTGAGGTACCATGTTACGGATAAATGACGTAATGGGTCAATTAAGATGTAATCCTTTATCCCAGCGTAGTCGCAAAAAGATCTAACTTCTGACAATTGTGTTGTATTCTTTATTAACCACATCTAAAATATGCGAAATACAGATACAGAAAATTTAACACGCAAATTAGACAGCACATAGCATGTATGCAAAGCGCACATAGCATGTATGCAAAGCATGGATGTACCTTTCATATGAAAATATATGGTCAATAAAGATATATACATACAAAGCATGTTAAACTACATAGTTTCCATTTCATGACCACAGGATCATTTGATTTAAGGTCTATTAGCCAAACTTAAGTTACCAATTTTGGAATATCCTATGAAGCATGTATGAGAAAGCAAATGTCTGAAAGACAGAATCATCTATGAGAATATATTAGAAAGAGAGATATCAAAGAAAAAAACTAACACTTTCCCCCCACTATTCATATGAACTGATAGTTTATAGATAAGTAATTTCCAAAGGACTCCTAGAGCAAGATTCAGTTTCAAGATTAGTCCTTGTCAGGGGTGTGTTAATGTATCATTATGTGAGTGGGAGGATACGTATCAGGTATATGACGTAACGAGAGAGATATCATCAGGTAATGAAGACCTTGGTAAATTACTGACTGTGACACTTGCTTAATGGAAGATACTGACAAGGAAATGCATGCCTGCCAGTACACGAAATAGACATAAGAATGTCGTACACAGGACAATTGGCAACTTTAATTAAAGGTCTGCGTCCGGAGGGTGTTTTCTTGAAAAGGACAGTTTCACTAGGCCGTCCCAGGGCACGGGACTGGGACCTGTTCTTAGTCAGATTACCGGTAGTGAAAACAGGGCATATCCCCATGCCTGCGTGTGGTCTCGTTGTTGGTTGCTTGTAGGGTAGATCTTAGATGAATAAAAGAATGGATATGTAGCGAGAGACCAATTACTATATGTGCTATAGTGAAGACCTGTCTATACCAGGGGTCTCGAATCTGGCCTGTGTGACGTAAATAGGAGACAAAGACCAATGAGGGCGTTCGTATCGTTTACATTACAGAGAAAGTTGCGCACCAACATGCGCACAACGTGACTTTGGGTTATTCGCTGCAGCCAGCATGTTAAGGCATACTAGCTGGTTTCATATACACTTGTTTTTATTCATCTAAGAACTTTTAGATTAGACCTAGGCCTGGATACTACTTCTGTATCAAATTCAGCTGAACTAAGTAACTTACATGGGAAAGTGGGCTCCAGTTTCATTATGATTGCGTTGTTGACAGAGCGCCACCTATCTTGTCAAGAAGCGTGCTAGGAGCGGATAGCCGCGAGCACGTACTAAGTGCTCGCCTCTCCTCCCTGGTTGACAGACGGCGGAGTGATATTTCAGCAGCTCCCATTAACCCATCACCACCTAAGAGTTCCTCCAACAATTATCGTCTGGATCGAAGACACTTTTAACGATAACTTTTGAATTGATGATTATTTCACAAAAAAATTGAAGGAGAGTTGTTGGTGATGTTCTGATCAATATTTCTCCTTGAAATATTTTGCCAATTATGCTTTAACCTCATAGATTTCTTCAAAATTGTCAGACCGATTTGAGCGATAATGGGTTAATTGATGGGGAGATGACGGGTGCCATATTAACCCCCCAGGGGATCTCAGTCGAGAGCCAGCACCGCCGCGGGGATTAAACAACGCCATAAATCTAACCCAAACTTTAATGCATTTAATAGCAATTAAATGTAATGGATACTGGAGGGGTCGGCGTGAGATGGCGGAGTCGAGTGCTCACAGACTGAGCAGCGAGAGCGCTAAGTGCTCACATAAGTTTTGTTGGTGTTGTCGGCAGACGATATCAGTGTCTCACGATCAGCTTACATCTCTCCGCCAACACTGACTACAGTACAAGGCACTTGCTCCTGTCTGAGACTAAGATTCCCCTATGCAGCATAGGCAGGGTCTACCAACTGCAAGATCGTAGTTCGTGTAGAATGCGGTACCTTCACTGCCCTACTCTCGAGAATACTGGTAGCGTTATGAATGGCTATGTCAAGTGGGGTGGGCTACCTCTATCGCTCAGCCGTCATTGGTAAAGAATAAAGAAATGAAGTATTGACGTCTTAGATGAATAAAAAGCAAATGGATATGAAACAAGCCGGTCTACGTAAACAACCAGGCTGCGGCGAATAGCCCAAAAGTCGTGTTCTGCACATGTTGATGCGCACTTTTTCTCTGTTATGTAAACGATACAAGAGCCCTCATTGGTCTTTGTCTCCTAGTGATGCCACACTTAGGCCTGCTTCCAGACCACTGGCATAGCCAGGCCTTCACTATAGCGCGTATAGTAATTGGTCTCTCGCTGCATATCCATGCTTTTATCCATCTAAGATTGACATCGATGACCGTAATTTCATGTAGCCACTTTGGGGACACAGTTGCCTGGCAATAACAATACTAGGGTACCACAGCACTGTACAGTTTTAACAGAGACCTTCTGATAACATTCCTTCAGATAAATTGCAATTTATATGCTTTATCTCAAAGGCGTTGGAAAAATATCATATCGGAGCATGCAACCGCCACTAAAAAAAAAAAAGTCAGTTCCTGCATAAAGAGTGAACAGCAACAGGTGTATAGACATTCATAGAGATTCAATACTGGTTTTATATATATACATATATATATATATATATATATATATATATATATATATATATATATATATATATATATATATATATATATATATATATATATATATATAAATATATATATATATATATATATATATATATATATATATATATATATATATATATATATATATACATGTATATATATATATATATATATATATATATATATATATATATATATATATATATATGTATATATGTATACATATATATATATATATATATATATATATATATATATATATATATATATATATATATATATATATAATTATATATATATATATATATATATATATATATATATATATATATATATATATATATATATATATATATATATATATATATATATATATATATATATATATATTCCTTTTTATAAGCAAATCTATGTTTCATTCCGTAGTTATATGCAGAAATATCATATGGCAGCACGCAGCCGCCACTAATAAAAAGATAAGTTCCCCTTATGAAGAGTGAAAAGCAACAGGTGTATAGATATTCATAGAGATTCAATACTAGGTCTCTGCTCTCTACAAATAACAGCCGCTGAACACTTGCAGCCAATTCCGCGAAGCACAACGTTATTGTGTTTATTTTAGCGAACGTTGTTTTCGTTACAATACGAAGCAATTAGTAGACCATTGAGAAAGGATGTCGATAGAAATAAACAACATAGGCGGCTAATTCCATTTTACCTGTCGGGCACCGTACAATGACTTCTGATGTCGGTAATTGACCCGCTAAAGCAAATACCACAATGGCGGACGGTATCCGGAATTTTATTTAATTACTGCTACACAATTACACGCAAAACATGGAACTGAACTACCTATACCAACACGTGGTTCTTTGTGAAGGCCGCACCCCACGTTTAGAACAATCGGCCAGGTATCAAATGCTTTTGTAATCAACATTACAGCCAATAAAAGATATATATATATATAAGGCCCGCAGCCCCCAGCATAATCCACTTGATTTCTTAACTGAGATCCTACATCAAAAGGCTTTAAGTATGTCAACTTGTTCCGATGTGACCTTTAAGGCTTCGGGGATTTACCAGGCAAACAAAAGGGAGTTCTGATCGGCGGAAGGGGTTGTATTTTGACGGGGTTTTCTTTTTCCACAAACAAGAAATGAGCACAATAGAATGGTAGTGATAAAAGGAGAGAGAGAGAGAGAGAGAGAGAGAGAGAGAGAGAGAGAGAGAGAGAGAGAGAAGGAATTATATTCACAAACACACACACACACACATGCATGTTTTCCATGAGCATTGTCTTAAATCTCCCAAGTAATAATGGAAAAAATAATAATAGAAAATATGTGCGAAGGGATTTAGATATAATACTGTTTGTTGCCCTCAATTGAGTACACCAATGCTACACCGCCTCCTCGCAATTAATATAGTACTTTCTAAAAGAAAAATAAACGCATCAAAGAAACTCCAGTGCACTAAGGAATGCCTCGATATTCCTGATTTATCTCTGACGTAGTTGCCAGGTTTCCTAACCTGATTGAACAGTTGCAGACGGCGGCGATGACGGATGTGGATTAACTCATAGTTCAGTGGTTGAGACGTCAGAGATAAGTGTGCTTCGCGGAGAATGCAGGGCGACATACGGCGGACTGATAACACCCAGAACTTGTTAGGCTCCCTTACGCCTTATGTCATATATCACAAACTTACATTTCTTTCCTCTGTAATCAGAGAGCAACTCTACAGACCCGTGGTAGCAGGCACAGCAGGACTTCAGTGATAGATGTTCGTTTTCCGCCAAATCTAACGACCAGAGGTGTTTTAAACCTTTAAACGCTTTTTGGTCTCAAACCCTAGCTCTAGTTATCATCGATTCCGATAGCTTAAGTCATATTGTAGCAGTACGGAATTCAAAGACCTGGCAGGATTTCTTTTCTCCTGAACCCTTATGCTGCTGGTGGCTAATCCGGCCAATACCAAATGATGTAAGAAACAACGGAAAGTGACTGAAACCCAGGCACATGGGTATTCAGTTGAGTGCTCAACGAGAGCCATCCAACAAATATCAACACGACAGGGTTTAGATGGTTTTCAAAATATTTTGAGTTCTCATGCCTATAAAGAAAGTAGCCTCAGCATTGGATGAGTAAAGCACTTTGTTCATGAGGTCTTTCGGTCTCAAAGATACATATATGTTTCCTCATACCGTAGGGCCTGCCTTGATTGCCGTTTGGTCTAAGGCGTTGCCATTGACTACTAGCTGCGACGTGTGGTAAGGCGGTGTTTTTCGCCAGGTACTCCCAAAGTTGCAACTGGCTAGTCACGACTTAGCCGCCGTAATATGGCAGACAAAGTGACGAAAAACCGAAATTCCAAATCCTCAAACTGCGCTGCATTTATGTATAGCGACACGCTCCGCCTGGAGCAGAACTTTCGATACTTTATCTAGAAGTTGCTGTTGTAACTTGAGTGGCTCGTGGAGAGTACCTGCAATGCGAGCTATTGCTTGGTTAAGATAGGGGACCGCAGGCGTGTAGTGCAAGTTGTTGTTATAAGATGTGTCTTGATAACCTCCGCCACTCTACAGTAATTGGCTCTGACACATAATGGCCCACTAGTAGCACTGCCTGAATCAGACTCAGAAATATGGGGTTTAGCCAAAAGAGCATCTAAAACGTGGAAAACCCCTTTACATACCTGCATACATACATACATCCATACATATACACACACACGCATATACATACATACATACATACATACATACATACATGGGGACAAAGTAGCTCAGTTGGTTAGGTGTCGGACCAGTAATCAGAGGGTCGCTGGTTCGATTCCCGGCCACTCCAGGCACTTTGGTCGTTCTTGGGCAAAACAGTTGGGTACCTAGCATTAATAAGGCAGTGCTTAGAGTGTGTGCGCTATATGCTGCCAGTTGCTCTGGAATATCCCCCGGGGGATTGAAATGGTTTCTGTATGTACAGTGCCTGCTAGGGGAGGAAGGTCGTGTGAGCACTTCGGTGGATACAAGACTATAAACCGAATACCTTTACATACATACATACATGCATACATACATGTAGTATACAAACATACACACATACATACATACACACATATATACAGATATATTTATATATATATATATATATATATATATATATATATATATATATATATATATATATATATATATATATATATATATATTCCCACTATAGAGGTCAGATATTTTTTGCTGAATAAAGATAATGAATATGCCAAGAAAAGAGTCTTAAGTGTCGCCGAATCATCAATGTTTTGGAAAGCAAACGGTCTAGCGTATAAGAGCTATAGGACTATGCCAATTTCCTAGGGTTTCTTACCTTCCACATCATAGGACATTTGCGGAGAATCATTTAAACTTTCGAGTGTTTTGTGCAGAGTGTATACTCCTTTGAAAAGCAGCCTCCTGCGGTACCTTGACCCCTTTGTACTCAAGAGCCAGACAAGGTCTGCAATTCAAATCAGAACTCCTCTCTCTGTGGGTGGTAGCTGTATACCAGTTTAACCCCTCATGATCAAAGGGTGGTAGTATATAGGGAAGAGGGATCGAGTGACTTCTTGGTACTACTACTTCACGTATATCGCTTGTGTTCTCCGTGAATAACAGGTTTAATCAATGATCATTGCTTCACGGGTATAGAATTATTACTCGCTTTACAGGGTACTTCAGGAAGCGTTCACTATGAACACTTTCCTCTCCTATAAGATATGTGTTTACTTTGTTCCAACTCTTCTCAGACAACTCACACGTGTGATTTTGTATGATTCAAAAATGAAAAATAAACGAAAAATGGATTACCTAATATTTTTAATATTCTTGATGAAGAAGGCCTCACTGAATGAAGGAATATGAAGTTACGAGGTAGACTTCTCGAGTGTATGATGTACGGGATTAGGTTAGACATACCCAGGTACCCCATTCTATATTTCTATACCCTCGAGCACCCACACCCCTGGTAAGGGGTGGCATACCCTGGTACCTCACTCTATATTTCTATACCCTCTACCACCCACGCCCCTGGTAAGGGGTGGCATACCCTGGTACCTCACTCGATATTTCTATACCCTCTAGCACCCACACCCCTGGTAAGGGGTGGCATACCCTGGTACCTCACTCGATATTGTTATACCCTCTAGCACCCACACCCATGGTAAGGGGTGGTATACCCTGGTACATCACTCGATATTTCTATACCCTCTAGCACCCTACACCTGTGGTCTACATATGCTACCCTGTACAACATCCGCCCCTTAAACGGGTTCAATGGCGGCCGGCGTCGGCACCCTGCTTTTTGTTCCTACCTGAGACATCACATCTGTCAGGGCCGTCTGACCTCTCGCCCGCGCCGCCATCATTCTCTTCTCTTTCCTCGCCAGCCAGGGGCGGCGGAACAATAGGGCTACATGGAGAATACACTCTGAAGCCCTCTGCAGCAGCGGGCAGTACTACAGTACAGACATTTAATTGCTGCACCAGTCGACCGGACGTCTGCAGTGTCTGGTTTTGCAAACACCCATAGGTGACATGTCAAAAAGTATGCCAAACACACTGATGACACACGTAGCTTGTGAATCAAAGCTATGTTGTGAGGTCATCAATGCATCCATGACCAGGAAACTTAGTGGCAATCTGACGTGCGGTCGCGTACTATGCCCGGGCTGCTGATGCGTTTATTGCAGGAATTAAATATCGGCACTGTAGTACTTCAGAGCACCTTCACCTTATACATGCCCCCTCCTCCTCATCATTATCATTGTCGTCGTAATTATCATCAACATTAGAAACATCATCATGATAATTGTATATTATGTTAAAGAAATTTCGTTTCTCATTTGTTAAATTTATGTGTATGATTTATTATATTTCTGTATGAGTTTGTATCTCTTAAGAGTACAGTCAATAAACATACATACTTACATACATAAATACATACATACATACATACATACATACATACATAGTATGTATGATACATCATCATTATTATGATCAATGTCGTCGTTACCACCAGTATCATAATATCATCATCATTATCATTGTCGTCATTATCATCATCATCATCGCCTTCATATCATGGTAATCATCAACATCGTCATCATCATCTGCATTAAAAACAACAAAAACAACGATAAAATAACATCATCAAGAGCTACTAAAAATAACTTGTTACCCCAAACGTTCCCATGAAAAGCCATCTCAGAGTCTCTACCCTTCCCCCTTGGCTTCTACAATACCGATCCCTCTACCCCTCTCTCCTCCCTCCCACGGTCCCTGGGTGTGTGAGCGACAGCCAGGTCGCATATGGCACCATGTTGATGTTAGATCAGAGCAGATAGAGCGCCACCTATTATCTCTAGCGGGGAATTGCGTGACCGCGATGCCGTCCCTGGGGTCTACATGTGTCATCTGGCGGAAGGAGAGGCCTGGGTACTCCTGAAGCCTGAGGCAAATATATCTAACTAGAACAAATAAAAACACACGAAAAAATAAAAAATAAAACATAAAACAGCAACAACAACAGACCTATCAAAATCAAAGATGGCAGCGCATTCATTAGGAGTGTGAACATTTAATTATCTTTTCTATGTCTCATAGCTCCACCATAAGGGTAAATCAGTAAGTAAATTTGGACAAGGGGTTACTCACGTTATACTAGTATGCTATAGAGGGGCAATGGACTCCTGGAGACCTCTTCTACAACTTGTACAAAATGCAGTACATGTATATGGTACATGATATCAGTGGTTACATAGGTGGTTTATCAAATTGTTATGTAGATAAATAGGCAGAGCCATGGGCAATCCTAGGTACTTGGGCTCTTAAATCGTGATATGGGGAAAAACCTTGGCTTCGGCACTGCCTCCACCCCCCCCCCCCCCCCCCCCCCCCCCCCCCCCACACACACACACACAACACTCCTGGTCGTTCTTCTCCGTTGGCGTTCAGATAAGGTCTACCGTTCACACTGTTCAAAGTGTGAGCAGATCGTGAAGAAATGGATGAATATTTCGCGCGAGCAGCTGGCGTGCGAAGAGGGAAATAAACATTG
The DNA here is from genome assembly GCA_963942565.1 of Maea johnstoni. Classification (NCBI taxonomy): domain Eukaryota; kingdom Metazoa; phylum Annelida; class Polychaeta; order Spionida; family Magelonidae; genus Maea; species Maea johnstoni. Next base: position 15,246,113 of record OZ012696.1, on the reverse strand, counting down.
CTTTATGGGACGTCAAAACTAGCAGGTTGGTCTCACAGATAGATTTACTAGCCAAGGGAGGTGTAAACGGAAAGTGATCTGCAGGCATCGCTGAACAAAAGCTCCATATCAACCTGAGATTAACAACACGGCAGGCATAAACAGTATAGTAAATTCACACTACTGTATAACTGGTATTTTTCACAGGCATTTCATTTTCGCTATTTTCACGCTCCCCATAATAGCGCCAAAATAACTTTCTTCAATGAATATCTATATAGTAATAAATGAACAGTTTGAGTACTTGAATGCGCGAATTTAAAGTACCACAAATACCCCCAGCAGGGCTGTAAAGCGAAGATTTTAGCACTCCAAATTAAGGCCGGATACAGTAACTATTCAGTGCAATTAAACCTATACGTGCACTTCGTTAACTTTCACGCTTCTTTCATGAAAATATTACTTCTCACCCACATCTTAGATGACCCTCATTAGAGACCCGTGGCCTAGCCAGGTCTTCACAATAGCGCATATAGTAATTGGTCTCTCGCTACATATCCATTATTTTATTCATCTAAGCCCACATCGACTAATAACTAAGAAATCCCACCTTTCTGTGCCCTCGTGATGAGCTTGGAAAAGACAATGCTGAAGCTTTCGGATTTGCCAAAGCACTCGAATTTAAGTGTTTTACGAATAGTTTTCAGAAATAGGCAATGGCATTTTTGACTAAACAATTGAGATGGCTTAATGATTCGAGGCATTCGCTGTCCGAGTGATTGCTGTGACTCATACGATCCCGTCTGTCACTGTATATAAAGCATTTCTAAGCTGGCTACTTCTATTATCTGCCGTGATCATCCACCTAGTACTACAGTCATATTTTTCCAGAGAAGAATTGGCTTTGTAATGCTTCTATTATATATATATATATATATATATATATATATATATATATATATATATATATATATATATATATATATATATATATATATTTATATATATATATATATATATATATATATATATATATATATATATATATATATATATATATATATATATATATATATATATACGGGGTATGTGAGATAGTTGTCAGTGACTTGGGGTTAGGCGATGGTTTTCGCAGGTCCTTTGGGTTCTTCCACCAGTCACAACTGGCTACTCACGACTTAGCCGAAACATGGCAGAAAAAGTGACGAAACATCGAAATTCCAAATTCTATATATCTCGCTCTGAGGTTGCGGTCTTATCTTTGACCGGCTTTGCAGTTCTTGCCGTAACATGACATTTGCATCCATGGTTGCCACGGAGGATTTGGAGTCCAAGACCCACTCAAAATCCGCCGTCGGTGACGAGATTAAAACAAGATGTTCATAAGTGGGTAAGACTATCCAAAACACATACCTCTTTCACAGGCGATAGTGAAACTCGAGTCCAAGTTTTCAGCGGCAGGAATCATTTATTTTCCAATTAAGAGGTCGTACGTTAAGTGATGCTGCGTGCCTTGCTCCTTGACTAGGGTTAGGGGGTTCGGGTGGGGGTGAACCTCAGGGGTATCACTGCTACTGATGCTGTAGGGTGGGGGAGCCGAATGTCTTTGGGATTTATTCCCATATTGCTCACTCGGCCAAGCGTGGCGAATGTTAACCAATTCATAGCCAAATAGCTGGAACCAGTCTCTAACGGAGGGAAGGAATTGGTTTTACGTGGCTTTCGAGAGCTGATGTCACATAGCGTCGAGATAGATATTCAGAACCGGGAAGAAATTTCCCTCTCTTAACCAATACCGGTAGTTCCAAAGGCCTTTAATACACTTGCAGAAGCACCGTAGACAGTCGTCCTCACTGCCGCACATGTATATAGCGACTTGGCCAACCCGATCAAACCGAGACTCGGACCCCGGACCTCACCTTTGGGGGTAAAGGCATCGTAGCCATTATAAAAGCCACAGACTGTGGATCTCTCTTTCTCCCTCTCTCTCTCTGACGGCAGAGGCATCCTTTAGGGCGGTTTGAAAAATAGATTTGGATTTGAATCTTACCAATAGCTCTCCTTAAAACAATTAGCGAATAATGCGTTTCGAAGTCATCTTTATGAGAATAATTTCATAGCTAAATTGCTCTTAGTGCGATGTATAATTTCCAACAGTAGAGTTACCCTCTGAGAAGTATGTGGGAAAATATTGTTGATCAGAACCTAAGAACAACCCATCTTTTAACATTTAGCGAAACTGCACTTTTATACTTTATCTAATGAGATATTTCAATTCAAATACAAGTACGAAAGTCAATGGTAACACATGCACTGTTAAAATAAATAAATAAATGCCTATTGTTGATCATATATAGTGGACCTCCTTAGAATAAGACGACCCAATTTGTTATAATTGCTCTGGCTTTGCATAACCTGTTTAAATATGGCTCTGTAGTTGATATAACTAGCAACATCTGAAGCGGCTACAAAGCATTCTATTTGAGAGATGGTACTGGAGCGAACTGTCATATTAAATAAAGCCGGCGTCAGCTATCTCCGTGTTTGACATTTCCCTAATTGTAGAAAACGTACATTAAAATCATCGATTATTTTCTCCATTTCACCGCCGAATGTCGCCTCCCAAATGTATAATACTCACCAGCTTATATCGGCTATCTCTCCGGTTTCCAAATCGTTTCTGCCATCTGTCTATAAACACAGACAAACCTTTAACCTGTAAACGCTCAGGACCACTATTGGAATATAACGTAACATGCAATTAGTTAGCAAAAAATGGACCTTTATGTGAAAATATTTTATGCAAAAATGTTACCTATCTCCAATGTTTCTTCAAGTAGTATATTTAAATGCATTGGTGCTTGGGAGGTTCTTTATAATTATTTTCAAAGGGCACACCTGATATATATGGCTTCGAAAGAGTCGTTAACTCAGACATACACATGACCGTGGCACACTCACAGTATGATGATAACATTTATGCATTGTACGCGCTCGACGCCAGCTGATTCTAATAAAACATGTTTTCATGTGACCTATATATGGCTCGACCTAGTTTACACGGCTGACTGACTGGTTTTATTATGCGCCCGAGTCATATTGTCAATGGCGCTATACTATACAAGGGTTTAACCGATTCACCCCTTTAACTACGTATTTAAACAAATCCGGACTAACTTCGGCTCATTTTTTAACTAAAAAGCTTTTCTTTTAGAAATTATTTGGACACGAGTTAGAAATCAAATGAAAACGAACAACTCTCCTTCAAATATTCTGTGCAAAAATGGTTTATTTATGATTTATTCTCTGCAATGTCATACAAGCAGACGATATTATGCACTGCGGGCATGAAAGGGTTAAGAGGTCACAGTGGAGTATTGCCTTTATGTCGACGTTGTGTTTGGCGGTATGATTAGGAACGTCAGCATTAAACACTCCTAAGAAAACATCCTCTGAACAGTGCGCAATGCCCGGGTATACACTGAACACACAGCGCATGACTTAACATGCCCTGCTGTATGTGGACCATACTATAGGCCTGGTGTATGCAAACACACCGCCTATATAGCATAGTGAAAGAAAACAAGGGTTCCCTGAAGGTCATGTCCAGTTGGACATATATATATATATATATATATATATATATATATATATATATATATATATATATATACACAGGGGGAAAGGCTGTCCGCCTGGCAAGGCCAGTAATCGAGCAAATTTGAATTCTGTACCAGTAATCGAGCGATACTCTAACGGTTTTTACATTCAACAGCTTATAAATCACAGATTTAGTGTTTAAACATTTAAGAATCATTCATAAACCATTTGTTGTCAGTAAACCATCCTCCATGTGAAAAATGGCAACAAAATACCCAGCAGTATTTTTTTAATGGTCAATTATGTCCTAGTCTTTTGTAGGTTCCACACAAATTGCTCCCTTATTCAAATTTACCTATCATTTGAAGACAAATAGCTATACCACTAATTAGAGAAGGTTCTTAGGAACTAAAATATGTAAGAATATCTAAACAAACTGAAGCTTAGAATTTATAATATTTTTTTGAAAGTTGTACAACCATTTCTTCACTGTACGCCCACCACGCGAGCGACTTCGAGGCACTGTACGCCTACTCTGCGAGCACAGTACGCCCACTCCTCGAGCAAAACCAAACTGAACTCAACTTAAACAGTCATTTATTACTGTTTTAAGCAACAGATCTATATAATTCCGCCTAAATTCATCACTTTGGTTATTGTGGACCACTCTTCAACAAATCTTGCATAAATCAAATTTTCTTAAAAATTTATCACAAAAGGGTAGAGATGCACTCACCACTCAAGAATGTGAGTGGCTCTATAACTGAAGCCAGATGACAAGCCGCGCTGGAGCTGAAGTGGTCAACTCATCTATGTAGGGAACACGGACCTAACACAGAACACCTAACACACACCCTCTTATGAATGCTTATCACTGTCAAGTCTTCTTTACAATCCTTGATGTATACAGGCATTGTTGAGTGTTATACTGACCTTTGTATCTCTACAGCACATTTTAAAAATAAATAAACATGTAAATGTTAATAAATTTCCATCAGTAAGTATTTATTCTTAATTGTTGGGCTGGATAAAACATTTTTATCTTTAAAAACCCTGTGTCCCTGAGCAAGCTGAGCTCATGAGTTTATCTCCCTCTGTGAGTGCAGCTCTACAAAATAGTGAAATCATTTGAGTTATGGGTTTGGTTATGGTTTTCAATACTACCAGTGTTAAGTCTGCTGAATTTTGTTAGCTGTTGTACAGCCAGCTACCACTTATCTCATCAGAAGAGTGACCCACTGTTTTCATATTCCTAGTGTGAGGTCTAGAGGGTATTACCCTGGACAATTGTGTGACTTTTACTTACTAAAAATGTTCGCAATAACTCTACCGCTAAGTACAGTTACTAATTCACAAAATCTTTCATGGCACCACTCCTTTATTTTGGTTTGGATTCCTCCCAGATTCTGATCTGTGTTCTCAAAAAATGCTATCAAATCTTTTATCATTTGAATTTCAGCTTCTTGTTGTAGATCATTCTCTTTTTTTGTCGGTGGACCTTTATGACCGAATAAGTCTATCTTAGCCTGGTCGCCTCTTTTGCTATTGTTTATCTTCTTCCCATCAACACATACTTCATACGTTTTAGAAGCTTAATAGCTTCAGGCCCAGCACTTTTGATGTACTTGTTCAAAAAATCAATTATAACACCGGGATTGATGAAATCTGAGTCACTTTTTTTAGTCCTCAAAGAGGGAACAATGAAGTTCACCTTTGCATCTTTAAGCATTGTATCACTATCGGCATCATCTTGTACCCTAGGTCCACCCATTAGGCGGAGAAACTTTCCACAAAAAAGGCGCCAACCTAGCCTCCAAAACATCTTGACCTTATCATTATACCTCATTGCTGCCCTGTTTTCAAGAGAAAACCATTCTATAATATCAAGAAATAGTAAGTGTGCAATATTGGGAAACTGTCATAAGCTATCATTTCCATGAACTTGGCATTGAGTTTTCCCACTTGCTTCAGATTTTTAAGGACTGCAGGAAGTAACTCAACAAACTGGGCATATATTTCTTCCAAGTCCATTGCGAGTCCCTGTGGTGACACTTGACAGGAGGCATCACTGGTGAGAAGAGATATGTCTTCAAAGTTTTCATCATGTTCCACATCATCTCCTGTGAAATCCAAGTGTTTAGACACCTTCCCATCATGTATCATATCATCTTGAACCTTTCGTAATCTCTTTGGTGTTGGGCTCATAACCTCCTCTTGGTCAAAAACTTGGTCAGCATCCTCATAATCTGCTATCCATACTTTCAAACTGTTGGGTGAAATCCATATTGCTTGATGTTTCTCCTCAATTTTTCTGGAAATTTGTCGATAGTGTATTGAAAGAGGCTTATCTGGATGGTTAGTGATAGTATGTGCCAGTAACACAGCTGAATCAGTACTCTCAGCATCACAACTGTAGCACTTATATTCTGTCATGTTTACCGACACCTGGAACAAATTTTGTTGCAGTTAGATAGTGGTAAATGAACAAAACTTTACTAAGAATCAAGTCATTTGCTCGAGGTGTGGGCGTACAGTTGCTGAAATGTGCTCGAAGAGTAGGCGTACACGCTCGCAGGGTGGGCGTACAGTGAAACCCACCAGAAAGCAACAGGAACTAAAACATTTTGTAATATTTGTATCTATTTATCATTCATGGAAAGACACCATAATTGGTAGGTAATGAGGAAAGACTCTTAAGATTACTCTAAAAATTACTAAAACTTTGTAGTACTAACATTTAAGGGTTAAGAAGTATTTAAAGTAGCACTTGTCAGCATTTGAGGGTACTACATCACATGAAATTGCTCTAGTATACTCCTTTATCTCATAAGCTTGACACTAAAAACTTGACTGTAGCAGGTTAAGATACTTGTATAACTGGAGGTCTTATCAAATAGTGATTAAATGTTGTACTTATTAGGATTTTCCAAGCAAATATGACAGCAAATTTCACTCAACCACATGGTTTGCTCGATTATTGGCGTGATATGCTAATTTCGCTCGATTACTGGCCTTGCCAGGCGGACAGCCTTTCCCCCTGTGATATATGTACTGGCTATGTCGACTATTACAGGCCTGTTCAATTATGTGTAAAGACGATATATTCTAAAGGTAATTCTGGGTCGGACATTGTAAAGCACAAACATAGTGTATGAACATGCACGAAGAGGTTCATACAATATGAAATGATTTTATTAGAATAATTTTCAATGTGCTGGTTTACATTATTTTATCTAAGCCACATGTTGACGTGTTTCGCACAGTATGATGTTGTCTGTATGGAATGTTTTCTCTGGATTTACTTACGATTTTCCTTTCACGAAAAATATTTCTCTTTCAAAAGAGAATTGATTTCTCTTTAAGGGGAATAGTGAATACATGCAGAGAAAACATTACTTATATCTGTGCACAAAATATGCATATATTGGTGTGGAACGACCCCTACTGAAATCGTTGACGAGGCATTTGACAGTTTTTTAACACTTATGCTGCTAGTGGCTAATTTGGCCCATACAAAATGAAGCAAAAACCTGGGAAAATGACTAAAACCCTGACATATGGGTACTCATCTGAGACTACTCATTGAGTAGCCAGGGCTACGATGTTTTTTAAAAATCCGTGTGTCCTTGTTCTTTGGACGAAAGTAGCCTTAGCAATGGAAGGGTTAAGATTGTGATTATGCTTGAAGTACATTGTACATAACTGAACTCAATACCTTAATGAGCAAGTATGTCACTAGTATAGGAGAACGTTATCTTGCAATATCAGCCAGTGTAGTTTTGTAAAACTGGCCTCATTTCAACCCTCTACATATCTAGGCCACCATGTGAATTTATCGAGGCTCAGTGTTCAGTCTATTGACATATGTCAAGGATCGTCTCCATTCTTTCCTCTTAACCGTTTCCGTCTCGTCTGCTTCTTTGACCTATTTGGCAATATTTCGAAAATAATTGAATATCATTAATTTTATTTGTTAGAAAACTGTTCGTCATACAACGATGGACATAGTTCATTCAAATATCTTTTTAAATTTTATCTCATGGTTGCATATTTGTCATGGCACGTGAGCACGTGCGGTCGGTCGGCTGCGTTCAGGGGCAGAAGGCGCCGTTGCTAAGCCACAATGGAGGTTTTCTAGGGAGTTGGCTCCTTTGCTTTATTGATGTAGTCTAGTTTGTTCATTCCAATTAACTAACATGTTTGCTTTCCGTTCTAATCAATCACAGAGGCAGGACACTCTTAAGAACGTCAAACCTAGTGAAAATAAATGTCCGGCTCATTTTACCTCGACGTGTCGGCGCGTTCGTTTAATGACCCTACAAGCCGGTCAATTGCCCGAATGCGGTTGCAAAAGGAAAACCGGGCGCCCTAATGGTCTACTGAACGCAGGTAATCTAGCGAGACACTTTAACACATAAACCTATTCACCTCCGTGGAGGCATAAAGAACGCGACTCTATTACTCCTATCTTCCAGTAGTTTAAATAGTACTTCGTGTATTATCACTTTTTTGCCATTTTAAGGCAGGATCGCAACTATCCAGTGTAAGTTATCCGGAATTAAGAAACCGGAGCATCCGGAAAAAACAATTACTAACCCCAAGGCACTGACAACTTTCTCACATGCTTGCCGGCTGATGTCTTCCTGATAAATCAAAATCATATTGAAAATACATGAAATGGAAATATTAATAAGTAAAAAACAAACAAAAAAACACACGAATCAACGACATCATATATTCTATGACTTTATGCTTGAATTCCTATTTAGATCGTACCCCTTAATGCTTAAAGAGTTCCTTTAGAAATTGCCGTGTGGATCTTTGCTACTTTTGATAATGAATTTTGTGTTAGGAATGCTTTTAGAAAAGAGCTTAAGGAGAGTTGCTGGTGATGTTCTGATTAAGCTTTCTCCATCAAATATTTCCCAAAACTTGCTTTTGCTTGAAGGATTTCAACAGAATTGTCACAAATACAAGTCAATGATACAAATTGTGTCCTTAAATACATTTGTGATCAGGGCAAAGGCGTATTTTAATTAGGAGAGTTCACATCCCAATGTAAAATGTACAAATAGGATTGCACTATTGTGTTCACTATAGGTGCTCGCATGTCCGAGGTATTCACAATAGGAGCTGTTCACATCTCCGAGTTGTTCACATTATGAGGTGTTCACAATCTTCGAAGTGTTCAAAATGATAGGTTTCATTTATATTGTTGACACGATGCGTGCTGCCTTCTCACACTGCTGTCTTCCCGTGAGCCCATTCGTCTAGATCTGTAAGAAACCACTACCTCATAGACGGATGCAGTACAGTGCCGGTATTTATTTCATACACTAAATATCTGGACAGTCCGGGCATAATACACGACCGCACGCCCAATTGTCACCCATATTCCTGGACATGGATGCATGTACGACCTCACAACTGAACGTAGCTTTGATTAGTAAGCAACTATGTGCTTGGCTTATTTTTGACATGTTATCCATGAGTGTTTGTACAACCATACACTGGCAGACGTCCGGTCGACTGGTGCAGGAATTGAATGTCTGTACTGTAGAAACGATATCTGCCACTCCTGCTTCTTTAGTCATCCATGACTCAATGTCCACGTTACCAAAAAGAGCGGATTGTATGAGGAAATTTTCAGGAAGCGTCCAAATGCCAAAGGAACTTGAGGAAAACTGGGAAATACTCTGTACTACTTATTAGAACGGATAATCCGTTTTGGGATGAAGATGAAATATTCTGTCACTGGTGTACATCTGGCCAAGCAATCAAGAATATTACAAAAAAAGCCATTATGAAAAGCATAGGAGTAGGATAATGAAAACCCTTTTTCCCTGCTGATCATATTGCAAGAGAAAATGACACGACCTGGTTTACTCACAACACGGACGAATAACAGATAACACAAATCTGATATGTATATAAAACATACATGTCCTGTGCGTAATTTGTTTAGTGTATTAATGCATATGTTTTCTTTGCCTATGCAATACATTACTATGTATACTGTATAACTGGTTAATTTGGCGTGTACTTAAGTTGGCGCTTTTTTCAAAAAAGTATTTTCCCTGTATCTAATTTGGCGTCTGGAGCAGTCAGAACAACGCCATCTTTATATAGACATTTTTATGCGATCTTTAATTTGGCGCTGATGGGCATTCGCCAAAAAAAACGCCAAATTAAAAATCACGCCAAAATAACCAGTTATACAGTACTACCGACAGACCATCTTTTGACGGCTGCAAGCATGAGTAGGTTCAACAAACGTTAGCATTGCCTGTTTTCCCATTTTCCGACTTCGCCAAATTAAGGGTCCTTTGGGAGTTTACGGTGAAGCCCAATGTTGGTTTTATCCGCCAACTCATCTCTCTCCTTGTGACAGTTGATGAAGTTGTGGTTGTTCCTCTGTTTGGTTTGCGGTACACTGCATTGAGTCACCATACTGCCAATATTGATCAAGGTCATGTTAGTGGAGTTTTTATTGCGTTCGACTTGCGTTATCATAGGTTTTTATGCGTCTTTGTTTGCGGTGGGATATTTGAGGAAGCTCTAGGAGACAGAGGATCTATCTCGTCGAGTGCCTTTCTGTCTGTGCGGTTGTGGTATGGTATTATTTACTGCGGAAGGGTGTCTTTTCGGGTGTGTTTGTACCAGTGTCTTTGGGGCATGGCAGTTTGTGGTCCAGTACGGTGACATATTGTCCTAAACTTTCCTTTTAGTGGAGTGACTTTCAGTCATATTCTCGAGGTTAACAATGCACGTCGTCATTCAAGGTTCAAAGGAGTGTATTGGCGTCAGATAACACTGCTGATTTAAAGGCCCTGAAAATTATTTATGTTTTAAAGCTAATATATATATATATATATATATATATATATATATATATATATATATATATATATATATATATATATATATATATATATATATATATATATATATATATATATATATATATATATATATATATACATAGATATATATAGATATATATAATACATATATATATATATATATATATATATATAAATATATATATATATATATATATAATATATATATATATATATATATATATATTATATATATATATATATATATATATATATATATATATATATATATATATATATATATATATATATATATATATATATATATATATATATATATATATATATATATATATATATATATATATATTATATAT
>OZ012696.1:15232261-15235115 GCA_963942565.1 Maea johnstoni | reverse complement strand
ATATATATATATATATATATATATATATATATATATATATATATATATATATATATATATATATATATATATATATATATATATATATATATATATATATATATTATATATATATATATATATATATATATATATATATATTATATATATATATATATATATATATATATATATATATATATATATATATATATATATATATATATATATATATATATATATATATATATATATATATATATATATATATATATATATGTATATATATATATATGTATATATATATATATGTATATATATATATATATATATATATATATATATATATATATATATATATATATATATATATATATATATATATATATATATATATATATATATATATATATATGTATACAAGTCAAGTGAAGCTCTACCCAGCACAATAGCTGCACACACTTTAACCCTCCCAATACTGAGACAACTTTTGTTCAAGCATAAGGACGTCAAAACCTTTGAAAACTATCTAAACCCTGTCATGTTGGTATTCATCGGATAGCTCTCGCTGAGTACTCTTAGATGAGTACCTTTAAGCCAGGGTTCAGTAAATTTTAAGTTTTTTTGCAACTATTGGTTTTGCCCAAGTTAGCCACCAGCGGGGGTGCGGGTTAATTTATCCATTATGCTGCTAGCGGCTAATTTGGCCATCACAAAATGATGCAAAAACCTGAAAAATGACTGAGACCCTGGCACATGTGTACTCGTCTGAAAGTACTAAGCTTTCTAAAGAATACCAACAAGACCGGGTTTAGATGGTTTTCAAAAATCGTTGCGTCCTTGTGCTTTGGTCGGAAGTAACCATTATGTTGCTGGTGTTATATAAGGTAAAGGATGCAAAAAACCCTGAAAAAATGGGTACTCGTCTGAATGTACTCAGCGGCCAAAAGCCGTCTGATAATTTTGGCGCAATCCCTCAGACTAACGCATTTAGCGAAATTTATACATCCAGTATGTTTCATCACAACCTACAGTTTTGGGTAATAATTGAGACTATATGCTGATAGGTCCGTTTTTAACACTTTTACCGTATTAACGTTCTTTTTTCAAGTTTCGATAACAAGTGTATATTTTTGGCTCTGTGCTAAGTCCTCTGTTCCTAAAATAGTGGATACTAATCTTAACCGGTAATTGCCATTTTGGCAGGTCCGACTTACAGTACCCTTACGGCACTACGGTCATGTCTACTAGTTCAGAGTCTATGTGTATTTTGTATTTAATAGGTTGTTTTCAAGTTAGTTTTCTTTTTCACTTTCGCAGTTCTTTTGTCCGTATAAATTACTTTCTAACCTTAGTGTACTTCTGTATCTCTGTTTATTAGTATAGTATGTTTAGTTATGTTTGTTTTGTTTTTTGCCTCCGTGCTTATTTATTTATGTTTGTATATGTATTTCATTTCTTTTGAGATGGCCAATAAAATACTATACTACTATACTACTATAGTCCGGATAATAATCGTAAGGGAAACGTTGCTCAGATGACTGCCAAGAACTTTCCTCGAAATGTTTTGTAAAACGACTTTTAATTCCTAAGTTATTGTCATAAGTAGAATGAATCCAAACGACAATTGTTCCCGCGAACTGGTACGCATGAATGGTTTGACAAACTACTCCACGTGGCTTGTCTGGTTTACTGATTTTTCGTTTGGACAGAAGCAACCTCCGTTGTAATATGAGGGAGAAAATTTCAGAGTTTTTAATCAAAAACTTTCCATCAAATAAATGAGTGCCAAGTACATATTGCTTTTCTTCTCAGTATAGCCTACTAGTAGCACGGCATTCAGTCGATAATGATATTCGACAAACCGGTGGAGGTTTTCGACTCATTTCTCTATGTCGTTATTCACAAAAATGGTGGCTTTAAACGGAAACGGTCATCCTGTGCATCAGGGTAATTTTATTGTTGCTTTGCTGTATGTGCGGAATGAATGAATTAGACTCCTAAATCATATGATTACAATGCAAAGTTTATATGCCCTTGCAGCTCAAAAATAAGTCCCCTCAAATGCAGTCACAAATCAACGACTTTGTTATCCGCGAGCTAATAGTTGTATTATATATGACACACATGCCACATTTTGGACAATAATAACTTAATGGCTCGACAAGAGGTCAACCAATTAACTTACATCTTCAACCACCTGGCGGTCAACCGAAACACTAAGTGTGAACCCCCTTTATGAAATCCTGGATCAGACACGTAATATCCAAAGAGTGCTGGGCGTAAGTGAGTTAACCTAATATTGCTCACACCAGCCCAACGGAGCATGACCATTTTGATGAATTCTTTCGAACAAAGGCAAAGTTTGTAAAATAATTGAAGACGAAATGTTTTTCAAAACATTACCATCAACTCTCCTTCATTTGTAAAGACCGTTCTTAACCCATTCACACTTAGAGCTCCACTAGAATTTAACGTCTGCTACTTTCATACTTTTGAAAATAATTTGAGAACAAAGTGAAAGTTCACAAAATATTTGAAGGAGAGTTGTAGTTTGGCTTCTGATAAACATTTCTCCTTCAAATGTTTTCCAGAAAATGCTTTTGTAAGTAATATATTTCCAAATTTATCAGGCCTCTTTTGGCTGCTCTGAGTATTAATGGGTTAATTCTAAAGTTACTATCAGCAGCATCATTGACCCTGACAACATTTTCTAGGGGAACCCTTATGCTGCTGGTGGCTAATTTGGCCAATACGAAATGATGCAAAAAAAAACTGAAAATCACTTAAACCCTGGCATATGGTACCCATATGAGTGTTCTCGGTGAGAGCTTTCTAATGAATACCACCATGGCAGGGTTTAGATGGTTTTCGA
>OZ012696.1:15212261-15227261 GCA_963942565.1 Maea johnstoni | reverse complement strand
GTTGTTCGTCGTGTTGTGGTGGTCGACATAGCTACAAAAACAACATTTAAGGACGATTACACCACGAAGAAAACAAATAGTTTTCTTAGAGTATTCTGTGCTTAAAGCCAAATTAAACCCACTATTACCAACTCTCACACAAGAATGATATATTGCTGTTTAAACACATTATAACACATAAGAAATGCAGATACTGGAAGCGGCCATTTTAGTCTATTATTAACCTATCTTTCCAGACATAAAAACTGATTGCTATATAAATATCGTTTAGATGCATGATATTTGAATGAGAATTCTTTATCTTAGAGAAGTCTTAGATCGAACAACCCTGGTCTATTTATCACATAACGTTGAAATAACATTCCATGATATTTCACTTACTGTCAGCTTCTGTGGGGAGCTCCACGCCAAAAGAGAAGACTGCCGGGAAGGCGAACATAGAGAACATGATGCTAGTTCCTCTCGCAGGGGCCTGGTTATTCCTGACGGGCTTGGTGAGGGTCCCATTGTGGTCCTCCAGCCAGTCATAGCTTATGGGGCAGTTAGACTGAAGACACGTGAAGCCGATCACATCACCCGGCATGGACATGAACGCCGGCTCAGCCTCGAACTGAAACACAGAAATAGAACGGTCAAGAAGTAGTACTGGTGATAAGTATAGTAGTAGTAGTAGTAGTAGTAGTAGTAGTAGTAGTAGTAGTAGTAGTAGTAGTAGTAGTAGTAGTAGTAGTAGTAGTAGTAGCAGTAGTAGTAGTATTTAGAATTTGGAATATATGATAAGTTGTTTTGATATTCTATTCCTTCCCCATAACTGTTTAGCCCGGGCTGTTTAGCTAAAGCTCATGGATTTGAAACTAGCCGGTCAACCTGAACATGCTCGCCTCAACCAGTGTCAAATAATAGCCGCTAATAGGCCAAAATTGGTGCTCTGGGCTGGTGTAGATAAGGCTTCTCAGTAATGTAATCGATGCGAGAGCCCCGATTGGTTCTTGTTCCCAAGTGACCTCGCGCTGATGGCTTATCTGGTACTCCTAGCATGAGTCCAGCACTTAACTATAGGGCATATAGCAATTGGTCTCTCGCTCCATATCCATTCTTTTCTTCATCTAAGCTTAGATGAAGAAAATGAATGGAAATGTAGCGAGAGACCAACTACCATATGCGCTATGATGAAGGGCTGGACATGTCAGGGGTCTCTGATCTGGCATCAGCGTCGCCGTGAAGTCACGAGGGAACAATGATCAGTAAGGGCGTTTGTATCGTTTGCACTACAGAGAAACCGACGCGGAAAAATGCGCAGAGCACGACTTTTGTGCTATTCCTTGTTCTGGTTAACCGGCTGGTTACATATCCCCTTGTTTTTATTCATCTAAGACGAAAGCAAGGCATTTCCTTTTTTTTCCTTTTAATTTTTTATCTCAACCTACCTCCTGCCTCCCTTGTGTAGCTATCTCCACCTCCTTAGAGTAGAGTAAGATAGCCTGTAGACCAGTGCCTGAGGCGAGCATGAGTGGCCGCCAAACCTGCAGCGCCATCTTTGGCGCAGCGCCCTCACTAGTAGTTTCATGAACGAACACCACGAACTTCTTGAGTTGTCCGCCAGGTAACGTATGTGTTATGTCTACGATGGTCTGTTTTCCCGCTCTTGGGTCCAGTCTCATGGCGCGTTGGCGAACTTCATGCCCAAAAAAGGCACACGTTGAAACTGAAACATACAAAGGAATGCGGTCAGGATACCTTTTATTTTATCATATATCTAACCATAATAATCACATTCTAGTCATATCATCAAATTTACAATTTGGATATTCAAAATGTTTCTCAAAATTCAAAATTTCTAAATTTCTGAAATGGTCTTAGATAAAGCAATATTTGGAATATTGGAAAAAAAATCTTACTTCACATTTCTAAAACCGGATTTGGGATTTCTTTGGAGCCTTTGATAGCGAAAGACATGATATATTAGAATGAAAAGAAAAGAGAGCTTTACCAAGGCATCGACCTCCTATCCCCTTGTGATATGACTCAAACTGTTATAAACAACGCAACTCCCAACAAAACAAATACAAATATAAAACACGATAATCGTTAGACAACTCAGAGACCACCATAATAGAATCTCTCTGGGCAACTGAATGAAACAGTCATATTTTAAAGCACACAGACTTCATTTACCATTTACTGTTGCATATGTATTTACGATTTCTTTATACATATGTTTTCAGTGACTGTGGTTTTACAAGGAGAACGACCTGTGTTTATATGGACCCTATATCCTGCTACTGTTGTGTGTGTATTGTATTACTCAAGTCCCCTCTGTGCTTAAAATATCTTCCCCTGAAAATATCTCCTACTACACGATACACAAACAAACATGCACTTACTCAACCCGATAAAGGCTAACAACAATACTCACTCATGCTACTGTAGTACTATGCAATATAATACATATATACATATGATATATATCATATATATATATAAATATATATATATATATATATATATATATATATATATATATATATATATATATATATATATATATATATATATATATATATATATATATATATATATATATATATATATATATGTATGTATATGATTTTATCGTTTTAATCACACTGGCGTTAGAGAGATACCCGCAAAAGCCCCGTATATACCACATACATGGGGAGTACCCCACCCACCCTAACACCGAGATGACATTTCTTTGAAACTTAAAATTATCTAACACGATTATAAAACGTGGAGGTCGTCCCTCAAATGCCTCAAATTCCGTCACTATCATAGCTGTCCATATTGATTTGATATCGAATATCTTGACTCGCTACCTGATTCAATATGTGATCTTCGTCCCGCGACCATAAATAAACAGCTTATTTACTATGGGTCAACATTCTCGCTGTAAAATGCAGACGGACAATAATGACGTCATTTTATAAGTTTATAGTATATATCGATCTATCTATCTATCTATCTATCTAACTATCTATCTAACTATCTATCTATCTATCTATCTATCTATCTATCTATCTACCTACCTACCTACCTACCCCTCTCTCTCTCTCTCTCTCTCTCTCTCTCTCTCTCTCTCTCTCTCTCTCTCTCTCTCTCTCTCTCTCTCTCTATATATATATATATATATATATATATATATATATATATATATATATATATATATATATATATATATATATATTGATTAAGACTTGAAATCATGACGAAAGACTAACAGATATAAGTGTTTACCAATGAATATTCAAATCTCTCTTAAAGTATGAAAGGTTGAATTCTTTTTTTTTCTGTTGATGGATGCGAAAACTTAGCGAGAATGAAAATGTAAACATTTATGAAATAGTTCCGCAACGGAGAGGAGTTTCAAAACTATGGAATGAATGTTGTTATCTCCGAATGTCGAAGATATGACCTCGATCGATGTATTTCTATAAATCATCTGAACGGGTTCATTAGTTGCGCATGCGCTGAGCCACCCCTGAGCAGGAAGACAGGAAACAGATGTTGCCGAGTGCGAAGCTGGATATTCAGTATTTGAAAGAATGTGAAGTGAAACATTCAAATTCCATTTTGTCGACCACACAATTCATTACGTCAACAATCATGAAACCTTCACGATACCTATATCTTCAGGTGAAGATATGACATCAGCTACATTTTAACCCTAACATAAATGCCCCCTGTTCTTATTTCAATCTTTTCTGTTCTTTACTAAAAGGCACTCACTCCCACCTGTGTCTTCAAATTGAAGTTAGGCGGATACCGGAAGAAGAAGAGGAGGAAGAAGATTAATGTTTTAGAAATCGCAATCAAGATATAAAGAAGTCCTAACATAGGTAATATTTACTATTTGAAACCAATAACATTTCCTATACTGTGATCTCACACCTATGGTTAAATTATTGGTATCTATGGATTAAAACCAAACCAAATGCTGACTTTCTAGGGAATTATATGATGTTTGTCTATCAGCTGCAATTCATCATTGGTATACGTTCATGGGCACACTGCATTGTAACTTGTGCCACGCCATTTGAGTCATACCAGTCGATACCATGAATAGTTCATACTAAAGAGTTTTCTTTCGTGCAAGGACGCTGCTTCCTAATAGTGCGCCCATTTGTAACGGAGCTGATTGAAAATCACTTGATTTCTGCGCAGCGACCTTTCCCATCATGTGAATCCTATCCAATGTTCGCATTTGTCCATATGAAGCATTACGGTTTTATGGGGTTTATTTGTGGAAATATATATATATATGTACATATATATGTATGTATATATATAAATATATATATATATATATATATACATATATATATATACTGTATATATATATATATATATATATATATATATATATATATATATATATATATATATATATATATATATATATATATATATATATATATATATATATGGTTATATAAATATATATAAAGAGAGAGAGAGAGAGAGAGAGAGAGAGAGAGAGAGAGAGAGAGAGAGAGAGAGAGAGAGAGAGAGAGATACAAAAGTACTTGCATACATACATACATACCTACGTATACAAACATACAGACATACATAGGGATATGGCTAGGAAAACATAGCAAATATCATAAGCCGTAGGACATTTGTTGCATTAGCATGGGTGTTAATATATCACCCTAGGGGAATTATTCCTATACAAGTACGATTGCCCTAAGGATATTGTCCGCATAAATAAGGTGGGGTAATATTGACCCTACTAAAAGGTAACCTATAACTCACCTACAGGGTATTGGCTGAAGTGTATACTCATAAAAAGTAATTTATCTTGGCTCATACAAAAGAAAAGGGCACATTTCCCGTCCCATATCAAACAAGTACAATATACCTCAGACATATCTATCGCTTATGAACCCAGTTTATTTTTATTTTTAAGCTATGTTTCTAACTAGCCCTATGTAAGGCTAATACTATTTATTTTGTTTATATGTTGGTATATTTTGTAATGTATGCTTTCTTCTCTTTCTTATCAGAAATAATATTGAACTTGGTACAATTATTTAAGAAGCGGAGAAGCATCATAGACGGGCAAAAAATGTGTGAATTCTGTTTTGGACAGGCTTTCCTTATAATTCTGGCTAAGACCATTGGTCTAGGCTAAATATTTCCTTAAATACCACTAGGTTAAGATTTCATCCATGTCTCAGGAGATGGTTTAATATAAAATATATTGTTATAAGCCCATAAAAGTGAAAAATCCTCATAGATAGTTTTGCCTGTCTCACAAGGTTTCCAGGAGAGTGTCTGTCTAAAAGACAAGCTGGACGGGTCGTGACTAGTTATGGAGCCTAACCCACCTTAACACCGCATACCTAGATGTTAACCCTTCTAATGCTGAGGCTACTTTCGTCCAAGCACAAGGTTGCAAGGATTTTCTGAAAACCATCTAAACCCTGTCATATACTTATAAGTATGTCAATAAAGATACAAATACAAATTGGTATTCATTGGATATCCCTCATTGAGTACTCTCATATGAGTACCCATGTGCCAGGGTATCGGTCATATTTCAGTTTTTTTTATACCTCATTTGGTATTGGCAAACAGCGTATCAGGAGTCAACGGGAGAAAAGTGCATAGTACACTCTCGAAGGGGTAAGGAAATTAAGGAGCTGAGTACTCTCAGATGAGTACCCATGCGCCAATGTAACAGTCATATTTCAGGGTTTTTTGCATCATTTTGTATTGGCAACATGTAGGGTGCTGCAGCATAAGGGTTAAATACTGTCTTTCCCACACCTTATCCTGCCTACCATTCACAAGAAGAAGAGTGCAGAGTACACTCTCTAAGGGGTACGGGAGTTGAGGAGCTGGCACTGACTCGTGTTAAGAATTCATGCAGTGGTCACGATCAATGACATCAGAGTGCACGCTCCATTATGCTTTCTGAATAGCCAGCCGCATTCCTGCAGTATAGCATTAGATCAGAACACGAATGTGCGTTAAAGCTTGAGATCATGATACTGTGCCATGTGGCAGATGGATTCGTGTTGTTGTTGTTGTTGTCGTCGTCGTCGTCGTAGCAGTAGTAGCAGCAGCAGTAGCAGCAGCAGCAGCAGCAGCAGTAGCAGTAGCAGTAGTAGTGGTAGTAGTAGTAGTAGTAGTAGTAGTAGTAGTAGTAGTAGTAGTAGTAGTAGAAGTAGTAGTAGTAGTAGTAGTAGTAGTAGTAGTAGTAGTAGTAGTAGCAGTAGCAGTAGCAGCAGTAGTAGTAGTAGTAGTAGTAGTAGTAGTAGTAGTAGTAGTAGTAGTAGTAGAAGTAGTAGCAGTAGCAGTAGTAGTAGTAGTAGTAGCAGTAGTAGTTGTAGTAGTAGCAGTAGTAATAGTAGTAGTAGTAAAAGTAGTAATGATATACATTTGCAATTTGATATATATCTTGTAACGGAAAACGACTTAAGATCATGATACTGTGCCATCTTACAGATGGCTCTTCTATCGTATCGAATTGGTATAGTGTTTATAGTTATTGTGTTATTTTCCGCTTGCCATGCCATATTGACTCGTGACTAGATAATCATTAACATTCTTACTATTATTATCATTATCTTATTACTATTATTATAATTATAATTATTATCATTATCATTATCATTATTGTTGTTGTCGTTGTTGTTGTTGTCGTCGTCGTCGTCGTCGTCGTCGTCGTCGTCGTAGTAGTAGTAGTAGTAGTAGTAGTAGTAGTAGTAGTAGTAGTAGTAGTAGTAGTAGTAGTAGTAGTAGTAGCAGCAGCAGCAGTAGTAGTAATATACATGTCTCCGACACATTTCTTGTTACTAAAAAAGGATTCTGTTTATTTGAAGCCATTGAATTAAAACCTACGAATACTAATTTCGTATAGTAAAATAATTTCAATAGATAGATACATACATACTCGGCTGTGGTGTGCCCCCTCTCCTATCGGGAAACGTTATTTTCTATTTGAGTAGGACCTTTCAATCATTATTCACATACACATATACACGATAACTATTGGTACTGCAGGCATGTTTTAAGTTGATTTATATTTATGTTTGATAATACCTGCCAAACTCGTGAATGTAAGTGATACATGCTTTTTGTTGTATTAACTCGTTTTTCTGATGATTAACGTTGTGCAAAAACAATAACTACAGAAAAACCGCGTAGTTTGCATGGCTTGGTGTAAAAAGAGTTAACGACAAGGCGAGATAAGTATGACTATGCATGTTGGTAGATACAAAAACTCTGCAAATAGTGTTTACGATCAGAAACTCTCCCGCATAACGACATGAGATTGAAATCCAAATGAAATAGGACTGCTATCAGTTGGTATGTATATAAGAACTGGCACAAATTAATCAGTTCATGTCAAATGCTTCATTGGTTTACAGTGCTAAATTGATGTCAGTTACAATATCACCATCGATTAGAGGTATATTGATTTAATCTGCGGAGATCCCTCGGTGGAAAATACACAGTTTAAGTTTCAATCTAGTTCTTAGAGGGCAATAATGGCCCGGCTGTTCCGTGGAAACCTTGATTTAAAGATTGATTTAATGTTTATATCCTTAGAACAGAAAGAATATGAATAGTTTGTATTACGGTTGAAGTAGAGGAAGCTCATTCCAAGAAGTATATGCCTACAATGACCTGATATTACCTATATTACGACTACATAAATGACTAAATCCCACATTTAACAAACCAACTCATATTAAGAAGCTTAAGCCAATATTTCAAGATGAGGCCTTAGCCTTAATTGTTACAGTGTCACGAACGCTTCCTGTTTTAGTAAGATGATTCTGAGAAAAAAATATTTACAAATCAATCTATGACCTTTTATGGCCTTTACATTTATTTGTATACTGGCCACCCCTTGACTGACTCAACATCGCCAGAGGGGTTTGCCAACACGCAAGCATGTATGTACACTCCTTATTGTTATATAGGTTTTGTGTTGTATTCTATGGATTTGGTCCAATATAAACTACATTCCTAGCAAGGGTTTCATCTTTATATATTTATATGCATGAAATGTGTATATCTTATCTGGATTGGACAATTCATAATCTCTATTCAAACTAAAAACAAACTGGTATTATCTGTATGAATGGTGTCCACCATTTCATCACTGAACCTAAATATTTTGCGGATTTGCGTGTATATATACATATATATATATATATATATATATATATATATATATATGTATATATATATGTATATATATATACATATATATATATATATATATATATATATATATATATATATATATATATATATATATATATATATATATATATATATATATATATATGTATATATATATATATATATATATACGTATATATATGTATGTATGTAGGTATATATATATATATATATATGTATATATATATATATATATATATATATATATATATATATATATATATATATATATATATATATATATATATATATATATATATATATATATATATATATAGTATGTAATGCTGAACTACGCAATATACTAAATATTGGTAATGAGGGTGTGGAGGTTACGGGATGCCAATGGTCTATGCTGTTATCTGTAGCTCATCCAGCTGAGTAGAAACTGATTAATAGATGACTATCGATCTCCAGCAGGTTAAATAGAGAATTTCCTGGAATCCATCGATTACCTTGTGAAAAACAATAGTCTGTATATGGGAGCGTATTAATTGTGCAGTAAAATCATGTAGCACAGACCACACACGTGCCTATATGTGATTTCACTGGAATTATTTACAACCTAATCAGCCTGCCTCCACCAAATGTGCCGTCAGTGGTCTCTCTCTGTCTCTCTCTCGTTATATATATATATATATATATATATATATATATATATATATATATATATATATATATATATATATATATATATATATATATATATATATATATATATATATATATATATGTATATATATATATATATATATATATATATATATATATATATATATATATATATATATATATTCATATATATATATATTTATACATAGACGTGTGTGTCTGAATATCACATTATGTAATATGTCAAAAATTTATTTCGACAATTCATTACCTTGCTACTCTCGTTTAGTTATGTTAACAAGAAATCCTAATATAGAAATCACCTGTTAAGAACCACGAGTGTTATGTATAATGTCTAGTCCTTACTTCCCCTTGATCAATATTGCACAATAATCGACCTCATTACAACCACCCTAAAAGATTTTACAGGCACATTGGTCTTACTTTGAGATGATACATGATTATGTAAGCTTTAACATGTAGGACTTACCTTGTAAGAAGCACGTTATGATGGCCACGACCCTCATAACACGAATATGATATTCCATACTTGGTATGTGGATCCCCTACGGTGATATAGTTCTTATGATCCAAGGATCGATATTGGTGTTTAACACTTTTGATATTGCTATCCAAGACGACAGATTAATCTAACGCGTGATGATGTTGTAGTTGTAGTCCAGTTGTGGTAAATACAGATGGTCTAGATCTACGAGTAGATGTCACCATACACTGAAGATGTCACCACTGACTGAAGATATCAACCATCCGTGTCAAGCCAAGGAATTCACGACAAATGTTTCAGCTCTTGGGCAACCCTAGTTATATACAGGCGCATGCGATGATGACGATGAGTTACTACCATGGGCTGTATCCTCCTACTTGTGCTACCTCAAGCCAGGTTTCCGGCGGTGCGATTGGCGGATGGAGGGATCTGACTCATTCCGATCACGATCAACCAGAACTGAAGCAATCCCAACACAGTTTATACTAAATCGCACACACAAAAGGGCCACCGCGAACCCGTACTATTTTTGGCTATAGCCGAGTGAATGGCCAACATAGTTTCCCGTAACTGCATTCGTACAGGGTATGTGGTACAATGACGTCACACAATCCTCCCATACCTGAATTTGCTTGTTCGCGCATACCGGTTACAATAGACCGGGTTCGCAATGACGTATATAGAAAGCGAGTGGATATTTTAGTACATTCCAAGACAACACCCGTTAAATCCCTATCAGGCCATTCCCTGTACAATGACACTCTTTTTCACGCCTACTATTGTTTATGTGTTATCCGGAACCATGGTTATCCTGGTCTCTTTATTAGATGATTGTATCTCACTTAAACCCCTTCCATTAATTCAGCTCATTAAAGGGTGCATACCATACATTTATTCAATAATAGTTTTTCCGGAATGTTCCTCTCATTTCATCATTGGTGATACTTATCATTGTCATATGACGAATCGGGCGGAAATGATATTGGGAAATATCCCAGGCAGATTCAGTTATAAAATCACAATCCAAATACATGTTTTTCAAATTGAGGATTTTTTGTAATTAACCTTTTAAATTGTTTGGTACAGGTTAAGGCTTGACGTTTTTGATGGTATATGTTTAACTAACGTACATTTTGGTATGTATTTACGGATAATATTAATCAAATCTCAAATTACAACTGATGTTCAAATATTTCATGAATTCTTGCATCAAATGGATTCATTGTATCCCTTCGCATAAAGCGTTTACCTTCCTGTCATAAAGAAAATCGTATGGTAAGGGTATTCAATAACTATCAGAATATTAAATCTACAACGTAAATGAATACGACATGTTTTAGATTTTCTGGAACTAAGATTTTTTGATTTTTTTTTAAATTTCTTTTATTCAGTCGCATGTTAAGAACAGTAGGATACAATATATAACTCAAAAACAGTACATTTGCAACGGTGAAATACAGGGTTGGACTATACTTTGTAACATTATTTCTAAAAAGAGCAAGAAGTTATGACAAGTACGCGATTTTGTTCAGGGTAAAATTGAATTACACTTCCATTCATACCAATACGGAACCTGAAAAGTAGAGTTCAATGTCTATGTTACAAACTTATTCAAATATATTTATTGCAACTATACCTAAATCTATTTGAATATACTTATATTAATATATTTAATTTGTAAGTTAACTTTTCGCCATATCGCAAATAAAGTAGGTTCCTCGTTCTTATATATAACCAGTAGTGAAAATAATGCAGGTTAAGAAAATCATGCGGATAATGATACATTATGAACTTTACCTAATCATATGCCTTTAGGTTTATTGCAATACGCTAACACAACCATATCCCGAATGAAAGAACGTTTGAGTATTTACCTCTAAATCAGAGCTTATATTAGTTTCAGTCTAGGATGAAGGAAAATATAAAAGATTATGTGAACCTCATACATCACATTTCTATTGATATTATTTATGAAAATAATAAATTCGATGACATTGATTTGGAATGATAGAAACCCCATTATTGATGAATGATCATTATATGTTTGTGGCCTGATAATTTGCATATCCAATTTTTTTAAACTTTCAAGGAGATGATTTTTATTGCATCTATAAGTACATATGTGCCATTGTATTGTACCATCTGAGGTAATCAAATTATTCTCAATGAATATCTTCAAAACACTAACGGCGTAAAATGTAACTTCCTAGATTATGCAAATATTTAAAAAAATATTATTAAGCTGAATATATTTTTCGATTATTATAACAACACGGCCTATTTTACCGACCATGGTAAATATTATAGATTAAGGTGGAAAAGGGTGTCAAAAAATCTACAATTCTATCCAGAGGAAGACTGACAACATTACAAATGAACTCAAGAATAAATGGGAGCATATTTTAAATGAGGAAGGTTCTTTAGAAGATATTTAAAAGGTCATCTTAATTACACAAAAATCACCTAACAGCGTTTATGATAGGTATGTACAATTCAATATACTACATAATAGATTGAATATACGACAGTTACTATGTAAAATAAATATATTGAGTACAAATGAATGTTTATATTGTAAGAACCAAATTGACTCAACAGCTCAAGCATTATTGGAATGTTCGGTGATAGCTAATCTTTTTTTATGCAAGTGGAACTATGACTATAGGCAAATCTAGAACAAAACATTAAGATTTCTGACTAAGAAAAGGTTTTTGACGTCACATAAAAGAATCAATATACTCTCCTAATCAATATGTTCATTATCATCACAAAATCAACTATTTACCAAAGAAGACCGGAGGGTCTTAAGATTAACATGTATGACGTATTAAGAAATGTTAGCATACGAATATGATTGTGAGGTGAACCAAAGGGTGGATACTTTTAATAAAAGATGTGTAGACATTTTACGCACCAAGAAATAACATAAATCATCTACAACACTGAGGTATTCTCAATACAAATACTTGTGTAATTGACCGAATATATTTTTCTAGATAAGCAGGATGTCAAATGTATTGTTTGTATATGTTTTGTGTTTATTTTTCCTCTATGTCATGCATGTTTTTTTCGTGAAAAGAAATGAAATAAAAATCGATTTACACATGTGTGTAATTTCAAAGTTAAAAGTAATGTATAAGATTGAATACACTCAAATTGCAATATAAATGCTGCCAGCTTGTGACAGTAGGTAAGTGCCTTAAAGAATCATATACTATATTCCACCTCTCATCAAATTGGGGCGTGGTCATATTGAGATTTGCTTTGTGTTTATCAGCCTTAAGTTGTTGATAAACATGGTATTTAACTTAAATTGTACTGTATTGTACGTTTATTAACTGTAATATCTCAATTACAACGTCATACTGTCATACAATTATTATAGTAAACAAATTCATACTTTTAAAAAACGATATCAACAGTTATATAACATAATAATGCAGCACACACGTGGAAAGATGAGCTTGTATGTTTGTTTATTAATTTCTGTAAATTTGGGATATTGCATCCCCTTTTGTCATTCAGATGTTCACTCATTTACTTTCAATTACATTTACGTTTCCTATGTTTATATTATGCCCACTACTAGTGGAGTATTCAGATTTATGACTTTTCTTTAATTTACTTGTATCTTGAGTTTAATAGTTATCATTATCATTAACTAAGTTATCTCCACTATGAGTTGCCCATGTAACCCGACATATTGTTTAATAACAAACACCTTTTGTATAGGTAATTTGATACTCGCAAGTATATGTTTTTTCCGTATGATTTCTCCTGGGAAAACATATATATATATATATATATATATATATATATATATATATATATATATATATATATATTCACTTTTGTGACCTTGTTTACAGTCAATGAAGAATATTTAATAACAATAGTCAACAAAATGTTGATATAATTCATGATGGCATATTTAACGTAAGAAGTCACCCAATAATTATCAACTTAGGATAATGATAAGGTAAATTGCAGCCGGAATGGTCTCGTTATAAAAGGTGGGTTAGAATAGAGTAACATGAAAAAAATAGCAGATAATACATGACAAAAATTATCATTATGAGACCTCATAGTCTTTAAATATGTTATATATTAAACTTAGCTGCATGTAGTAGAATACTAAAAAGGTAAAGGTTTATAGTCTTGTATCTACCGAAGTGCTCACACGACCTTCCTCCCCTAGCAGGCCTGTACACACGGACACCATTTCAATCCCCGAGGGTTATTCCAGAGCAGCTGGCAGCATATAGCGCACAAGCTCTAAGCACTGCCTTATTAATGCGAGATACCCATTTTGCACCTGCGTAGACTGCGGCAATATGGAATAAACTGGCTTGCCCAAGGACAGACCAAAGTGCCCCGGCCGGGAATCGAAGCAGCGACCCTCTGATTACTAGTCCGACACCTAACCAACTGAGTTACTGTGTCACCATTTCATACCATTACATACATATTACACACACATTGCATCCAATTCGTTCGATGGAGTGGGCATATGTTTCAGCGCAGTGAACATGCATTGCTTTACCAGTCTGTCTATTCATGTAC
This sequence comes from Maea johnstoni, assembly GCA_963942565.1. Taxonomy (NCBI): domain Eukaryota; kingdom Metazoa; phylum Annelida; class Polychaeta; order Spionida; family Magelonidae; genus Maea; species Maea johnstoni. Next base: position 15,213,358 of record OZ012696.1, on the reverse strand, counting down.
ATTACTTTTTCGTTTTGAGAATAATAGCATATTCCACATGAATCACAATAAGGCATCCATTGTCGTGTGAACTATGGGAAAAAGGGAAAATGTAATTCATCCAAGCAAATAAGACGTGTTTGGTTTTTACCACACATTCTACAAATCGCGAAGTTGTAAGTGATACTTGTGTATGGTGAGAAAATATATAATGGATTTGCAAGTGAAGGTTCCATTCCTTTATCAGTTTGTGATTTCTTCTGTCAATATACTGACAAACTCAACTTTGATTACAACTAATTCCCATCTAGAGGTTAGCTTTCATACTGACTGACATTCCCTCTGACCATTCGTTGACTAGTAATCCGTAAGTGCCAATTCTTAGCATACTTTCAGGTAGGATTAAAATGTTTATAGATACAATGTGATACACTGGTATATCAAAATACTCATCGCATGCCGTGGTTAGGTAACACTATTCGTCTACTTTTGTATAATATGAATCCCCAATTTAATATACTAGTACTTTGAGGTGACACCATCATAGTCTTAAAACTATGTAAAACTTTTTATTATCATACACGAGTTTATACAAAAATCACAGTGATATCATGCGATTTGGCATTCTAGAATTACAGTGTCATTACAGGTTTTTCTCTGCTTTTTAAAGCTGAGCTATTTATTGATGTATACCAGAAGCAACTTCAAAGAATAAAAGCATAAATACGGGTAGATGTATTTGACCGCATGACTTGGATAAATGTGATTTTGCTTAACAGGTATGTCTCACCCACATAAAGATATCAACTGTGCCCGTATTTACGGAATACTTTCTTTGATGTTTTATCATTCCTGATGATGCAGAGAGGATGAATCGGCTATATTTCGCTATTTTTCTATGTATGTGCCTTTATTGACTAAAACTCACGCAGTAAAATTGCATACAACAATACAACTAATCACAGGTACGGAACATGAACCATAAATAGGAGAAGAATATTATGACAGCCATTTCAGGTATACCGACACATATTCAGCCCATGGACTAGGCCTTGATTCTTGTTATACTTTGGATGCACCTGGATACTCTTGTAAATAAGTTACATTGTTATACAGCT
>OZ012696.1:15192961-15207961 GCA_963942565.1 Maea johnstoni | reverse complement strand
TGGCCTGAAAGACTATCTTTTTAAATAGAGCACAGCGTCATCGATGTAGTAACATTTTTAGGCCACGAGATACCGGTATTCACGACACAAATTATCATCCATTAAAATCATGATTGGAATCTAAATCCGTTTTGTTAAAAGAAGTTTCGAATATTTTTGTTAGGAATCACGCTCTCTGAATAAAAAAAACTTAAATCTTGGTAAATGCATCATCGATCGATGCTGACGCATTAATACAATCAGCGAATTAAAATTTTAAGGATGGGCAGAACTTTAAAAATCCGAAACAGTCCATCGGTGCTTGTAAAACCGTCTTGCCAGAAACGTACTTCGTGTGATATTGTAATAATGCTTAGTATCATGGGTTTTGGTAAAGGTAAAGGTAAACGTAAAGGTATTCGGTTTATAGTTTTGTATCCACCGAAGCGCTCACACGACCTTCCTCCCCTAGCAGGCCTGTACACACGGACACCATTTCAATCCCCCAGAGGATATTCCAGAGCAACTGGCAGCATATAGCGCACAAGCTCTAAGCACTGCCTTATTAATGCTAGGTACCCATTTTACAGCTGGGTAGACCGAGGCAATATGGAATAAACTGTCTTACCCAAGGACAGACCAAAGTGCCCCGGTCGGGAATTGACCCAGCGACCTACTGATTACTAGGTCGACACCTAACCAACTGAGCTACTTTGTCCAAGTAAACGCTAAACGACTTGTGTGAACAACAGAAAAAATACCGCTGTTTTTCTGGAAAAAGACAGAAATTTTAAAACGAATCCACTGTTTTTCCAAAAAGAGCAGAAAAAAATCTTCCGTTCTCCAGAAAAACCGGATTTTTCACCTGCACCATCGTACGCTCATGTGGATATTTGGCTATTTGGGTAGTACTTTAGCTTCCCAAAACCAGGTGTTTGGTAAGGGGGGGGGGGGTGTTTTTTTTTTCAACTTTACCAACGGACAGGGCATTATTTTAAATGCATTAGGGAAATGTGATATCGTCACAGAATGTTATTAAACGTTATTGACTGTTCCCCAGGGCGTAATGAGGATTTGCCATAGGCCTGAAGGCAGGTAGGCTGGCCCTAAAGCATTCTGATTGGAGGAAACAGCTGAAGCAATATTAATAAAAGTAATTGGCATATCTCCACATAATACAGCTCATCAACACATGGCTGTTTCAATTATGCATTATCATTTATCAGTATCAAAGTTAACCTATTTTCCTGAAAGTTGGTACATGTATAGCTAAGAGTATTGCGGACGGAAAATAGTACAGTTATTCTAATCTCGACTTTGTTCTAACGTTATTCAATCCTGAATTTAAAAAAACAAGCTGTCAACAAAAAAAACGAAATCCGAAAGAAATTGGGATACGCTTTATACAGAGCAAACATTTAAAAAAAGTTATACCCTTCTCTCCCTATTGAACTTACTGTCACATATGTGAAAGGATCTGTTTCGGAAATGGTCGAATACCCCCATAGGCATAAGTAAATGGAACTTGTTTGCTTGTTAGACACATGACTTATGATCATAAACCATTACATCAAACAAGTCGGACTCAATTTGTTATTGATGATTGAGTATTGTATTGTATGCTTATTGACTCTAATCAAATTACAAAATCACACTAATACAAAAATGTATAGTATAAAAGGGTAAACGAAAATACAGAACAGAACAGAAATCAAGTAAAGGAAATTACAAATGCAATACATGCATTAAGGTCAATATTCAAAGTCCGCTGCATTTCATTCCACATATTGTTTGCAATGTTGTTAGAAATAAATACTGTATGCTGATGTAGAATAGTAGCAATTGTTGATGTTTTGGTCGATTTAAATCTAACATGAATACCATTATGCTACTATAAGTAATATACACGTAGTCGAGAAATACCTCCAATATTCAGATATACAAGTTCATCAGTGCTTTCTAGCAAAGGAAAAAAAGGATTTTGTTAAATTTCAAAATATGTATAAAAATGTCTCAGCTTGATTAAGTTTATGTCTTATACATGTATGAAATTGATCACGCTATCATCCATATTTCATGCATATCAGAACTCTCCAAATAAGACTCAATATCGGATGAACTCAGAATAGACTCCCGACTAGTAGCCCCCTCTGGAGTGCATCGGGAAAACTAAACACAGTAAATGGACAACAACTACATCTCTCACCGTTGTTTCTCGTTTCTATGTGTAGTGAGGCCTCTGGCCGTTATAAGTGTGTGTTATCACTTTAAGTGTGTTGTAATGTCTCCCAGTTCCTTCTTTGTTCTTTCTGTTCCATTTCATTTTGTTTGTATCATTTTAGATCATGCATATAGTCAATAAAGATACATTACATGCATACATACAATTATCCTATATGATGTACATATACTGTATTTAACCTAGCATCTCTCTTTTACCTGGGGTGTTTTCGTATCGATTTTTTAAATTGAATAAGTGCATTTGAAAAGAAAAGAAATAAACAGAAAAATGTAATTTTAAACATGTATCATGTTTTATGATAATGAATAATAAGTGTATTATTCAAAATTGAGGCACTTCATTCTGAAAACCTACACACTAGATTTCAGAAAAGTGGCAGAATTATAGAATTATCAAAAATAATGAGTGTACAAAAAATAAATCTTTCTGATAGTGTACCAAAGTTTTATGAAAATTGCTATTTACTCTGATGATTGCTATAAATTAGATTTCCACGTACTCAGGTCCTTAAATTTTCCCGCCAGATCAAGAACTGTGGATAGGAGCTACGTTTGAAATCCCCTTGAATCACATACGTCGATAACCGGATACGCAACCAGCAGGTCTCTCTTACAAGCCTGGACATAACTCATAGCCCGGATGTTGACAAGATCCGCCTAAGAGGTGCGTTCTGCACATGTTGCTGCGCAGCTTACTCTAAAATGTAAACGATATGAGAGCCCTTCACTGGTCTATGTATCCTAGTGATGTCACATGGACGCGGGCTTCAGAGAGATTAGGTGTACCCAGGGCTTTGTAATGCGCCCAATGGCAATTGGTCTCTGGCGACCAAATCCATGTGTCTATTCATCTAAGCTTGCACGTTGTTATTGTTGTTGTTGTTGTTGTTTGTTTATTTTCATTTTTTGGATTTCACGCTGTACTACTTGGTTGGAGTGTATTTTTTTGATGCATATAATGCACTTTTTATGAGATGACCTTTCAAGCAGCATACACTTTGCATAGTAGGCTAGATAGTCAAATCAAAGCAGGGGACAGGAACATCTGAGTCAAACAGTTTAACCATGAGTATCAAACTAGTGAAACTACCTTAATTGGCACAAGCTTAATAAAAACAACACTTTCAATACTTAGATGATTTTTCTTTCCTCTTTCTATGTCGAAATGGCCGCCAGCTCAGATACATACCAAAATATTGAAATTATATCTGAACATAAGAGGGGAAGGTACCGTAGATGTAGACCCGGTTCTTTTTTTTCAGTAAGAACTCTCTTATTGCACATCTTAGAGTGCGTTCAATTGATAGTTCCAGTTTTTTACTAGCCCGCAATTTGACTTGATTTCTGATTAAATATGCAATACCAAAAGCATAATAGTGATTTCATCAAATTAAAGAATAATGTTATTTCAGTTGTCAGTTGTGAATTAGAAAATAAGCATCAGCAATTTATCACAAATCCGAGAATATGGTCTTAAGCGTTTTTATGTAGTATGGAAATAACGCGCCCACAAAGGTCAAGGCCGTTTCGTATCGTTGCTAAAATAAGATGTTCTTGCTTTAGACTCTGAACTGGACCTTTGTGATAATGGGCCGCTCGTCCGGTCTTGGTCTATTTACTGCGCTAGGGGAGAGTTAAGTGTTGAACGTGCAGGGTATTGCTGCTACGATTAAGGGTATTGACCCTGGCCAGACAGGACGCTGGTAAGTAAACTAACTGGCACACAACTGAACACTCAAAGAAAAGGGGCGGATAATGTAAATTATAAGCATTCTACCGGGGCCTGGCTATAACGGTGACAGGACCTTATACCCACCTACCCGAACGGCCACCTGCCAGTATGGCCAATTTTCGGGTCTTTATGGCCACCTTCAGTGAGTCATTATGGCCAACTCCATAAAAAAGGTGATATAAGGCAAGTTATTATTAATAAAGATTTAGGAGGAAGATATGTCAAACTTCCATGAATTAAGTCACTTGATGAGTGCTTTTAGGACTAGTGATAGGGGTTTTAGGAAGGAAAATGGGTCACCATTGTTTGGCCTACTCACAATTGTCAAGAACCTCCATTACTGAGTAGTGTACACTTTGAAATAGTTCTAAGTTTAGGGTATAACTAATAATGATTTTATGATATAAGGAACTGAATCTGAAATAAATACATATGATTGACTGATATAAAATATGTTTTGTTGGTATTTATTAACAAAGAGGAGTTAAGGGGAATCCAATACATTGTGGGATACTGATGGGGTACTGTTTGCACAACTCATAATTGGAAACATTACTCCTTACTGAATTGTGTAAACATTTGACTGAAAGTTCAGGGTTATAACATAATACAGGTATCATATTTGAAAGATCCATTCAAAATGAAAATATTTGTGTGATTAGGAATTTGTGTAACTATCATCAATCAATAAAGAGTTAAGGAATGAGATATTTTGTGCATATATAGTTTATGGATTTATTCAAGGCCTCGTTTTATCATATATTTCACTAGATTTTAAGAAATTTGGAATAGATATGGTTTCTTTTCCTGGTCTTAAAAAAGACCTTTGTGACGCCTTGAAAAAGACTATGGGCATGGAGTGTAGAGGCTGGCACATTCCCGCAGTAGCTCAGTGGTTACCATCTCCCCATTCTCATACCGCTCCCATAAACAAAATATATCATATATTATCATAAGTATTATTATTTGACTTCATGGTACAATATGTATATTTTAACATATCTACACTTCTCATGGACCAAATGTGTTTATTCTATGCAATTGAGAAAAAAATGAATTCAGAACATGTATCATTGTGTACCATCAGTATCCCACAATGTATTGGATTCCCTTCAACTCCTCTTTGTTAATAAATACCAACAAAACATATTTTATATCAGCCAATCATATGTATTTATTTCAGATTCAGTTCCTTATATCATAAAATCAGTATTAGTTATACCCTAAACTTCTAATTCAAAGTGTACACTACTCAGTAATGGAGGTTCTTGACAATTGTGAGTAGGCCAAACAATGGTGACCCATTTTCCTTCCTAAAACCTCTATCACTAGTCCTAAAAGCACTCATCAAGTGACTTAATTCATGGGAGTTTGACATATCTTCCTCCTTAATCTTTATTAATCATAACTTGTCTTATATCACCTTTTTATGGAGTTGGCCATAATGACTCACTGAAGGTGGCCATAAAGACCCGAAAATTGGCCATACTGGCAGGTGGCCGTTCGGGTAGGTGGGTATAATGACCCTGAACCGCTATAACAGTATTAGTTCAGACATAAACGCTACCTATTTTCACGTTTCTGTTATCATTAGACTGTAGCGTTTAGTCTGAAGCCTTATAAATTACGTTAGCACCGTTCCGCAGATATTTTGGGCGGAAGCATTTTCATTCTACTTTAGTAAAATTTTATCATTTAAACACGACGCATACACGTTTCGTCTCTCTATTTGGTAGAGAGACATTCTATTTCAAATATTTCGCGAATAAAGTTGAAGAATCATATGTTTATTTGATCAATAAATACGAGTTTATACTTACATGTACGAGATTGCGAGTTTCAAGAACTCAAAATCGAAAACGAGGCCCTATGATAATGAATGCTATTTCCAAAATGGCGGCTCTCGTTAATCTCACTTCGACTGCAGGTAAATAAATACGTCTTTCCACCACTTTTTCACTTATTGACATACTGACATGTATGTGCTTCGTAAGCGAGTGGTGTATATTACATATTTATCAACTTTAGATGGTCCAAAATTGTTATAGACACGAAATTTCAGTAAAAGTTAAATACTATATACAGTTCTATAGCGAATCTACCACTTTTGATTGAACCTTACATGCATGAAAAAGACGTAGGCAGTAAAAACATCTCATGCATACGTAAGGTTCAATATCATTGAACTATAACAGTATAAGAGTAAGGTTTTAGGAACGGTATTTAGGTTGATTGCAATACGTACACTAAATGAGTGGGATTTAGTGTATAGCTTCAACGATATTGATACTGGACCCCAGTTCTCAGGGGGGTTATGATAGCCAGTTTACATGACACTCAACTCTCAAGTCAAGAAGACAAGATAGTTGGCAAGCATTTTATTATCAACATAGGCAAGTGGATTAAAGTAAACCCCCGTCGACCCTTTTTGTGAAATCGATGTCAACTCCATCGACCCTTGTAGGACAGCGTCTATGCTTTCGTCGACCCTTGTAGGACAGCGTCTATGCTTTCGTCGACCCTTGTAGGACAGCGTCTATGCGTCTGTCGACGCATGCAGGCAAGGGTCAAGGACCATCGACCACGTCTCAGATGGGTCGATGGCCATCATAGACGCTTGTCAGTCATGGGTCTATGGCTCTAGCTAATCGACCATAAGCGTCGATGGGTGAAAGTAAACCCCCACCGACGCTTGCATGCATGGGTCTACGAAGTCAACAACCCTTGTCCGTCAAGGGTCTAGCAGGAAACTTGCTGCCATCGACCCTTGTTGGTCAAGGGTCGTTGTATTTTGAAAACCTCAAACAAGAAATCTCTCTCACATCGACCCATGTTGGACATGGGTCGATGCACTTTACTAGAACAGGAAGTCGGTTGAGTGTCACCATGTAGGCAGAGGTCTGTAATGAATAGTCTGTCATATAGTCAGACATTTATCCAATGTTCTGTTCTCCATATGGATTTTAGATTTTTCTTCCAGCTCTTTCTTTCTGACTTGCTTATTTATTTATTCTCTACACATTTCTTTTTTTCTCTCCCGTATTGTGTATTTATTTTTGCATCCTCTCTCTCAGACTTTGAAGTTTACTTCTTTGTCTAACCTAGTCATTTGCTACAGAGCCATCAGGTAAGGTTATTTGTTGTTCAAACCACTAACCTGGGATACCACCAGGGGGTCAATATATTTTATCAAACATAACATGGGTTTAAAAATAATGCATGTTTCTTGCCCCTGCCCTTGATATGGTGGTGGGAAGGGGGGATGATCAAAAGAAGTGATGGGATCTCATTCTAACGAACGAGATTGCTGTCACACACACCGAAGGTCTGTTCAATTTTTTTTTCTTGTCAAAAAACTTAGTTGTTTTTAAGGCAGGTTTTAATCCCCGTTAAAATGATGAACTACAGAAGAAATCATGTAACGTATTGTGTTACTGCTCCATCCTACAGGCATTTCCCTGATCATACACACCTTCGGTTTTGGGATGTATTTTATGTATATTTTAGTTCAAAAATGTTTTTGCAGTGTATTTTCTATGCTCTGTTTGCCTTGTGCCCATAGACCCATGTGCGCAATCGGTCTATGAGGCTGACAAAGTTCATAGACCCATGTCCAACATGGGTCTATGAGGCTCCCTTAGTACATAGACCCATGTGTGCAAACGGTCTATGAGCCATAGACCCTTGCAGGCATGGATCTATGAAACGAAGGGGTTTACTTTCCCACTTTTGCTCAACATAGTCATAGGCCTACCTGTCAGCTCTACTGATTTGAGCAGTACTCTACTGATTTCAGATTACATCATGTTGCCATATAGTAATTATATCTATAGTCTGTCTGACTCGAGTTTGGCAACCGCTTTGTGACAAAACGTTCGAGTCTGCCATCCAAATTTGGCAAGCCTCATTGGAGCACTACTTTTTGTCCGAAAAATTTTGATTTTGCTCATTAGGTCCCATTGTAAACTTTGCCCATTGCCAACAATTGCCAACTCGTATGTTTGTATTGTTGCCAATTGTTAGCAATGGGTAAATTTTACCATCGGACCTAATGAGCAAAATCAACATTTTGCGGAGTTGAGACAAAAAATATGTTTATACATACACGTAGTAGTGCTCCTAACATGTTTGCCAAGTTTGGATGGAAAACTCGAATGTTTTGTCACAAAAAAGTGGCAAAAGTGATTGCCAAACTCGGGTCAGACAGACTATAGTCGATATTGTTTTTTCACACATTGCATACCAAAGTGTATTCGGTTTTATACCCTCGTTCGTTGCCCTTGTGCAGTGTCATGGCAACCATATTTAAACAATTTTTTAAAGAACCCTTGTTTCCACAAGTCAAAGGCCCTTCTCCCCAAAAACTCATAAGCAATTGTATATTGCTATGGCCCTGCAGTCCTCATCTGTGAGATGCATCAGACCTCCCTTGGCCTTGGGTTTTCCAACACAGCTGCCTGGAGCGGTCTTAACAGCTCTTATAATATGAAAATAAATTGCTGCTTATTTTGGGGGGAAAAGTGCCTTTAACTTGTGGAAACAAGGGCTCTTTAAAAAGTTGGTTACATAAATCCATAACACAAGGGAAATGCAATATTCTTTCAACAGTACAGATATTTAGCTATAGTAGGCAAACTGTTAATTGGTACAAGTATAGTACATGTAGATACAGAAAAAACATTTTCATGTTCATTCTATCACACCTTTTGCAGGGCAGGTCAAAATTGTGTCAGGCAGGTAGAAATTAAAGCTTACCTGCCCTACTTGGCAAGTACCTTCAAAAGTTAATCTTGAGCCCTGTACATGTTTCTGGTTGCAATCTGATTACATGTGCTTTTGCGTGAAAAATATGATACCCCAGAATTTTGAAATTGCCAATTTTGGGCACCCAATTTCCAAATGCTAGCTAAGACCCTGTTTTTAGGGCTACAGACATGAATGGGTTAACTTTATTTCTAAACACACATGTGTATTTCCCGATCACAGGTCCCCTGGTTTATCGGTCCACCTCAGGTCATTGATAATGGGTTAAATAAACAAACTCTGACCTTTTGGACAGGCCTGTTATCTAGTTGTTTTAAATGTATTGATAAGTGAATTTATTATCAACAGTCAAGTGTGCTAGTTCTCAAAGTTCTGTATTGATATAAAGGTGTTGGTCATGTTGTACTTTGCGACCTCAATTCTGGTACATACCAGAATTGTTGAGATAATTTTGCAATTCTAGTACGTACCAGAATTGTTCCCTGCAAACAATTCTAGAACGTACCAGAATTGTCAGAACAATTCTGGTTTTATAAGTGTACCAGAATTGTTGATTCAGGCAATACTGGGACGTACCAGAATTGTCCGAGAATTTTTTACCTGCCGGCTAAATAGTGCCGTTGGTCACACACTTTGTCGTAATGTATCAAGTAGTTCTGGAAGAAATGAATATCAGCAGCAAAGTACTTATCTTACGGCATCATTCAGCAAGCAATGGGAAAATAATTAATGGACAATTCTGGTACGTCCCAGAATTGTAGTAACAATTCACATCAGGAGCAGTACTCATGGCCTTTTAAATGTAGTTGGTATAGGGATTTGAAGTAGTTTGGTAGCTAAATCTGGACGGGCAGAACTTTAAAAAATCATGAATGTTTTGTACAGGCATTTAAAAAAAATCCTGGCTAAGACCCTGTGTACATACACCCAACACCGGTATACCAGGGGCTTAGCCGTAATGCGTCCAGCGTGTCATTTGGACACGCAGAACACTGTTTTTTGACAGTTTGGACACCCAAAATTTTATGACAGAATTTGCTGAAGATGACTTTTCTTAGAATATAGAAGATGTAGAAGCTGTAGTGTCACTTTTATAAGACACACAAAGAGTATCTGGCCTAAAAAAGCAAAATCTGTAAAGGTATAGGGTCTATCTTATTAGTAGTATGTTTTTTGTACCACACTTTGGACACGCAAAAGTCTATGAAACCTCTATTTGGACACCCTGTTTCCAAATATCGGCTAAGACCCTGCGGTATACTGCCACATTGTGGGCAGTCCATGTCTCTCGTACCCATTTTAAAATCCTGGTCAAGAGCCTGCTTCTATCTATTTCAGAAGCTCTGATAGTTCACTTTATTATTTTACCTCCCTCCCCCTGTTTGCTTACTTAGATTTCCATGTGTTAAAAAAAAGAAAAAAAATCAACTTTAATTTTTGATTAACTACCTCCCGACCCTGTAAAATTGGTCTGAGAAGAATCTGGGAACCAATAAATCAAATAACCGTTGCCCAGACAAGTTTTTTTTCTAAATCCTGCATCCTTACAGTCCCTGGTTCTATCTATTTCAGATGCTTTGATAGTTCTTGACAACAAGCCTAGCAATGTCCCTCAGTGCTGATTCGCCGTTCATCTCTAAGGATGGGAGAACGTTTGAGTTTGATAAGACCCTTCCGTCGCTACCAGTTCCTCCTCTGGAGCAAACCCTCAGGAGATACCTGGACTCAGGTAAGTGTGATATTATTAGTTATCCTCTTTGTAAAAAAGGGATACAGTCTGGTGTCTGTGAGAAGCCAGCCATATCACACGAGGCCAGAGCCCGCATGTGATATGGCTGGCTGAACGTTAACTTTGTTAATCGATACGAAGTGTACCAATGACACCCCTCTTAATGGGTTGAATCACACCCTCTTTTTCACCCTCTTTTTCACCCTCTTTTCACCCTCTTTTCACCCTCTTTTCACCCTCTTTCACCCTCTTTTTCATCCTCTTTTTCACCCTCTTTTTCACCCTCTTTCACCCTCTTTTTCACCCTCTTTCACCCTCTTTAACCCTCTTTTTCACCCTCTTTCACCCTCTTTTTCACCCTCTTTTTCCAAGGTAAATGTTATCTAGAGCTCTTTTATTTCTTGTTTCAGTGAAGCCCCACCTGAGCAATGCCGATTATCAAGAGACAGAAAAGATCGTCCAGAAATTTGGTCATGGCGTCGGAAAAGGCCTTCACGAAAAGCTAGTTCAAAGATCAAAGACTCATAAGAATTGGGTAAGAATCACCAGCTGCAGGTACAGAACGGGTTCGACAAACCCCCATTTAGAATTTAAAAATCAAAAAAAATTCTTCTAAGACAATAGGATTTCACCTTCCAGATCTCACTGCTCACTTAATCTGGGCAGTTGAGTTTATTTGGAAAATCTATTTGTGTGCTAAGTTAGTATTTTCCGAAAACACGGGCCCCATCAATCCATAACAATTATAATTGATAATAAGATTCTCATGTGACCAGGTACGTATATACTAAGTATATACGTCCCTGATTTGACTGAGAATTTAAGGTACTCAATTCAAAATTTACTTTCATTATGTGTTAATCCCTTACCAAATGTAGCTCAGACTTCCTAGGAAATCCTTGAATTTACCTAGGTTTATCCTAGGGATTCCTGGGTACTGTAAAACACACATATGATGTGTGTCCGAAATATAGCGAATTGGGAAGTTTTCGCATCATAGCGTATCTTTATGTTAGCGATGGTAGCCGCCGCTAACGTAAAGAAAGTACAAATAATAAAAAACAGCATTTTTATATATAGCGAAGCGGAACCACACGCTATGTACGCTATATATAAACAGACACGTAAAGTGTGTTTCTACAGTATTCCAAGCTTCATTTGGTAAGGGAATTGATCTTGGCATTGTCATTCATGTATAGAAATGCGTTTTACGATTGTCATATTTTGCTACAGCTTGAGAAATGGTGGGAAGACAAGGCGTACCTCGAAGGGCGCTACCCCATAAGTCCGCTGGTGAACTTTGTGGGTCCCGCACCTTATATGTTGGATATCTGGCCACCAGAGGAAGGTACACAGATAGAGAGGGCAGCCATAGGCCTCTGGTACAATATGAAGTTCTGGCAGTTACTCAGAAGGTACGCAGCATCAGAGGCAGGGTGATTTAGCCAGGAATTAGAAACTGGGTGCCTAAAATTGGCCATTGTAAAATGTTTGGGTGTCCAAATTTTTACCACAATATACTTAGATTTCAACCATAAACATGTTTGTATTTATCAAAATAAGACATGATATCCTTATACAAGATCATGGGAATTACATGACAATGAAATGATTTGAATATATGCTTGAGATTGACATTTAAAGAAATTCCTCACAAAAGAATTTGGGTGTCGTGAGGGGTGCTTTTTAAGGGTTTGGGTGTCCAAAAAGACACCCAGACGCCCTGCTGGCTAAGACCATTCAGAGGTATCCCAGTACTGTAGAATAGGAAATCAATCCGAGGTGCAATTGAACCGAATTTGTGATTTTGGATTTTTCTGAGATTTTTTTTTACCGAAGAGCCAATATTGAAGGTTGATATTCTAATGACAGGAATGATACTCTAAAAGTATGGTACAATATTTCCGATTTTCATTATACTGAACTGGCCCCACTTGGAAAAGTTCGGCAGAATTAACCACTAAGATTAATTTCCTATTCTACAGTATATAAATCATAGACACCATGGAATGGGCTTCTGTGTCATTTGGACACCTAAACATTGCCCTTCAGGACAGCCAAATATGCTTTGGAGTAATTTCTTAAAATGTAAATTTCAAGCAGAATTTTCTTTTTTCATCTCAAAAAAACAAAAACATGTGAAATTGTATTAGAATATTAGGCCTTATTTCATAAGTAAGTACATATTTATGGTTGTAATCATAGTATACTTTGGTCTCTCTTGAATTTTTTTTTACAGATTCCAATTTTTTTGCACCCAGTTTCCAAATCCTGGCTAAGACATTGCTCAGCACCAACAGTTAATCATGAATAGGGATAGGTATCAATACTCGATACAATCCCAAAAGCTGATATTAAATGGGAAAAACGTATTGTATCGAAAGAGTGGAGTATCGTATCATATAATTCAAGATTTGAAATATACATGAAATTGGCTTAATAACTAAATGGAGGTCTCTGCACAATGGCTGCCCGCTAGAATTAGCAACATTTTCGAGGTGACCGTGCTTAATTTAACAACATTATAGGCAGACATAGTCTTAGCCAACAGGGCCTCTCAGACTCTGGGCACCATATGGACACCCAAACCCTTAAAAGCCGGGTTCAAGGCAAAAAATGTAATTTTCTTTGTTGTTTTACATATTGGGCAAGTTACAGACATTTGAGCATAGTCGATTACTAGTATGTCAAATATCTGTTGAACCAGTTGAGCTGGCTTTGCCACAAACAAATGCTCGCGTTTTCAATCATCTGACCACTAGAATTTACGGTTATTGGTTAATCTCCATTTCAGAGAGAAGCTTCAACCAAACTCCACTGCCAACAAGGAGCATTTAAGCATGGACCAGTTCCACAGGGCCTACAACACATATCACTACCCAGGGGCGACCATAGACCGCCTACAGCATAGCTTCAACACAGGTATAGTACTGCAACATGATCTCATATAAAGGATTTAAGCATGGACCAGTTCCACAGGGCCTACAACACATATCACTACCCAGGGGCGACCATAGACCGCCTACAGCATAGCTTCAACACAGGTATAGTACTGCAACATGATCTCATATAAAGGATTTAAGCATGGACCAGTTCCACAGGGCCTACAACACATATCACTACCCAGGGGCGACCATAGACCGCCTACAGCATAGCTTCAACACAGGTATAGTACTGCAACATGATCTCATATAAAGGATTTAAGCATGGACCAGTTCCACAGGGCCTACAACACATATCACTACCCAGGGGCGACCATAGACCGCCTACAGCATAGCTTCAACACAGGTACGTACTGCAACATGATCTCATATAGAGCATTTAGCCCTTGTGCTGCTGGTGGCTAATTTTGCTAGTACAAAATTATTTTTAAAAAAGCTAAAAATGACCGAAACCCTGGCACATGGGTACTCATCTGAGAGTACTCAGTGAGAGCTATCTAATGAATACCAACATGACAGGGTTTAGATGGTTTTCATAATATTTTGCTTTCTTGTGCATTGGGCAAAAGTAGCCCCAGCATTAGAAGGGTTAAGCATGGACCAGTTTCACAGAGCCTACAACACATATCACTACCCAGGAGAGTCCATAGACCGCCTGCAGCATAGCTTCAACACAGGTACAGTACTGGGGACAAAGTAGCTCAGTTGGTTAGGTGTCGGACTAGTAATCAGAGGATCGCTGGTTCAATTCCCGGCCGGGGCACTTTGGTCTGTCCTTGGGCAAGACAGTTAATTCCATATTGTTTCAGCCTACCCAGCTGTAAAATGGGTGCCTAGCATTAATAAGGTAGTGCTTAGAGTGTGTGCGCTATACGCTGCCAGTTGCTCTGGAATATCCCCCGGGGGATTGAAATGGTTTCCGTGTGTACAGGCCTGCTAGGGTAGGAAGGTCGTGTGAGCACTTCGGTGGATACAAGACTATAAATCAAATACCTTTACTGCAACATCTCAGATATAGAATTTAAACAGTTCAAAATTTTAACACAGTGTTATTCTTTACCCTTCGGATATAGGCTACTTTCAGCTAATGCACAAGGATGCAAAAGAATATGAAAATCACCTCAACCAAGTCACGTGGGTATTCATAGGAAAGCTTTCGTTGGGTACTATCGTATGAGTACCAATGTGCTAGGGTTTCAGTCATTCTTTTTTTGCATCATTTGATATTGACCAAATTAGCCACCACCATCATAAGGGTTTAAATATGTCATTCCTCCATTAAGACGGGCAGGCAGGGGGGTAAGAGAATTCATGAATATGGGGTTATGACGGACTTGTAGCACAGTAGCGGATTCTGTATATCAGGGGCGGGTTTTCTTTGGTTTGGTTTAGCCTCGTGTTCGACTGGGCGTTGTTCAGGACCATCAACGTTGATCAACGTGGTGGGAAAACGGAATCTGAACGGTATCAACGTTTACTTGCGATGATGATCTGAACGGGATACGTTGGATCAACGTTGATCAAAGTTTATGGTTTTGAACAAGGCCCACGTCGAACCCGAGGCTAAACCAAACCAAAGAAAACCTGCCCCAGCATGTCTCAAGATAGGCATA
>OZ012696.1:15180461-15187961 GCA_963942565.1 Maea johnstoni | reverse complement strand
TTTTCAAAAAATGTGTTTCATGCATGTTTTATGTTGATTGGGAGTTGGAACTGGGCGGCATACCTTTAGGATAGGGATTTTTTTGAGTAAAAACCTATTAGGGGTGGATTACGGGAAACAAACAACACCTTTTAGGCATAAATGATTAGGCCAAAGCAAATGAATATTTATATTTCATTTACTATTTTCTCTGCCAAACAAATTGGGCATGATAAATTTAGGAGAAACTAAAGAATTGTGAAAGGGATATCACCACAACATATGCAAATAGATTAGTTTTTTTTTAATATTTAACAGATCCCGCTCTTTGCAGTCTGTAAAACCTTATTACAGTGCTAATATAGAAATTACATGGGCAATTACTGATAAATGGACATTTGTTTCTTTCACTAAAACTTGTTTATCGAGTTGATTCTTCATGAAATGAGGTTTACGTTAGGCCGTCACACCAAAGGCTTCCAATATTATGGCCAAAGTGCACAAAATATTATTGGCTCATTGATAAATTGATAATGGGTATGTATATGTACATTTACATATATATATATATACATACATATATATATATAAATATATATATATATATATATATATATATATATATATATATATATATATATATATATATATATATATATATGTATATATATATATATATATATATGTATATATATAAAAATATATATACATATATATATACATATATATATACATATATATATACATATATATATATATATATATATATATATATATATATATATATAAATATATATATATATATATATATATATATATATATATATATATATATATATATATATATATATATATATATATATATATATATATATATATATATATATATATATATATATATATATATATATATATATATATATATATATATATATATATATATATATATATATATACATACATATACATACATATGTGTGTATACATCCATTTCAGAATTCTTGCTGTTTTTGTTTTGCAGGCAGATCAGAGGTACAATCTTCTTCATGAAGCTTATGCAAAACAGATCCAACTCATGGATGAGGCATCTAACAACGAAGGTAAGAAAAATCTAGAAATAAATAACTTAAATGAAAATAGATTGAATAGATGGTATTCCAAGTGGCTAAATAAATGCTTAGCCATTAATGTACAGTATCCCTGTTTTTTCTGAAACAGGAGTTAGCCCATTAATACTCACAGCAGCCAAAAGCAGACTGAAAATATCGACAAAATATTCCAAGAAAAAGAAAAGCCAGGAAAAAAAACCTCTAATGGTCCAACAGACCCATTATACACTTGTGGATATACTTGTTAACAAGTTTTTTCCTCAAGAATGTCCACAAATGTTTTTGAAATAATTGAATATTAGATAAATAAAGATACATGTTTTCGGTGAATTTTGTGCAATGTTTTATCTTGTTTTGTAAAAGGAAAAAAATTGTATGACCAATAAAATTGTGCAGGACCAGTACAGGGGGGGTTACGGATTCTTGTGCCGTGTGCAAAAGAATTTCCTCAATGAACGCCTTTTAGCTCGGCCGTGACCTCTTAAAAAGCACCAACTTTCATTGGTCTATTTTCGGCAGTTATTCTGTCAATACGAAATTGAAATTTGCACTACTTGTACATATCAATTAGAAATGTTTATTTTTGTGTTTAGATTTCATGAAAAGTATAATTTAATAACACAATTTGAGCAATTTCTAAGGTCCTTTTTTGATGTTGTCGTGTTTATGCCAGTTGTAGGGACGTGGCGTTTGCTTATTTGGGCGTTCCCATACACGGAAACTGCGTGTAGTATTTATTTAGGTCGTCTGCTACACGGTAGGCAAATTGATCCCCAATGAACCCCATGTTTTGAAAACATGGTATGTTGTATGCTACAGGCAGAGGTCCGTCCACCTCTACGGCCATGTTACGACTGCACTCGGCTGGGCGGCGCATTCGATAATATGCAATATTTTTGCACACGGCACAAGAATCTGTGACCCCCCCTGGGACCAGTATATCCTATGTATTACTGCTCCTACAGGGCCATGAGTAGACTAGGCTCCTAGTCCCTAAAAAGTTCACATTCCCTTCCGTGTTGACCAAGCACTGTAGTGTGGTACCAGGTATGGTAGATGGATGGCACCACCTGCTCCTCCTATCTCTATAGGTTTACAGGTCATACTCAAACTGAATCCCGGTGAGATAAGTGTACACTAAATTGACCACTATGGCCACCTAGTATATTTGGTGCTTGGTAACAGAAAACAACATAACAGAAAAATACATAATTTTATATGACAGC
The DNA here is from genome assembly GCA_963942565.1 of Maea johnstoni. Taxonomy (NCBI): domain Eukaryota; kingdom Metazoa; phylum Annelida; class Polychaeta; order Spionida; family Magelonidae; genus Maea; species Maea johnstoni. Next base: position 15,185,647 of record OZ012696.1, on the reverse strand, counting down.
CTAGAAATCTAGGCTAGGCCATGAGTAACATTGTGAGTTAGCGTGGAGGCCTGGGTTATGGAGCCTGTTGCACATTTTAAAGCTTCTTCCTGAGCTCACTTTGAAATTCGGGTCTCATTTGAGTTTTCTTTACGTCTCTCCCATTGGTCTTGTGTGAGTTATTGTTATGGAGGTGTGTATTTCGGGTTTTGTATGTTTTCTTACCGTCTCTTCCATAGGTTGCGATCGGCATTTATTTGGTCTGAAGGTACTGGCAGAGGAGGCTGGTCTCTCTACACCTGAGATCTACACCAACAAAGCATGGAAGGCAAGGTGGGTTATAGTAGCTACCAGTGAAGTGTTGGTGTTGTTGTTATTGTTATTAATAGCAGTAGTAGTAGAAGTAGTAGTAGTAGTAGTAGTAGTAGTAGTAGTAGTAGTAGTAGTAGTAGTAGTAGTAGTAGTAGTAGCAATGGTAGTAGTAGTAGTAGTAGTAGTAGTAGTAGTGGTAGTAGTAGTAGTAGCAATGGTAGTAGTAGTAGTAGTAGTAGTAGTAGTAGTAGTAGTAGTAGTAGTAGTAGTAGTAGTAGTAGTAGTAGTAGTAGTAGTAGTAGTAGTAGTAGTAGCAATGGTAGTAGTAGTAGTAGTAGTAGTAGTAGTAGTAGTAGTAGTAGTAGTAGTAGTAGTAGTAGTAGTAGTAGTAGTAGTAGTAGTAGCAATGGTAGTAGTAGTAGTAGTAGTAGTAGTAGTAGTAGTAGAAGTAGTAGTAGTAGTAGTAGTAGTAGTAGTAGTAGTAGTAGTAGTAGTAGTAGTAGTAGTAGTAGTAGTAGCAATGGTAGTAGTAGTAGTAGTAGTAGTAGTAGTAGTGGTAGTAGTAGTAGTAGCAATGGTAGTAGTAGTAGTAGTAGTAGTAGTAGTAGTAGTAGTAGTAGTAGTAGTAGTAGTAGTAGTAGTAGTAGTAGTAGTGGTAGTAGTAGTAGTAGAACTAGTAGTAGTAGTAGTAGTAGTAGTAGTAGTAGTAGTAGTAGTAGTAGTAGCAATGGTAGTAGTAGTAATAGTAGTAGTAGCAGTAGTAGTAGTAGTAGTAGCAGCAGCTGCCGCAGCAGCAGCAACAGCAGTAGAAGTGGTAGTAGTAGTAGTAGTATAGCTATTATCATTATTATTATTCTTATTATTCTTATTAGTATTCTTAGTATTATCATTATTATTACTGTTATTATCATTATTGTTATTATTATCATTATTATTATTATTATGATTATTATGATTATTTATATTATTATTATTTATATTATTATTATTATTATTATTATTATTATTATTATTGTCATCATTAATATTATTATAAATATTATCATAATTATTTTCATATTATAATCATTATTTTTTATCATTATTATCATCATCTTATTACTCTATTATTGTTATTATTATAATTATGATTATGATTATTATTTAAATAGACACCTGTTCGTAGCGATTAACTGTTTCCGTTTATTGAGTTTCTGTTTTGTTTCAGTGGAGGGGACGGTAACTTCATCTTATCCACCAGTTTTGTGGGGTACACCAGGGTGTTTGGGGGTGTCGGACCCATGTGCACCAATGGGTACGGGTGCTTCTACAACATATGGCCAAAAAGGTATGAAAATAGCTAGTACTCTGGAGAAAAGAGAGTCTTATATGTATATATGCAATATATAAACTCCTCATTCATGGTCTTAGCCAGCAGGGCGTCTGGGTGTCTTTTTGGTCACCCGAACCCTTAAAAAGCACCCATCAGGACACCCAAATAATTTTTTGAGGGATTTCTTAAAATGTCAATCTCAAGCATATAAATTGAGTTTTTTCATCTCCATGTAATTTCCATGACATTGTGAAAGGATATCATGCCTTATTTTGATAAATTTTTACATATTTATGGTTGAAATCTGAGTATATTGTGTCCCCCCTTAAAAATTTGGACGCCCAAATATTCTACAATTGCCAATTTTGGGCACCCCGTTTCAAAAACCTGGCTAAGACCTCAGACTAGGACCTCATTTATGTATATCTTCTAATGCTTCGACATACTTGAAAAACAATACCCACTCTGGCTTTACCTGAAGTGCACAGTGACAGCTCACACAGTATGCAGATGATAAAAAAATAATTAAGAACTGTTAATTTTAAAATTTTCATGTTGATATTGTTCTTAAATGGTTTTAATAATGGTAGTGATATCTATTTGACATCGCAAATTTTGAAGAAACCTGACTATACAGGTTGCATACTGCGTTGTTATAGTTAAATATATGTCTTTAGAAAAATGTACTTATAAGTTTAGAAAAAAAAACTTTTCATTGGAGGTATTTTTCAAGGAGTGTGTATGTTCAGCCAATCAAAATGTTTCTTTTTACATCAAAAATTATTTCCCTAGTTTTTTCAGAATCCATTTTTTAGATCACCAATCAAGACCCTAGATAACTTATTAGAATTGCTTTTCCTTCAGTATATGAACATTTGTTTAAACATTGTTTCTCTTATTTTTTTTCAGGATCCAGTTTTTCATATCAACATGGAAGTCAGACAAGGAAACTGGGGCAGTTCTTTTCTTCAACCAGATTTTAAAATGTCTGCGTGACATGAAAAATCTTATAGAGGCAAACTCTGCAGTATCGGCAAAACTTTAACCTGATTGGTCATTAGGATTTTACATATAATATCCATTCCCACCATTCAGAAGCTCTGGCTGTCATACAAAAATGCATAATTTAGAAATATACAATTTTATTTAAATGTATTAAGAATGAAATAATTTTTATCAGATGAGCAGAATGTTTTCTTATGCTGTAATGTATTGAATTGCAGATTAACCCCTATGCTGCTGGTAACCAATTCGTCCAATACAAAATAATGCAGAAGATCTGAAAGACCCTGGCACATGGCTTCTCGTCTGAGAGTGCTCAGCGAGAACTATCTAATGAATACCAACATGATAGGGTTAAGATGGTTTTGAAAAAACCTTTGCATCCTTATGTTTTGGATGGAAGTATCATTAGCATTTGAAGGGTTAAGAGGGGATGCGATGAACCCTCTTTTCATTGCAAACGTTGATTTTCTTGCTTAGAATTGACACTTTATTTCAGTCTTGCATAAAACCAATGAGGTATATCGATCTCGCGGTTAAACCTTCCAATGCTGAGGCTACTTTCATCCAAAGCACAAGGACACAAAGGTTTTTGAAAACCATCTAAACCCTGTCATGTTGGTATTCATTGGATAACTCTCACCAGGTACTCTCAAATGAGTACCCATTTGCCAGGGTTTCAGTCATTTTCCAGGTTTTTTGCATCGTTTTGCACTTGCCTAATTAGCCAAAAGCAGCATAAGGGTTAAGGTTGACCCCCTATTCATTTCAAACGTTGATTTCATTGCTAAAAATTGACACTATGATTCAGTGCTGCATAAAACAAATGAGGTTTATCAACTTCTTGGTTAAGAGGAACCACCCTCAATCAGAACACCCCCCCCCCTATGCAGAAATTTCGGATCCACCCCTGATTTGATTTTGAATGCACTCTTCTTTGATGGTGCATTCCTTATTTTCAATGATTGAAAATTACTACAACTAGTATCCTGCATGCATCACATTATTTGATTTGAGCAAGTTACAATGCAATTGAGCTGGAAATACCATAACAGTATTCATATATGATTTGCAATTCAATTTTTTAATTGTATGTCTATGACACCTACTTAATAGACCAATGTACGCGGGGGGGGGGGGGGGGGGGGCACTCATGTATAGAGGGGGGCCGCACCTGCGTTACATATTTCGCGGAAGAAGGGGTCTTTTTTTAAGACCTCCGCATGTCAGCGATTTTGTAAAAGAAGGGTACTTTTTTGTACGAAGTATGGTCAAAATCCCCTTACAATCCACAAAATATACGCGGCTCTGACGCCAAGTGACTCCCAAAGTGACTGGGCTTCTGAGTTTGCTGCCGCCACTAGCTGCCGCTAAACACGCAGAGGATTATAAAAACTAAAGTGAAAATATGTGTTCCCGTTCATCCAATGTCAGTGTTTTGATAAAAGAAGGGGTGTTTATTTAGTGGACAAAGGCAGCGTTTTTATTAGGATAAGGGTGCTTTTTTGGCCAGAAATCAGTGCTTTAGGGGTATTTTTTAATTTTGATAACGAGCGTATGCACCCCCCTAAATACCCATGTGCACAGTACAGGTTTTGTTCAAAATCTACTCTTTCCCATACATTCACATTGCCATGCAAACCAATGTTGTGAACATCTGAAAATAGATGGCGCCACCAGGCATGTGAGACACTTTTCAATAAATCTTAGAATAATAAAAACTGGTGGATATGAAACCAGGTGGTCAACCTGAACAGGCTGGCTACAGCGAATAGCTGAAAAGTAGCATTCTGTGTATATTATCGTGCAGGTTTCTCTATAATGTAAACAATACATTGGTCTTTATCTCCTAGAGACATCACGCTTAGGCCAGATTCTAGACCCCTGGCATAGACAGGTCTTCACATAAGCGCATACAGTAATTGGTCTCTCCCTACATATCCATTCTTTTATTCATCTAAGAATAAATTCACTATAATTGCACCAATTTGAAAAAAACTCTGGCCAATCTTTACACTATGTTGGAGCAACCCAGGATGGCAACACTACTCAACAGGTTCCAAGAATTCTGGAATCTATGACCAAAGGTCTCAAGATTGTTGTATTCTGATTTGTTTTGTATATCATGGATGAAAATATTGTCTCAAAGTCATTGTATTATGATTTGTTTTGTATATCATGGATGAATATATTTCTACTAATGATTAACACAATCATGATTTTGATTGAGGTCAATTTTATATACCAATCGTGCTAATATTGATTTAACTGTGATATTGATGTATATGTAGGTTTTTCAATTGTCGACTAATTTGAAACTGTTGATTTTATCATTCCTGCAATATTATGTATACTATGTTATTGATTTTGTATTCTAGATCAAATAATCAGTGACCTGTATACCATGTACATTTCATACTGTATTTGTGCATATTAATTCATTAAAACTTTCGTAGTCATGGAAACCAACTCTTTGTCAGTTCAATTCAAATAAGTGGTAGAGGTGACATATTTCAAATCTGAAAAGTCTGGGTCTTAGCTTAGACCAATGTCTGCATGAGGTGGATGATTTTATTTGATT
>OZ012696.1:15165544-15175544 GCA_963942565.1 Maea johnstoni | reverse complement strand
ATATATATATATATATATATATATATATATATATATATTATATATATACATATATATATATATATATATATATATATATATATATATATATATTATATATATATATATATATATATATATATATATATGTATATATATATATATATATATGTATATATATATATATATATATATATATATATATATATACATATATATATACATATATATATACATATATATATATATATATATATATATATATATATATATATATATATATATATACATACATATATATATATATATATATATATATATATATATATATATATATATATATATATATATATATATATATATATATATATATATATATATATATATATATATATATATATATATACATATATACGGTTTTCATGTCTCAGCTACGGATTGTCACTGTAATCGGTACTGATTTTGATGACACGGACAGGATGTGTGTCACTGGGTGTTTAGTGTTTACGTAGGTACTAGGTAGCCTGTCGCACATGTTGAGACCTCTGTCGCAGTGGGACACCCTTGAGGTCGATAGTACAACTATTATAGTGGTAGTCTAAACTCATTGGGGCTACCATAAGTGCATTGAGGGGAATAAGAATTAATGATATTAGAAAAATAATCATATAAAATGTGGTTCGTACTTTTCGTGATCAAGGTTCGATTACCAAAACATTCAAGAGATTCCGAGTCATTCTAGGGGTCGTTTTAACTCCAAGACATAATAGAAAGGTCCACTCCCAATTTGCAGCTATGTTGATACATATCCACTCTGGAAATTAAGCAACAATGATGGCAATACCATGATGTAATACTGCTATCTGAGAAATATATCACCAACACCATTGATTTAGTTCCAATTCTTGCTCACAGCAGCCAAAAGAAGCCTGACGTTTTTGAGGAACACATTCAGATAGAATCTTTGCTGGGAAAATATTTAATGGGGAAATGTTATTCAGAAGATTACCAAAACTCTCCTTCAAATATTTTGTATAGTAATCTTTAACCCAAAAGCTTTTCCCAAAAGTGTAATAAATCCAGGCGGCAAGGCAATGTCTTGTGAAACTCGAGCCTTAATGTGTTAAAAAGACGAATGATCTAAAAGGCAGTCGGCATTTGGCCCATGCATATCATTAGCTTATTTCTCACAATGGGGCTCCATCAACAAGCTGTCTCTATAGCCTTAGGCTTGGCCCTTGGCAATGTCACAGCCAAGGGGCCGTCTGATGCTATTATTATAAGGGGTTTATCCTCTAGTCGAACATGCCAAAGTAAAACGTCTATACAATGACCAGATCTTAGCTGTGGACGATACTACCATTTTGTAACTAGAAGTATCAGTAAATAAATTTACTACTATTGTAACCTTTTATTTCAAAAAGGAATTAAAAAAAGAAATCAAATTTTTAGATTGATGAATGTGGCAGTAGATCTACTATATATCAGAGACATGAAACTAGTAAAGGGCTTAATTATAAATATCACGGTATTGACATCGCTGTCAGTTGACCACCTCCATAACATTTTGTGCATAACATACTCCATGTACGTTCTATCATTCGAACACAAACACATGCTATTCTAGTCACTGGTTCTGGATATAATTTGAACCTTCATAAGATGGTTAAGAAGCCGCCAGATCTCGCTGCGTGATCTGCGTTACGGGACAGCAAGGAACAACTGATATACCCTGCTTGCAGCCAATAAGCATGCTCTTTTCTCTTTAGGGCGATCCTTAATGGCCCGAGTTCAGCGAGTTAACAGTGAACCAAAGTTATAGTTTGGTTTCTCTAAAAAGTATTGAAATGTTGGATGGAGAATTAATCCTTCATATGTGAAGTTCATGGCTCTTCGGAAGTGCTAACAAATGAAACGTATGAAAATGTGGAGCGGGGAAAATGATCGTTTCACGGTATGTTCGTGTGTTAGAGGTTAGTCCGGGTGTATTATGAGAAAGTGGGTTCAAGGCTACATGATGACGTCATAAGGTGATCTCCCAGTGAGGGTGGTGGAATTTATTGGGAGTTTTCTTTTTTTAATCTTTGAACCATGGATGATCCATGTTCATTAATTTTCATATCACTTACATGGGTATATATATATATATATATATATATATATATATATATATATATATATATATATATATATATATATATATATATATATATATATATATATATATATATATATATATATATATATATATATATATATATAATATATATGTGAGTGTGTGTGTGTGTTTATTTGAAGTTCTTGTGATGGACGAATGGTCATACTGTGCAACTGCAAGACTGCACGAAAGTACGATCTTTACTTGGCAATTTTCAGTTATCAATTCACGAACAAGAAAATTAAAATCTGAGCTCTTATGATATCAAGGGCTGCCGAATGGTTGTTTTCAAAACTATATGTTAAGTTCGATGATATGCCAGCTAATTAATATCAATTTGTGCACCAGCTTTGAAATTGTATTGGCATTTATTGTTTAAAACATTAAATAGATTGCCAGACGTACCGTATATTTGTCAAAATTAGGGGCTAGAATGAGGGTGATGCTATAAATTGAGCACTTATCCGACATTTTTTGTTAAAAAAACGTTGACCCATATGCTGCTGGTGGCTAATTTGGCCAATACAAAATTATGCAAAAAAAAACTGAAAAATGATTAAAACCCTGGCAAATGGGTATTCATCTGAGAATGCTCAGCAAGAGCTATCTTATGAATACCAATTTGACAGGGTCTAAATGATTTTCCAAAAATCTTTGCTTCCTTGTGATTTGGACAAAAGGAGCTCCAGCATTGGAAGGGTTATAAAGATTGTCTAAAGCATGCTTGTCAGACGAGCCTTGGTTCTGTGTGATGTTTGGAGCAGCATGTTCCCGGGTATAAAGGGTCATGACCTGATTTTCTCCTGACCCACATTCAGGGAGGACGGCCCCTTGCCTGAGGACCACTTCACTTCGGCTCTCTCTCTCTCTCTCTCTCTCTCTCTCTCTCTCTCTCTCTCTCTCTCTCCTCGGGGTGGGGGGGGGGGGGGCACTTAGGTACAGAGGGGGGCCGCACCCGCGTTACGTATTTCGCGGAAGAAGGGGTCTTTTTTAAGACCTCCGTATGTACGCGATTTTTGTAAAAGAAGGGTACTTTTGTGTACCCAGGTACGAAGTATGGTGGTCAAAATCCCCTTACAATCCACGAAATATACGCGGCTCTGACGCCGAGTGACTCCCGAAGTGACTGGGCTTCCGAGTTTGCTGCCGCCACTTGCTGCCGCTAAACAAGCAGAAGATTATACAATCTTAAGTTAAAATACGTGTTCCCGTTCATCCAATGTCAGTGTTTTGATAAAAGAAGGGATGTTAATACTGGAAAAGTCAGCGTTTTTATTAAAATAAGGGTACTTTTCTGGCCAGAAATCAGTGCTTAAGGGATATTTTTAAATTTTGATAACGAGCGTATGCGCCCCCCTAAATACCAAAGTGCCCTCCCCGGGTCTCTCTCTCTCTCTCTCTCTCTCTCTCTCTCTCTCTCTCTCTCTCTCTCTCTCTCTTTCAGACATACATACGTATAAGCACATGCATTCCCATGCACGTGTACCTACCTACCTACATATATACATACTTACATAGTATGTATATATGTGAAGATATCTCATTAAAATGTCCAATGTTTTGGCCTGTAAAAAGCTTTAGCCGTAAGGAATCTAAAATGGTCTTCTTATTTGCCCTAGCCAATGATATCCCTACGGTTACTCTGAACCTGAAGTGACTATCACCTGTGTAAGTAAATAGGTTATGTCATCTGAGTGAAAAGATGTAAATATTGAAAAGAAATATATATGGGTCGACAAAGGATGATTGAATATGGTATTCTCTACATGAAAACACTCACGAATTTGGAGACACACCTTGTTATATCATTATGATGCTTTGAGGTACATGTATGTTTTGGGAATGGGCTTTTAACCATAGGTCCCAATTGTACTGAGCACCATGAGATACCTCCTTTTTTAGGCAATGATAAATGAAAATGATTCATCAGTGGAACCTACAAACTTGGGTATGGTTTCGAATGTATTGACATAAGTAGTTAAGTACTAAAGATCCACAAGAAAATTTCACAAAAAACATCTTTCAAGCTATTTGGGTTAACTGGAAGGTCTCTGTGTGTTTGCTGTAAAGGCATCGCTGCGGGGAGGTTAACGAGAATTCGAGACCTCTTGTGGGGACCAGTCTATTAAATCCTATCTATTCATGTCCCTCTATACGCACCAGCAACATTTTATAACATTACAAAGGGTACCTTCAGAGCCCGTTCGTGCCCCTGTAAAGGGTGGTCTTATCACAATGTACGTCACGCAGGTCTCCTATAGATCACAGAACAATAAACTAAGTAGGCCGTGAAAAAAATAAATGTTTCTCTTATATGGATATAGTTATATATATATATATATATATATATATATATATATATATATATATATATATATATATATATATATATACTGTATATATATATATATATATATATATATATATATATATATATATATATTATATATATATATATATATATATATACTGTATATATATATATATATATATATATATATATATATATATATATATATATATATATATATACTGTATATATATATATATATATATATATATATATATATATATATATATATATATATACTGTATATATGTATATGTAAGCACATAAATACACACACATACATACATACTTACATACATATATATATATATATATATATATATATATATATATATATATATATATATATATATATATGTTTATATATATACATATATATGTGTGTATGTATGTATGTATGTATGTGTGTGTATTTATGTGTTTATCTGTGAACAAAACTCAATCATGTTTGCCCCAATTTGCAACTGGACTGCATATATGGCCTGACAACTTCGAATGAGACGCATTATACATGGGTTAAAATATAAGAAAAAATAAAAGTGAACTTTTTAAACCCAAATGGATTTACAACTTTAAGGTGATGGGTACCATTGCAAGCCAGTTAAAAGCCCTGTCCCAAAACACACCTCAAAGCAGCATAATCCTATAACTAGGTGTATCTCCAGGTTCCTGAGTGTTATCAGGTAGAGAATATCATCGCCACCTGTCATTATTCAATCCATATTCTGTTTTATTTCAAAATTTACAACTTTTCTTTCAAATGACATATTCTCATTAATTACGCAGGTGATGGTTACTGCAGGTTCAGAGTTACTTTAGGGATATCATTGACTATGCCCAATAAAAAGTATTTTTTTGATTTTTTACTCCTGAAGATTTTTACAGGCCATAACATTAAAAATTCTAGTGAGAAATCTCGTGTGTGGAGGCATGGGATTGTGGGAACCCCTCTGATAGTAGTGGACATACCTCGCTGATCACTCCTGAGCACTCAAAACAAAAGAGAGTTGCACAAAGATACACATCGACGATTTCAAGACAATGGCTTGTGGTCAGGATGCTATAAATAGGTGCTAGCTATATATATATATATGTTTATTAACTGTAATATCTCTATTACAAAAGCATATTTTATATTAATAGTACACAAAGTATATACAATTACAAAAACAAGAATTTATAACAAAATTGCATAATGGAATTTTAGTGCAATATAATTGAACTCTGGATTCTGAGTTCATATTTATAGCGATATAATGATAGATGTGTTAAACAGTTAATGTTCAACTTAAAGCTGAGGTACTCTATCTTTATATAAAGACTTCACATTATTAATACCAATAAATCTTAGTATTTTTAATGCAGAAACCTGAATATCTCGAATAGATATTACTAGCCTATTCCGTCTCTATTCTTTAAAACAAATATATACATCTGGTGGACATTCTTAGCCACTATTCTATGAAAGTGGAGCATCGCTTCATGGTCTACATTCTCTGGTATTTTCCCTAGAAATATAGGGAGGTTATTACCAGATGGTAAGAGTATTTGAGTGCCACTGAGATTCTCTAGGGCTTCAATTTCTTCAAGCATTTTTTCTCGCTTTTCTTTTAGTGATGGGCAGTGCATGATGAGATGCTCCACATTTTCAATTGCAAAATTATTACACATATCACAATATGGGCGGTTAATACAGTCGTTCTTGTACATATAACTATCACTCTTTAATCTGCTGGCTCCACAAATCAGCTTAGACATAGTCTCACATTGTTGCATCAACTCAGGGCAATGATCCCCAAGTTGCCACCACACTATGGGTTTGACTGTATCCATAACTGATTTGAGGTGTGCAGTTACACTGAAAAATTGCGTTCTATAATACCAATCGTAATTATCTATCTCCCTTGCTCTTTTCCACACAATGTCACGCCATTGTTTTTTGCTATAAACCCTAGTGCCATCGAGCATCTGCCCTACTATTTCATATAACCCAAGATTATCAGCTGTCCTGAGGATGTCAAAAGTGACACTTTGCAATCTATTAATTGTACATTCATCCTTATTGTCATTGAAATCGTTAAATCTTGCCCTAAAAATATGTTTGTACATTGAATTGTCATCAAGTATTGCTATGGTCCTGATAAAGAGCAGCTTTTTTATATAAACAAACATTTCCAACCTTATCCAGCCTAGGCCTACGTAGCTTGTTACTCTAGGAGAGTTCTGAGCAAAACGTTGTATCCTACGACCTGCATAGGTTTGAAAGTCTTCTAACAGTTTTACATCTTCGTCATTTAGGATCCATAATTCGCATGCAAATGTAATAATAGGTACTACTAAGGACCAGAAAATCAAACCACAAGCGTTAATAGATAACCCTCCCGGTTTCAAGCCTAGGCCTGCTGCAGCGTTTAGTGCCTTCCTTCCCTTCCCTATTTTCTCACTGATGCGCGCTTTATTCTGCCATAGACAATTATTTTTTAAACCTAAATGGTCGTAACTTTGTTGTTCTTTAATTGGATCACTTCCCAGTTTATACATCCTATTCTTTGAATTAACTCTATTTTCTTTTTCTATGAGCATGTGAGGTTACCAAGTGAAGTTGGTGTGGAGATTTCTAACTAAAATTTTCAACGTTATGGTCTGTAAAAATCTTCAGCAGTAAAAAATCAAAAAAATACTTTTTATTGGGCATAGTCAATGATATCCCTAAAGTAACTCTGAACCTGCAGTAACCATCACCTGCGTAATTAATGAGAACATGTCATTTGAAAAAAAAGTTGTAAACTTTGAAATAAAACAATATGGATTGATTAATGACAGGTGGCGATGATATTCTCTACCTGATAACACTTAGGACCCTGGAGATACACCTAGTTATAGGATTACGCTGCTTTGAGGTGTGTTTTGGGACAGGGCTTTTAACTGGCTTGCAATGGTACCCATCACCTTACGTCTGAAAGTCGCTATTGTTTTGCTGTCATGATATTTATGTGTGTCAGACCGTATACGCTCCTGATTATAACGAGTTGAGCTGACTATTACAAATGCAGCATTTCACTCGGCTGCTCAAATACTTGTTATTTGGTGTAAGTTTAATCCATTCATTCATACACAGACGATGGTGGGTAATATTCATGTGACTGAACTCGCGATGAGAAACTAGAACCTTTTGTCTTGGCCTTATAATAATCATTATATGCCAGACTTATAAAGAACCGGGGCCTTTTGTGATATCGAAAGGGGCATCAGCGCGTAGACACGCCCCAATTCACCTGGTAATGAGTCCACAGTTGAAGGGTCACCAGTATGCACACACTGTTTGGGGTTAGACTAGGCTAGCCTAGCCTGCCTCCCTCCCAGGCCATATCTAAATGTCCTCCCTTGTGTATAGATGGCACTGCGGTATACTAGGATACAGACTGCAGCTCAAGTCTGTCCCCCTTGAGGATTTATTCAGAACTAAACCTGGAGTGAAATCAACTCAGGTCAGATCAGTGAAAGAGCCAGATATCACAGACGTGTAGCAAGTCTAAGGCTAGGCTCGTAGTCCCTGAAAATTTACCATTCCCTTCTGAGTTGAGGGCCTGCACCGATGCCCGTTTACGCCACTGACTGCTAGCTGTCTGTCACCACTTTCTGAGTTCAAATACCACCCGGGGCATGTGAGAATGTTTCAAGTGACTTGGGGTTGGGCGGTGGCTTTCGCTGGGTACTAAGTGTGGTGTAGTACCAAACATGACAGACAGATGGCGCCATATGGTCCTCCTAAATCTAGCCATGTCATACTCAGAATCCTGTATTCCCCTGGTGAGATAAATGCAAACTAAATTGACCACTATGGCTACCTTGACTATTGGGTGCCTGGTAACAGAAAAAACGACATACTAATTCATATAAGAACCTTGACGTCTAGGCTTTTACTCTTTTTTTTTTGGGGGGGGGGGGGGGGTAGAAGAGATATCCTAGCAAATAGTCAATACATTGTAATCGAACAAAATGAATCGAGCACGCGTTCTCTCTACCAATTGCACTAATTTTAGAGCTATGTACGTTTTTATTAGATTGACGAACCCGGCTCTTCTTTAAAATAGTTTGATTATCTCGCATTCAGCCACGGACGCATATATGTGTGTGTGGTATTGAAAGGGTTAAAGACGAAGGGTTCAGAAGTACCGGGGAAAACCCTCGTCTAACCGGAAAGACCCGTGGCTTGAGTAGCGCTTCAGTGGAGAGCTTGAAGTATAAAAGAAGAAGAATACACTGTGTGTATTTTTGCAGGAGAAAGGTAGACACCGAATCACCTTGAACAGAACGATAAAAAGCGTACATTATCCCGGAGATAAGATCTGTGTCATTGTGGTATCATATGTCAACTGACTAAACCGCAAGGACAAACACCCGAGGGGCATGCAGTAGAATACATGGGAGCAGGGTCTTAGCCAGCCAGGTGTCTGGGTGTCTTTTTGGCACCCTGGTCCACGAAAAATACCTATTTTTAGGGGAAAAGACACCCTATCTTTTGGTCAGAATTTTTGAAAATATTAATTATAAGTGGATATTCTAAAAGGTTTTATTCTTAAATGATAACTAGAACATTTGTTGAAGAAATCAAGCATATGATTACTTGATTTGTCAATGTATATGGTCAGTATGATGACTTTTTTTTTAAGCGAGGGGGTTTGGACACCCTGTCTTCTTGAAACCCCATCTTGGACACCCTGTTATGAAAATCCTGGCTAAGACCCTGCATGGGAGCATCTTCGTGTACATCTACTTCCTCGGTGGGGGGAAGGGAAGGCTGCTCTTCTAGCTGAGTGGTCTAAGGTATTGCAATTTGAATGCTTGATATCTGTAATCAATATAAAAGGGGTTTCCTAATCTATATTTCTAGACTGTCCTGTCCTCGGATTTTTTTCTGTTACAAGGCACCAAGTGGTCAGGGTTGTCAAATTAGTGTATATTGATTTCACCAGGTTAACAGAGGAGTCGGTTCGAGTAAACCTCTAGTGACAGGACTCCTATCATAGGAGGAGCAGGTGGCGCCATCTATCTACCATTGCTGGTACTACACCACACTGCTTGGTCTACTCAGAAGAGAATGTCAACTTTTTCGATTAGGGGCCTAGTGCAACCTGATTCCAACCCCTTCTTTCAGGTATTCGATTGACAGATGCTTCACCTTGAAATGAACATCCTCAATAGTAACCCGATTACCCCACCTTTTAGGTAGCATTTTGGGCATATGATTGTCTAACTGCGCCAGGCAACCTATTCAACACCCCAGCCAAAATGGAGTGTGGTCCCCTGACCTACTTAGCCCGGTTACGCTTAGGAATTCCTTCAAGAACTTTCGTCTGGATCTATTAAACTTTCGAAAATAACTTTCGAATTAGGCATGATTTCGTCAAAAAAATTAAGGAAGTCTTGTTGGTATCATTATGATTAACATTTCTCCTTCAAATATTTTCACAGTTATGCTTTTAACTGAAAGATTTCATCAAAATTGTCAG
>OZ012696.1:15153044-15160544 GCA_963942565.1 Maea johnstoni | reverse complement strand
TGCTAGGGATGAGCTGGTTGGGTTGGATACAGACGAGACCATTTGCAATCTTGTATGTCATGGTGACCTGTGCTTTAAGGCGCCTTTGAGCCAGTGTCTCCCAGCTCAGATCTCGGAGCATTGCTGTGACGCTTTGCTGTCCATACAAGTTTTTGACGAAGCGAGCTGCTCTGTGCTGCACCATTTCTAGATCATGAACTAGATTTTGTTGATGGGGGGACCAAATTGTCGAGCAGTATTCCAATTGGGGTCTGACCAGAGAAATGTATGCTTGTGCCTTTGCTGTATGTGTAGCACCCCTTAGATTTCTCCTGACGAAACCGAGAGTTCGGTTTGCCTTGGCTGAGCATTTCTTGATGTGATGTCTCCAACTAAGGTTTGAGCTGATGTTTACACCAAGATAAGGTGCGTTTGGGACGGTCTCCAGAACCACTCCTTTCAGGCTGTACTTGTTGGGCTTACAGTTCGGGCTTTTTGAGACGTTCATGATGTTGCATTTAGATGGATTAAACGACATGCCCCAGTCTAGTTCCCACTGATGCAGGCGATCGAGATCGTCCTGGAGTGTTGCACAATCTCGAAGACCTTGAATCACACGGTAGATTATGCTGTCATCAGCGAAAAGTCTGCAGCTGGATTTGATGTATTCTGGCATGTCGTTTATGTAGACCAGGAAGAGGATCGGTCCCAGGACGGATCCTTGCGGTACTCCTGAGGTGACTGGGGCCTCATCCGATGTCTGGTCATCCACAACAACTCTCTGTGTGCGCTCATGTAAAAACGAGCTTATCCATCTTAGAGTGGCGCCTTTGATTCCGTAGAATTCGAGTTTGTAGAGCAGTCTGGCATGTGGTACAACATCAAAAGCCTTGCTGAAATCGAGGATAGCTAGGTCTATTTGCCCCCTTGCTGTGAGCGATTGGAGCAATTCATCTACGAAAGTGAGGAGTTGGGTTTCACATGATCTCTTGGAGCGGAAGCCATGTTGGCTATCTGTTAGGATGTTGTTAGCATCCAGATGTGCCATGATGGATTTGGCTATGACATGCTCGCAGAGTTTGCAGCAGACTGACGTTAATGACACTGGGCGGTAGTTTGCTGCAGTGTGTCTGTCTCCTTTCTTGTAGATGGGACTCACAAGTGCTTTCTTCCATTGTTCTGGAACACAACCCTGGTCGATCGAAGACTGGAAGATCGCCGAGAGTGGTTTCGCCAAGACCCCTGCCAGGTTTTTGAGTAGCGTTGGGGGAATCTTGTCTGGACCGCATGCCTTGTTTGGATTTAGGCCTTTTAACATCTTCAGAACGCCATCCTCGCTGATCTGGATATCTGGAGCAGTCGGGTGAGGACTAGGACCTTTGGTGGGGGGGGGGGATCACTGTCCTTTTTGTTGAAGACCGAGGTGTACTGCTTATTTAGGATGTTAGCCTTGCCCTGTGCGTTTGAAACTAGGGTGCCCTCGGACTTCAATGCCGGTATGCCACAGCTATCCATTCTTCTTGATTTAATGAAGGACCAGAATCTCTTGCACACATTATGACGTTCTGTGGGGTTGCATTCGTCTTTCCCGATGTTAAAGATCGATTCGGTGTACTGCTTGTAGGCTTTTCTTTCTTCCCGCTGAGCCTCGTGTCGAAGTTGGAGAAATGCATTTCTGCTTGAAGTTGTTTTTGAGGATTTACTCCGCTGAAAAGCTCGATCTCTCTTGTGAAAGAGAGACACCAGATCAGACGTAACCCACGGCTTTTGGTTATGTTTTCGAGCTCTGCAAGTTGGTACATTTGAGGCGATGAGTGACTCGAGCTTACTCGCGAGGCTGTCCCATAGTTGTTGTGTGGGGCCCTCAGGTAGTTGGAAATCCTGTAGTTCCTTCTCCATACTATCCCAGTTGGCTTTGTGAAAAAGTTGACGCACTCCAGGTTTTTTCTTAGTGGTGGCTGCCTTTGTGTTTACGTCAACAAAGACTATGTTATGATCGCCCTCCCCTAGTGGTGGAGTAGTGCCAATTCTGTTGACCAATGATGGAGAAGTAGTAAAGAAGAGGTCTAGGATGTTTTCTTTTCTGGTTGGTTCTGTGACGAGTTGGGTGAGAGCTTGGTCAAGGGCATATTCTAGTAGGAGGTTCGACTGTGTTGCTTGGGGGTTTCCCGGGGTGACACACATGTTTTCCCAGTCAATGTGGGGTAGGTTGAAATCACCAGCAATCCAGAGGTTCTTGTCGTGGTTTGGGTTGATAGAGCTCATACATGTTATGAATTTTTCCATGTAGACTTCGTCTGCCCATGGAGGTCGATAGAAGGCTCCAATTGTGACAGATTTCTGGTTGTGAAGCTCTAGTTTTGCAAGAATCAGTTCGCAGTCAGAGTCAGTGTTAATTTCAGTACACGTGTACTCACTCCTCACTAGGAGAAAGACTCCGCCCCCACTTTTCTTGTCTCCCGTAACTCTATCCTTTCTTAAAATGTTATACCCCGCCAGGAAGATTTCACTATTGCTGACCTCTGGGGTAAGCCAGGATTCGGTGCCGATTACTATGTCTGGCTGTGTAACATCCATAAAAGTTCCAAACTGTGTTACTTTGTTTTTGATCGATTGACAGTTTATGATAGCTACTTTAAAGTTTTCAATCAACTTTCTACGTTTTGGTTTGTATATCGGAGCCTTTGGTGATGAAGCGCCAAGAGGCGATCCAATTGAGGAGTGAGGCGAAGAGTGAAAAACGAAGGCTTGGGCCGAGGAATCCGCTGAACCGGCCAGGTCAAATGGAGGTGTGTCCACTGATCTTGGAGAGGGTATGCCTGAGTCATAGCTAAGCTTGGAGCGGCTTTGACGCTGCATACTTTCGGCCAATGTTGCGAATTGATTTGTATGTTCAGTTACAGGTGAGTTGAACAAGATTGCCGAATAGTTAGGGTTACTGCACAGCGGGCAGATCCACATCACATCAGTGTTGACGAGGTGATCAAAGAGAGTGGTTGACATACTTAAGCAGTGCTTGTGAGACCATACATCGCAGCCATCGCAGCAGATTGCATCTTGTTCGAAGGTTACGTTGTCTTGGCATATTCCACAGGGATATACACTTGCTTGGTTTTGGGGGCCAGGATTTAGCTCAATGTCCCAAGATGACCCCAGGAGCACCAGTGCTAAATACAGCAAGGTTGATTGTTTATGATTTTTATGCCTGAGGGGCCTACACATTGACATGCTCATGGAGTAAGCCTTGACAAGGCAAGGTTTTAGATCACATTTAGTTCCTCTGGCAAGGTCTGTTATCCTGTCTGGTGGTTTGATTTGAGGAGTAGCTGAAAGCCAGATGACACAAGCTGGCAGTAGGAATGTTTGGATAAGCATCTGTGAGCGATAATTGGGTGCCATTACACGGCGGCAAAAGCGTACAGGAACGGCAGTAGAAAACAAAGACATTACCTGAAGTACAGCTAGCTGGGGATCGCCAGTTTGTTGATGCGTAAGAAGCGTGACTTACCGAGGATACCAACATGAAAATTCAGGTGAAGAAAAGGTGTTAGATAGGTGAAAAACGAGGTTCTTGTGGAGAGAGAAAATGTTTTAGTCTTGTTACGGCGCATGCGCACACCTAAGCTACTTAAATATCTGAATCAAGGTAATTTACTTAAGTTATGGTGATGAGAACCATTGTAAGCTAGTTAAATGCACCTGTGCAAGTAGTGAGATTATGTCATTTCAGTGAAAAGTTGTAAATATTGAAATGACATAGAATATGGGCTGACTAAGGACGCTTGGTTATGATATTTTCTACCTGCTACCACTCAGGAGTTAAGATGGTGTTTCTTGAATTCCTGGTTAGAACCCCATGTGCTACTTTAATGAAAAAAAATCAGAATTGCTGTAAGACATACAAAGTGATTTCAAACAGTTTACTTCCACAATTATGGAGTGTGCAACCAGTGATGCCCTGTATTTGGGCCTTGGATCTGTGCGCCGGCCATCAGTTTCGGCGCACGGATCCCCACAACCACACTACAACAAGCCCTATTTTTGCAACCGCGGGCACCCCATGCAAAACAGCGCGATTCCCTCCTGAACAGTTAATATAAACACCTATCTCACAACCTCTTACATTGGGTTATTTCACTGGTTTCATATCCACTTGTTTTTGTTCGTCTAAGTGAGTAACCCACTCAGGTGGTATCTCATATCTGACTCAATTTGCCCTACATATTCACCAATCTTTATTTCTCTTTTTGCAGGTTGTTGGAAGTAGGTGACAGTTCCAAACTATTCCAAGCTAGTGATTTCCACTGGTCACATTCATTGATTCATTGATTCACCGCCAGGGGGATAGAGAGGCTCGCTACTATGATGGGGAGAACTCGAAGCTGCCTCCGGCTCGGCGCCCTCACCGACGTCTTCCTGTTCGGCGTCTTGATCACGCTAGCCTATTTACTCATCGCTAGGAGATACTCCGTTCCTCCGCCACTTCCGGCGGAAGAGGAAGTGAAAGCGGTAGGAGTAGATGCGAAATATCGCGCGATCTCGCGTCAGCAAACGCCGCAGCAAAACAACAGCTTTTTAATCGATCCGAGGCTGGACAAAATACCCGAATCACGACCATCGGGGTGCCTTGTTAGGAAATATGGATCGAACCTACCCAAAGTCAGCATCATCATTGAATTTTTCAACTATCAATTTTATGACGTGAAAACGGTGGTCGCCAGTATATACAAATTTACACCTACAGATCTCATTGAGGAAATTATCATCGTTGACGACGGCACGTCTGTGGAATACATCAAAGACGATTCCAAGTATTTTGCGAAACGCTTCCCGAAAGTTAAGCTGATCCGACAGCACGTGCGCGGAGGAGTTGGAAGTGCCCGGATGTTCGCGACTGCGGCTGCGCGTACCGACACGCTGATTTTCATGCAAACGGATGTCGTCTGCAACAGGGGTTGGCTGCAGCCGCTCTTGACCGAACTCAGCAACGACGGCAACGCCATCTACGTCCCCCATTTTGACAGTATTACCGACCCCGTGAGCTATGAGTATAAGAATGTTAAGGAAAACATTAAGAACGCCTTTACCTGGCGACTGACCAGTGTTTGGCAGACTCTTGATGATAACCACCCCGAAGCCAAGCAAATTAAGCCTCTATCTATGCCCTTTTTGCGCGGGAATCTGATGGTGGTCTCCAGAAAATACCTGACGAAGATGGGCGGCTTCGACTATGGTCTAGTACCCGGAGGAGGGGGCGAGGGTATTGAGCTATCCTTCAGGATATGGCTTTGCGGGGGGTCCATCAAGGTCGTCCCCTGCTCGAGGGTCGGGGCGCTTGGGCACAACGAGCCCTACCGGATAGGAAACGAGAAGAACATCCGTCGTATCGCCGAGCTGTACATGGATGGCTATAAGGATATCGCCTTCCGCAAGATGGAGGATTGGAGCAAACTCACCGATAAGGAAATGGCATCCGTGACAAAACGGAAAAACCAGTTGACCGAGTTGAAATGTAAAAACTTCGAATGGTATGTCAAGAATGTTGCCAACGAAGTCACATTACCCTCGCCTGACGTCAAAGAGATTGGATACCTGAAATCGAAGTCTGGCATGTGTGGGATCATAGCCGAGGATAAAGTCATACAACTCCGTGGCTGCGATAAGGTCCGCTACCAAAAGGACCACCTCTTTGAGTACACTAACAGTGGTCAGTTACGCTCTGGTGGGATGTGTTTTGGGTTCGAGCCGGACACCTACTATCTCCGTGTTCAGAAATGCGAGAAGGGCGATTTGAAGCAGACCTACACGTTCTCCAAGTCGCAGATTAAGATTAAGCCAAGCGAGAAGTCTGTTACCCTATGCATCACGCACGTGACCGACTCCGATAACACTAAGAACAAAAGACAGGTGGTAATGGCACAAGATTGTACGAAAGAGGCCGATAAATTTCAGGAATGGTCATTTAATTTGATTTAGGTTATCATCATGCGTTTGTGTTCATCACATCGTCCAAAGATATAGATACTGTCTGTATTGTAGCTCCAACATTACACACACACATATATATATGTATATATATATATATATATATATATATAATATATATATATATATATATATATATATATATATATATATATATATATATATATATATATATATATAGTTTCATCTGCGCACCCACCTATTGTATTCTGTTAGATATTACCAAAATATGTTAAATTATTGCAATACCTTGGTCTAATTGTAACTGCTTTGTTGCTGTCAAGACAATCGTACTTTATCATGGTACTCGTTGCTTTTTAGAATGTTAATAATCCCGGATAAAAATGTTCCTTTAGATGGTGAAAATATTAACATATCTTATCAAATATTGAGGCAAAATAAAAAAAATTCTATCAACGCATGCAATGAAGTCATTGTAATCACTCCCACAAAAAAACTGTAAAATCTCAGCACTCTCGCTAAGTCGTATTTCACATGAGCAGCATTGGCAATTAACTGTTATCATTATCAATGCCTTCACTTAAAAACTATTTTTGATAAGTTTTATAACCAATTGTTTCTAAAATGTTGTACATATTTCTTCTGTAAGTCATGTTATTGATATCATTTTCATCGAGATAAGATCAGGAATCAACTCCACTACAGCACAGTGAATAGTTATTTCTATTACTTCAGTATGATTCAAAAGTCAATTAACATTCCTTCAACTCAGTGTATGGCCAATTATTAATAGAAAGTCACTAATGCTTGTGTATGCAGTCACAGTTACTGAAAGTTTTAGTTTTGAAAAACACTCATTTATTGGAGGAAGTGAATACTTATTCCTTCTGATTTGGCAGTTCTGTACTTGAGAAGGCATACTACTTGTATATATTGAAGCTTAAAAGTAGGGCTAAACACGAGTTTCTAGCATAGGTACATAGTTTACTAATAATCATATATATATATATATATATATATATATATATATATATATATATATATATATATATATATATATATATATATATATTATATATATATATATATATATACTGTATATATATACTGTATATATATACTGTATATATATACTGTATATATATATATATATATATATATATATATATAAATTTATATATATATATATATATATATATATATATATATATATATATATATATATATATATATATATATATATATATATATATATATATATATATATATATTATATATATATATATATTTATATTTATATATATATATATATATATATATATATATATACTGTATATATATACTATTATATATATACTATATATATATATATATATATATATATATATATATATATATATATATATATATATATATATATATATATATATATATATATATATATATATATATATATATATATATAATATATATATATATATATATATATATATATATATATATATATATATATATATATATATACATTATATATATATATTATATATATGTATATATATATATATATATAGTATA
>OZ012696.1:15059212-15149212 GCA_963942565.1 Maea johnstoni | reverse complement strand
AGTGCGCATCCCCTTTTCGGAATTATTGTAGGAAATCAACTCCTCATGAATAACGCTAGAAAGCCAGTAAAACGCATATTGAGATGAGTGAAATGTGACATCACCGTGACATCAATGCGTATCACCCTGTGTCGGTACTCACTACCCATTGCCCTAGGCATGTCACATGTATTGTAATCAGTAAATTCTAGCGGAGGGTGGTTCGGTAATTACAATTCATCAATGACGGGGCAAACATCGATGGGCATTGTCTTGGCCGCATTATAATTGAAATTGGCGATCCTCGAGTGGCCTGGTAACTCGATGTAAAACACCCTAGATTTCTAGCTTTGTGTATAAGACGCACCCCCGATTTGAGTGTAAAATTTAGTGTAAAAAAGTGCGTCTTATACACGCGAAATTACGGTATATATATATATATATATATATATATATATATATATATATATATATATATATATATATATATATATATATAAAGGTAAAGGTATTCGGTTTATAGTCTTGTATCCACCGAAGTGCTCACATATATATAAAGATATACCTATATATATATATATATATATATATATATATATATATATATATATATATATATATATATAAATATAAATATATATATATGTCGTGGTAGAAACTGTGATCCGGTAGGATCGCCGATCCTACCAGTAGAAAGCGTGATCGCAGTTTCTACCGGTAGAAACCACGATCGCAGTTCCTACTAGGATTATGCTGTTAGGAACTGCGATCGCAGTTCCTACCGGTAGAAACTGCGATCCCCTTTATCACTATTTAAGGGTTGAATGAGCAGCTCCATGGCAGATGAGTTGTAAAACACTACAGGCATTCATTTAAACCATTCATATCTGGAGAGTGTGCATGGTCTTTCAACTTTTGACAAATCTCATTTTAAATTCAATATAATTTGAAAAATATTTGAAGAAGGATTGTAAAACCAAACAGGATCACCAACTTTCAGTGAAATATTTCTCAAAAGGTTGCTTTGTTATCTAAATATTTACACATCCAAGAATTGAGTATTTAATTGAGATGATTTATTGCTCTGTAATAAGAAATTTTCAGGTTAATTGGCTGACTTCCAATCTCAATCAACATTTTGGGTGTGGTTTATTGCAATTAACTTGACGCTGTTTTTGTCAATTGTATTAGGTTGATTTGGAAACAGTTTAAAATCCTAGGAATCTTCTCCCCCCATCAGTCTGGTATGACCAGTAGTTAGTGCATGATTGAACAAAAAGCGGATCCTGCCAGAGTGTGATGTAATAATGAAAAATATTAACAATGTAGGTGTGGCAACAAAGGTGTCAATGGTGTTCAATCCTTACACCATTAATGCGCACAGCGGCCAAAAGCAGTCAAACAATTTTGTCTTTTGCCCAAAAGAATTTTTCTAAAAAACAATTTGAAGGATAAATGTTCAGCAGATCATCACTGACAACTCTGCTTCAAATATTGTGTAAAACCATTCTTTATTCCAATTGTCAAAAGTATCAAAAATCCAGATGAAAATTTCAAGTGTAACTCTCAAGGAATAATGATTTAATTTACTTATGAATTTGCTTAAAGCATGAAGTGAAATTCAAAATATTTGCTACTGTAACATTTACAAACAAGCAGGTACATTAATAGATGCGTATTACTGAATTGGTGCTGGGTCTTCAATATCCAAATAGTGAGTAAAATGTGCAATTGAGGTGAGTTATAATCATTGTTAATTTGCAAAGAAAGTGAGAAGCTGTCTGGCTTTGTTTCAAATTGTAATCCTAGTAATCCAATTGTTATCATAGGAAATATGGGCTTGGTTTACTTATGTAATTATATTGAAATTAAGGTTACAATGTAGACATCCAAGTATTAATTGTTGGGTATAGGTAATTTGAGTGGTCATTTGATAATGTGAAGCTGATAGTGATTTAATGTTTTCAATTTGACTTTTCTAGGATTGAAGATGAGTATCAAATTCAATAACTTAACCCATTTTCACTCAGAGTGGCCAAAACAGCCCTGACAATGTTGGAAATATTTTGCTTACAAACATTTTTCTGGAAAACTTTTGAAGTTATTTTCTAAAATATGAGAGTAGCAGACTACTTTCTACTTTCTAAAGAGCAACTGAATGAACAAATGAGTACTTGGAGACAAAGTTTTATTCTATACTTTGTATATCGAAGTAAATAGATATAGTATCTTCATAGTACTGTATAAACAGGTTATACTATAAACAGGTTATGTGTGACTGTGTTAAAAATATTTGAAGCCTTTTTTATGATGTCACATTGTACCAGTATCTGTTGGGAGTTAATTTTGTATAAATAGTTAAAGCTACCCGTTGAACGATAGGTGATTATGTTGAAAGATTGCATAAGAGAGATTTCATGAAGTAATATTGTGCCAGAATATGTCGCATGTTCATATTTAAATGGTGCTATTCAAAGGTGAATACTCATTAGTTATCTGTTATAAGTGTTTTAATGAGAAAATGAAGGTGCTTTTTGCTTTGAAATTCTCACAAAAATCTTAATATCTTACTACTGCAACTATAGGTTACCATAGATTTCTAAATATATCAATACTATCACAGCCTTTACTGAATCGCAGTTTCTACCAAGGTATGGTAAGATCGTTCTGGTAGGATCGGCGATCCTACCGGTAGAAACTACGATCGCAGTTCCTACCGGTAGAAACTGCGATCGCGGTTTCTACTGGTAGGATTGGCGATCCTGCCGGATCGCTGTTTCTACCACGACATATATATATATATATATATATATATATATATATATATACTGTAAATCACTTAAGTATAGCGGGAACAATAAGATAGCGATAATAGCGCTCTGCCCATATGCGCTATAATAACATCCCCGTCTTTATTATATTCTTAATTGAACTTGCAGCTGCTGTTCCCGTTTACCGCTATACTTAGATCACGCTATCCATGGCACTACCATAATTGCGCTATATAATGTTCACGCCATATTTAAGTCATTTACAGTATATATATATATATATATATATATATATATATATATATATATATATATATATATATAAATGTATATATATATATATATATATATATATATATATATATATATATATATATATATATATATATATATATATATATATATATATATATATATATATATATCCCTCAGAATTTGTTTTGTATGGACTAGATCACTTAGCCATGGGGGAAACCTTAGGTGAGGATGTACCATAATAATAGCTAGCCACATTTAGAAACTCACATTAAGAACGATGTCCATGAATCCTTAAGCAGAACACCAACCACACAGAGAAGTTACCCAATACCATGACAGTAATTTAACTCTTATGCTGCTGGTGGCTACTTTGGCAAATGCAAAACGATGCAAAAATTCGGAAGAATGATTGAAACCCTGGAAGAGTGTTACTTAACCGAGAGTACTCAGTGAGAGCTATCAAATGAATACCACCATGACTGGTTTTAGATTGATTTCAAATTTTTTTTTCATCCTTGTGCTGGTTAGGCGGTGGTTTTTGCCGGGTTCTCCGGTTTTCTCCACTACTTACAACTGGCTAGTCACGAATTAGCCACAATTGCCATAAATGTGACGAAAAACGAAATTCCAAATTCATCCTTGTGCTTTGGTCAACAGTAGCCTCAGCATTGGAAGGTTTAACCCTAAAACCATCCGTACCTTCCTATAGACAGCGGAGTACAGCTGACCCCTAATACCGGCCCCTAAATACCAGTGTTGTGTGAATAGATACCACGTGATAACAAAGGTTTGGAAGAAACGCATCACCACTATCAATACAATTAGTAGAACCCCACTCCATAAATACCTGCGTTTCATATCTGAATAAATTATCAAAATACTGCAAAGAAAAATCTACAATCAACATTATGGTATGTTTAGTAATGTGTATGCATGTATCTTTATTGACCATATATAAGACATATGGTAGGTACATATATAACTTTTAAGTATGTATGTGGCGGAGCATTTGATATTCTCCTCTGGCAGAGCCCGAAATTTCAATTTTCATGGCCAGACTATACTTTTCTTACTTTAAAGGGCCAGACCATTTTTTTTATTTTAGGGGCAGAATTTGTTTTTCTAAAAAAGGATCGGCCCCTACAGAAAATCAAATGGTCCTCCCCTAATAGTGCATGCCACGTTGTAAAGATAATGATATGCAACGTGTAACAGCAATGTTGAAATGGGGGTTGACATGTATGCCTTGTACTGTATAGTATTCATTAAATTACTGAATCCTATTTTATGAGCAAACATTCCCATGATTTCAATGACATATGGAATGTTCAATTGTATGTATGTATTTCATGTTGTATTGCATCGACCGTCTATTCTGGCGGGTACATGCTATAGTACACACTCTGTTTCTCTTAAGTGGTCATCATAGGTTAGCCATTGGGCTACTTGTGGTAACCACCCAAACAAGGTGAAAAGGTATAGGGTCCCAGCAAACACAAAATATTTTCAAAATATTTTTAAAAGGACTGAAAATTTTTTGTTAGAAACATTCACAATAAACATGAATAAAACATTAGCAAAAGGTTCAATAACTATAGGGAAAACATTAGTGAAATAATGAATGTAAATAATGTTATGCAATAAAAATATGATATTAGTAAAACATTTACGAGACTAAAGGAATATTTTCTTACAATGTTAACCAATATTTTTTTCATAATAATGTCTGATAACATTATATTGTCTTTTATCAACATTTTGAGTTAATGTTTAATGTCTGCGTATTACAAATGTTGTTTTTAACATTAATTGATTGTTTTGTTAACATACTTTAAAATGTTACTAAAACGTCTGAAAAAGTATAAATAAAATGTCAATTTATACATTAATGAAACGTTAAACAATATTTTTCCAAAATATGTTTGAATATATTAGACTATAATTTTTTTAACATTTAAAATAAATCTTTTAAAGCTGCCTAATAAAGGAATATTTTCTCACAATATTTACCAATATTTTTTTCATAATAATGTTTGATAACATTATATAATATTTTATCAACATTTATAGTTAATGTTTTACATCTGCGTATTACAAATGTTGTTTTTAACATTAATTAAATGTTTTATTAACATTCTTTAAAATGTTTCTAAAACGTCATAAAAATTATAAATAAAATGTCAATATTTGCACTGATAAAATGTTAAACAATATTTTTCCAAAATATGTTTGATAATATTAAACTATAATCTTTCAAACATTTAAAGACAAATATTTTAAAGCTGTCTTTTACAAATATTTCTTTAAATATTAATTAAGTATTGTATCTACAAAGTAACAAAATATTTCTGAACAAATTTGAAATTAAATATCTAAATATATATTTAGAAAATAATAACCAATAATTTTCTGCAATAATGTATGATAACATTATCCTATCTTTTGTTATCATTTTAAATAAATGTTATACATCTGCATATTACAAATGTTTTTTTAAACATCGGTTTGATATCAAGAACACCTCCTGTGAAATATTTGTGAAACATCTGAACTAAGCTGTAAAGAAATGTTAAAAATGACATTAACAAAATATTGAATAAATGTTTTGAAATGTTTTTGCCGAATTGTTCGTTCAACATTACTCTAAAACAGTCCTTTAATAATTCGAAAACATTATAAAAATACCAATTTTAACACAAAAACCGTATGAAATATTTCAGAAATATTATTGAGGAATGTCCTATGATATTGCCACATAATAATGTCAAAATGTAAAAACAATAGCTACAATTCAACATTATTATCTTAATATTAAATAACGTTAATATCTAATCCTACAATTGTTAGCAACTTCTCTGAAAAAGCAATATTTTATGCTATAATTAGATAAATATGATCGATAAACATGAAATATTGATTTGAAAATTTAGGAAAAAATAGTTTCCAAATAAATATATCATTACTGGCATTGATTTAAAATTTTTGGTCTCTTAAAAACCATGAAATATCAATATGTGTCATTCCGAAAGGCATTGATTAGGGCTGACAAAAATAATATAAGTAGCCTTCTCTTCTATCTTGAAAGCATGATTTGTACAGTATACTTTTCAAAGTAAGACTGAGCAAGAAATCCCTAAAATGGGGATTTCAAAAGTGTGTTAGTTATGGGCGATTGTTAAGTACATTTTCTTCTCTAAAGAATTTAAAACTCAACTATCTGGAAAGTTAAATATTTCAAAAATATTGAAATAATGTTGAGTAAAATGTTACAAAAAATGTAGGCATAATATTCCAAGGCCAGCAATTTCAATGGGGATAAATATCTTCAACAACAATGTCAAAATGTTTCTTGGAAATAGTTTATGAATAATTCAAGCAACATTGTATAAATATGTATTTAAAATATTGTGAAAATAATAATTTAAATGTTATAAGAAATGTTTTGGTAATAATTTTCAGGCCAAACGTTTTAATATTAATAAATATTTTTCAGAAACATTTGATGAATAATTTTTGCAATATTGTGTTAATGTATCTTGGAAATGTTTTAAAAATGATAATACAAATATTATAAAAAACATTATGTTAATAATTTTCAGGCCAAACGTTTTAATATTAATAAACATTTTCAGTAATATTTCACAGATATTGGTTTAAATATTTTGTAGACATAGCACAAATGTTTTGTGTTTGCTGGGGTATGAACAAAATGCAATACTAATTACATTGGATTAGAAATGAGTAAAAGTATTTAATAAAAGAAAATTAAGAATCAAGTGATGGATATATGAACCTTTTTTAAGGTTTCTTGGAATCCTGAAATCCTGAAATGCTCCAGAAATTAGTTCTGTGATACTACGAAGATAGGGGAAAGTACGTGATATACAAACAAGAGGAACCACTACAAACATTATATATTCTTGATGTTTTAACTGAATTCTAGAAAGTAAGTGTAAGGTACTGAGAAAACTTACCGCAGGATTTGTGGGTATAGTAGGTTCATGGCGTTTGAGGTAAATTCCCCGAGGGTACACAGAAGCATGGTACCCCCTATCGTTTTCCATAAAGCTTTGACTAAGGACACTTTTCCCTGGGGATTCACTTTAGATTGTTTCATCTTCTGACTTCTTGCTGCACCATTCAGTATCTTAGAAGTTCCGTTGTTAAACGAGCTATACGAAACTGAATCGTAAGTCTTCGTTTGATGTGTGACGTCATTGGAAGTTGTTGTGACGTCACCAGATTTGTGTCCCGCTTCGCGAAGTTGCCTTTGCCACTCTGCGTTGAATTTTGCGATGAGATTTGTGGCCTTAAATTCCGGCAATAACTCCCAAAGATCAGTTTCGACCACTACTCGCCTGTATCCAGTTATTATCAAGCTGAAGAAGAATCATCATGTAATTGTACTGTTTCTTTATTGACTGTGCTCTAATTGTATAAAAGAAATACAAATACACGTACACATATTTCGAATTTCAAAGCAAAATATTACAGATTACAAAATTGAACTGTACGTAGAACACAAAAAAGATGGATAGTATAAACAATAGGTCAGGTCCCTTCTATTATCTTCCCATTATCATAACTAACTTGAAATGCTTTATGGTAAATATTCAAGAAAGATATGAATAGGTCTAGCGTTGCATTCAACACTGCATATTAGAGAATAGAATAGGTAAACTGTAACAAAGGGAACAAGAATGTTTATTACAACTCACTCAAAAAGGACTTATCACATTTAGTCATACTCAGTGACAAATGGAGTGAGGCTATTAATGAAGATGTTAACTTAAATATATTAGAATTATCCTTTGAAATGGCAAAAAATCAGCTCCTGTATATCAACACTTTATTCAATACAAGCTGATACATATAAGAACAATAACAAGTAGACTACTTAAAAAAATGAACATAATAAACTTTGACCATTGCCTTTACTGTAAAGAAGGTCCTGAAACTATAGAACATATTCACTTAGATTGCAGAAACTCGCTGAAATTATGGAATGACACTATAACATGGGTGAGAAGTATTTACGATAATCACTTTATCATCTCTAATTACTAGTGTTAAAGATGTGATTTACCACAAAAGAAAAACAGAAGCAAAAATGTGCATTACAGATGTTAAAAGGTGTTTATTAAAACAATTGAGCATACTTAAAACCAAGGAATTAATTGCAAACACTTTAGATTCCTTTGAAAATAGATGGTGTAGCTTCATTATAGATCTCAGAAATGATATCAAAGTTAAAAGAAGCTGGTATATGACATTGCTTTGACTTTCTAGATTGGTAGCATATGGTGCTATTTATTATGATGATCTATTTCCAATGTAAAACTACACGAAATGATGATACTCATAAAACCCAGAAGAAAGAAAAGAATTTTCTCTGTCAATTATGATACCTTATTATTTGTAACACTGTGATATTAAATGCTTTGTGAAATAAAAACCCTGTTGCACATGTGTGCAATTTGAAATTGTAAAAAAGAATATGTAAACTGGAAAAGTGTTTTGTTAAGGTCAAATATATCATTTCGACGTTTTCTTCTATTACTAACACACATATACGCTGGTGTTGCGATCTTATCTAATTTCTATGTAATGTTGAATATCTATAGAGCAGAAAAAGAGAAAATGGCTTTGTGATGGGTGTTTTTGGATTAACTCATTTGTTTAGGGTTCCTCTTGAAAATGAGAGTACTATGCTTTTTTAAGAAGCTGAGAACTTTTTAAGAATCTGAGAAGATTGTAGGGAGTAATCTGATAAACTTCTGTCACCTTCAAATTCTATCAAGAAGACCGCTTCCCCTGAAAGACTTACATCTAATCCATGCTCTGCCGTTTGAGATTTCATGAGCTCATGATAATTTTTGGAACTTACCCGGCACACCACCAGAAGGTACATCTAGATACGAAGGTTGCCGTTCTGAATGGACAAAGTGGGTACTGGAAAAGAAGACATATATAGGTATAAAACCTCGCATTACTCGTTCAACTCCAGAGTTTTAACTTGGAGTATTACTTACTAATACTCCAATGGTAGGAAAATAGAATATATTGCCTTCAATTCCGAGATTCTAAGTAAATTTCGAAGCTTCTTTATGAAACAGGAAATAGAAAACTGAATTACAAAATGATATACAAAACCTTATGACATTTATTTCCATATGGAGAATTCAATAGGATATTTGGATTTCTTTTTCAGACTATATTTTATATCGAGGTAATATTCTTATACCTTGAAACTCAATCAATCAATTGTGTGAGAACTATGCAGTTTTCCTCAGTAACAATGCTGACGATGATGATACTACTACTACTACTACTACTACTACTACTACTACTACTACTACTACTACTACTACTACTACTACTACTGCTGCTGCTGCTATTGCTACTACTACTGCTGCTACTGCTACTACTACTACTACTAATAATAATAATAATAAAAATAAACTCACCTATAATTGCTCTTAGTTACAATATGATTGATAATAGGTTATGATATACATTTATTGTGCTAGCCTTTCTGTTGATCTATCGCCCCTTACAACATCCATATCCATACGGATAACCCAATAGGATATATTACTGTTTCGTGTATAATTTCGTGGCTTTTTAAACATTAACAGTACGACACAAATAATTCAGTTAACACAGAGAGTAGGTTAGTGATAAGGGACCTTCTTGGAATGTTTTCTTAGACTATGTTTAAGGTCGGGGGGATATTTCTATACCTACTGCTGCTACTACCACTAATGATAACTTGATAATGATGATGATAAAAGTAATAATAATAGTAATACTACTAGTAATAAAAATATGACAAATGATAATAATAATAATGATAATAATAATGATAATAATAATAATAATATAAATGATAACAACAATAATGATATCATAAATAATAATAATGATAATCAAAGTAATGAAAATGAAAATAAAAATATTAATATTAATAAAAATAAAAATAATAATAATGATAAGACGAAGAAGAAGAAGAAGAAGAAGAAAAAGAAGAACAGTTATAGTAATAATAAAAATCAAAGCTCACCTATCATTGCTATTAGTTAAAATCTTCTTTAAGATGGGCAATACTACATTCTAATTTTCTTACCTTTCTTTTGTTCTCTAGCTGCTGTGACTCTGAGCTGCTGAGGAGGGGCTGCCTCTCCTCCTCCCCATCTTTAGACACACCTGTGCTCTCCCTGAACTCAGGTATGGCCTGGAGGTCAGCCCGTACCAGGTGCATAAGGAAAACAATAACCAGCAGACCAAAGAAGATGAAGAAGAGAACGTATCGAAATCCATTTTCGACATCTGGCTGAAATAAAGATAAAGAAAGTTGCTGGTATGTAGCAACAAAGAAGAGAAGAGACCAATGCTACTGCCTAGGCCTCTACCTCTGCCACCACAGATCAGGATGCTGCAAATGCTGAGTCTGACACCAAGGCCTCTGCCACCACAGATCAGGATGCTGCCAATGCTGAGTCTGAGACCAAGGTCTCTGCCACCACAGATCAGGATGCTGCCAATGCTGAGTCTGAGACCAAGGCCTCTGCCACCACAGATCAGGATGCTGCCAATGCTGAGTCTGAGACCAAGGCCTCTGCCACCACAGATCAGGATGCTGCCAATGCTGAGTCTGAGACTGAAGCCTCTGCCACCACAGATCAGAATGCTGCCAATGCTGAGTCTGAGACCAAGGTCTCTGCCACCACAGATCAGGATGCTGCCAATGTTGAGTCTGAGACCAAGGCCTCTGCCACCACAGATCAGGATGCTGCCAATGCTGAGTCTGAGACCAAGGCCTCTGCCACCACAGATCAGAATGCTGCCACTGCTGAGTCTGAGACCAAGGCCTCTACCACCACAGATCAGAATGCTGCTAATGCTGAGTCTGAGACCAAGGCTTCTGCCACCACAGATCAGAATGCTGCCGATGCTGAGTCTGAGACCAAGGCCTCTGCCATCACAGATCAGGATGCTGCCAGTGCTGAGTCTGAGACCAAGGCCTCTGCCACCACAGATCAGAATGCTGCCAGTGCTGAGTCTGAGACCAAGGTCTCTGCCACCACAGATCAGAATGCTGCCAATGCTGAGTCTGAGACCAAGGCCTCTGCCACCACAGATCAGGATGCTGCCAATGCTGAGTCTGAGACTGAAGCCTCTGCCACCACAGATCAGAATGCTGCTAATGCTGAGTCTGAGACCAAGGTCTCTGCCACCACAGATCAGGATGCTGCCAATGCTGAGTCTAGGACTGAAGCCTCTGCCACCACAGATCAGGATGCTGCCAATGCTGAGTCTGAGACCAAGGCCTCTGCCACCACAGATCAGGATGCTGCCAATGCTGAGTCTGAGACCAAGGCCTCTGCCACCAAAGATCAGGATGCTGCCAGTGCTGAGTCTGAGACCAAGGCCTCTGCCACCACAGATCAGAATGCTGCCAATGCTGAGTCTGAGACCAAGGCCTCTGCCACCACAGATCAGAATGCTGCCAATGCTGAGTCTGAGACCAAGGTCTCTGCCACCACAGATCAGGATGCTGCCAATGCTGAGTCTAGGACTGAAGCCTCTGCCACCACAGATCAGGATGCTGCCAATGCTGAGTCTGAGACCAAGGCCTCTGCCACCACAGATCAGGATGCTGCCAATGCTGAGTCTGAGACCAAGGCCTCTGCCACCAAAGATCAGGATGCTGCCAGTGCTGAGTCTGAGACCAAGGCCTCTGCCACCACAGATCAGGATGCTGCCAATGCTGAGTCTGAGACTGAAGCCTCTGCCACCACAGATCAGAATGCTGCCAATGCTGAGTCTGAGACCAAGGCCTCTGCCTCCACAGATCAGAATGCTGCCAATGCTGAGTCTGAGACCAAGGTCTCTGCCACCACAAATCAGGATGCTGCCAATGCTGAGTCTGAGACCAAGGCCTCTGCCACAACAGATCAGAATGCTGCCAATGCTGAGTCTGAGACCAAGGCCTCTGCCACCACAGATCAGGATGCTGCCAATGCTGAGTCTGAGACCAAGGCCTCTGCCACAACAGATCAGAATGCTGCCAATGCTGAGTCTGAGACCAAGGTCTCTGCCACCACAGATCAGGATGCTGCCAATGCTGAGTCTGAGACCAACGCCTCTGCCACCACAGATTAGAATGCTGCCAATGCTGAGTCTGAGACCAAGGCCTCTGCCACCACAGATCAGAATGCTGCCAATGCTGAGTCTGAGACCAAGGCCTCTGCCACCACAGATCAGGATGCTGCCAATGCTGAGTCTGAGACTGAAGCCTCTGCCACCACAGATCAGAATGCTGCCAATGCTGAGACTGCAACCACGGCCTCTACCACCACAGATCAATATGCTGCCAATACTGAGTCTGAGACCAAGGCCTCTGCCACCACAGATCAGGATGCTGCCAATGCTGAGTCTGAGACTGAGTCCGCTGCCACCACAGATCAGGATGCTGCCAATGCTGAGTCTGAGACCAAGGCCTCTGCCACAACAGATAAGAATGCTGCCAATGCTGAGTCTGAGACTGAGGCCTCTGCCACCACAGATCAGAATGCTGCCAATGCTGAGTCTGAGACCAAGGCCTCTGCCACCACATATCAGAATGCTGCCAATGCTGAGTCTGAGACCAAGGCCTCTGCCACCACATATCAGAATGCTGCCAATGCTGAGTCTGAGACTGAGTCCGCTGCCACCACAGATCAGGATGCTGCCAATGCTGAGTCTGAGACCAAGGCCTCTGCCACCACAGATCAGAATGCTGCCAATGCTGAGTCTGAGACCAAGACCTCTGCCACCACAGATCAGAATGCTGCCAATGCTGAGTCTGAGACTGAGGCCTCTGCCACCACAGATCAGAATGCTGCCAATGCTGAGTCTGAGACCAAGGTCTCTGCCACCACAGATCAGAATGCTGCCAATGCTGAGTCTGAGACCAAGGCCTCTGCCACCACAGATCAGAATGCTGCCAATGCTGAGTCTGAGACCAAGGCCTCTGCCACCACAGATCAGAATGCTGCCAATGCTGAGTCTGAGACCAAGGCCTCTGCCACAACAGATCAGAATGCTGCCAATGCTGAGTCTGAGACTGAAGCCTCTGCCACCACAGATCAGAATGCTGCCAATGCTGAGTCTGAGACCAAGGCCTCTGCCTCCACAGATCAGAATGCTGCCAATGCTGAGTCTGAGACCAAGGTCTCTGCCACCACAGATCAGGATGCTGCCAATGCTGAGTCTGAGACCAAGGCCTCTGCCACAACAGATCAGAATGCTGCCAATGCTGAGTCTGAGACCAAGGCCTCTGCCACCACAGATCAGGATGCTGCCAATGCTGAGTCTGAGACCAAGGCCTCTGCCACAACAGATCAGAATGCTGCCAATGCTGAGTCTGAGACCAAGGCCTCTGCCACCACAGATCAGGATGCTGCCAATGCTGAGTCTGAGACCAACGCCTCTGCCACCACAGATTAGAATGCTGCCAATGCTGAGTCTGAGACCAAGGCCTCTGCCACCACAGATCAGAATGCTGCCAATGCTGAGTCTGAGACCAAGGCCTCTGCCACCACAGATCAGGATGCTGCCAATGCTGAGTCTGAGACAGAAGCCTCTGCCACCAATGATCAGAATGCTGCCAATGCTGAGACTGCGAACACGGCCTCTACCACCACAGATCAGAATGCTGCCAATGCTGAGTCTGAGACCAAGGCCTCTGCCACCACAGATCAGAATGTTGCCAATGCTGAGTCTGAGACCAAGGCCTCTGCCACCACAGATCAGAATGCTGCCAATGCTGAGTCTGAGACCAAGGCCTCTGCCACAACAGATCAGAATGCTGCCAATGCTGAGTCTGAGACCAAGGCCTCTGCCACCACAGATCAGGATGCTGCCAATGCTGAGTCTGAGACCAAGGCCTCTGCCACAACAGATCAGAATGCTGCCAATGCTGAGTCTGAGACCAAGGCCTCTGCCACCACAGATCAGGATGCTGCCAATGCTGAGTCTGAGACCAAGGCCTCTGCCACAACAGATCAGAATGCTGCCAATGCTGAGTCTGAGACCAAGGCCTCTGCCACCACAGATCAGAATGCTGCTAATGCTGAGTCTGAGACTGAAGCCTCTGCCACCACAGATCAGGATGCTGCCAATGCTGAGTCTGAGACCAAGGTCTCTGCCACCACAGATCAGGATGCTGCCAATGCTGAGTCTGAGACCAAGACCTCTGCCACCACAGATCAGAATGCTGCCAATGCTGAGTCTGAGACTGAAGCCTCTGCCACCACAGATCAGGATGCTGCCAATGCTGAGTCTGAGACCAAGGTCTCTGCCACCACAGATCAGGATGCTGCCAATGCTGAGTCTGAGACCAAGGCCTCTGCCACCACAGATCAGAATGCTGCCAATGTTGAGTCTGAGACCAAGGCCTCTGCCACCACAGATCAGAATGCTGCCAATGCTGAGTCTGAGACCAAGGCCTCTGCCACCACAGATCAGAATGCTGCTAATGCTGAGTATGAGACCAAGGCCTCTGCCACCACAGATCAGGATGCTGCCAATGCTGAGTCTGAGACTGAAGCCTCTGCCACCACAGATCAGGATGCTGCCAATGCTGAGTCTGAGACCAAGGTCTCTGCCACCACAGATCAGGATGCTGCCAATGCTGAGTCTGAGACCAAGACCTCTGCCACCACAGATCAGAATGCTGCCAATGCTGAGTCTGAGACTGAAGCCTCTGCCACCACAGATCAGGATGCTGCCAATGCTGAGTCTGAGACCAAGGTCTCTGTCACCACAGATCAGGATGCTGCCAATGCTGAGTCTGAGACTGAAGCCTCTGCCATCGCAGATCAGGATGCTGCCAATGCTGAGTCTGAGACTGAAGCCTCTGCCACCACAGATCAGGATGCTGCCAATGCTGAGTCTGAGACCAAGGCCTCTGCCACCACAGATCAGAATGCTGCTAATGCTGAGTATGAGACCGAGGCCTCTGCCACCACAGATTAGAATGCAGTAACCCAAGACTGTCAGCCACTTTCTAAAAGTATGCTTAGTTTCATCTACATGCATAAAGACAATTGCCATCCCGATGCTATGATACTTTTTTTTAATAGGCTGAGTATTATGGACCTAATCCAAAACATGTGCAAGGGAAAGGTCATTTTAAACTTCCATCTGCAGCAAGCGTCTATAAGATGTCTACTACATGAGGATATCAATATAGAATATTACAAATTCCTACTTTCAGTCACATCAGGTATTAATAAAACTATTGGATTTCATTGTAAAGAGGTCATTTTTTCAACTCTTTCGCCAAACGTATGTGGTTTGTTTTATGAGGTTTAAGGAGTAGATGCGTTTAGGATTTATAGTGTTATAATTATTCAGATTTGATATAAGAAATAGCACCTACCCTCCTGATCAAGGTCCGGAAATAAACTATATTCACTATAACCATCAACATCCAGTATACAAACACGACGCCTGAGGAATGCTCTCCCTTGTTAAACTCATGGTGCACCAAAAAACCTGCAAATACCTGAAAAAGTAACACCACAGATGCACAGTAAAGTATGGTTATCATGAATGAAAAATAAAAAAGAAATAGAAGTATAGTTTTAAAACTATTTTGGTATGATCTTACTCATAGGTTAAGTGTAAAACTGAGCAAAGTGATATAAGAGATGATCCTTAGATGATTGCTACTACGAATCCTAGATGAAGAAAAGAAACTACGAATATCAATACAAAATTTGGAAATCAATAAAGAGGGGAATTTGATCTTCAAAATACTTGAATTAGAGTTAGAATTAAACTGAAAAATAACTGTTGTATGGAATTCACAACAAACAGGTAATGAAGGTATATCGATCACTCGAAAATATGGGAATCTGCTATATACATGTAATAACATATAATCGTAATCAGTATAGT
Source organism: Maea johnstoni (assembly GCA_963942565.1). Taxonomy (NCBI): domain Eukaryota; kingdom Metazoa; phylum Annelida; class Polychaeta; order Spionida; family Magelonidae; genus Maea; species Maea johnstoni. Next base: position 15,133,256 of record OZ012696.1, on the reverse strand, counting down.
TATACATTTAGTATACACTTATTTGGATCGAATGGAGACTCAAACCAGCAATGCTTTCTTGGGGGCCAACTGCCCTTATCATGCTAGGCCATGGCAGATCTCCTTGTGTGCATATCAAATAATCAAATATCAGATATTCATTATTCAGTGTAAGGATTTCTAAAGAGAGTGAAATTGTGCATAAATACCAGTGTAACTGCAGTAAGGACAGGTGCCAGTATTCGAGCAGGGGGAAGGCCAGGCACATCCCCAACCTCGACAACCACGCTGATGAAATCCATCACTTCCGTGCACAGCAGACATGCACATAACACCTAGAGGGAAAGAGTAACTATGCTTAGTAAGAGCAATAGAGACATGCACACATTGGTCTACTATACTGAAAGTTCTACTACAACAACAATAACAACAACTACTACAAAAACAACAGCGACTGCTGCTTTTACTACTACCACTACTACTACTACTACTACCACTACTACTACTACTACTACTACTACTACTACTACTACTACTACTACTACTACTACTATACAGGTAAAAGTTGACGGGCCCGTACGGCCCCGTAACGGGCCTGTTTTTCGATCCCTCAATATATCGATATTTCACGGCTTGAAAACCCGCCACGGTCCCATTATTTTTATTATTTAATGGGCTCATAACGGGCCCATAATGGACCCGTGACGGGTCCGTTATAACAAGCCCATTACGGGCCTGTTATAACGGGTTATGAGCCCGTAACTGACCCGTTACGGGCCCGTCAATATAACGGGCCCGTTTGGACCCGTCAATTTTTACCTGTGTACTACAATAACAACAACAACAATTACTACTACTATTACTACTACTACTTAATCCGTGAATGTTAAAGATAAACGTGACCCACCAGCTTGGCAATGTTGAACTTGCTTTTGTCTTTCCATGAGTTGACAGTCTCTTGATGGGAAAGGAAGATAACATATATAAGTCCACAGATCCAGAGGAATGCGCAAGGTGTCAATGCAAGAACAGTGTGCTGGAAGCATAGTGTCAGATCAGGGTCACTCGTGTTCACTGTGTAGTCATTACTCTGAAAATAATGCCAACAGTCCATTGTCACTAGTAGGTCATTGATGCAATACGAGCAATAAAGAGAGGGTGTAATGGTGATAAATAGGTAATGCATACATACATATATACATACATAATAAGTCACAAGATAAGTCAAAAATCAAATGAATGAATAAATAGATAGATATTAAGGAAAAATAAATAAATGTGAAAATAAATGAAGGAATATAGATAAATGAATAAATGATAGACAAATGAATGTATTAATGTAAGATATATAGATACATATATGGAACATAAGTAAAAAACAAAAATATAGATAGATAAATAAAAAAATTAATCAATAAATCAAAAACGAATAAACAAGACACATAGATAAAAAAGAATTTCCATTGATGAAATATATTTTAGAAATCAATCAACTCTATTCATTCATTCCTGGAATTCTCATAAAAATCATCATGAATAAAGACCTAAACATAATATACACCTTAAATAAACCCTTTCAACCACTTCACGTAGGGATTTCTTAATTCAGGTAACCACAAACAACAGTTATGAAATATCTATTTTGAACCGAATGATAAATCATTCAAGGATATCCATCATTCCTGCTCTTCTATTGATTCTTTTATGATAATTAACAAGATATTTATCAAACAAAACGAACAATATAACATGAATGAAAGAAAACCAAGGACAACAATATACCCTTTCTCTATCTTATCTGTTTCCATTACTTAATATGTCAACAACAGTATACCAGCGCAGAGTGACACTTACTCTGCACTAGTCACAAGATTTGTTGACCATTTTATTATGCTTATGTCTAGGCTAAGTGGTTCTCGTATGAGGCTAATATTTATCTTATCAGACAGATAGGGTTGAACTTCACTCACCTGATATTAAAGTTAGAGATAAGGTGATAGCGTGGGGCACCTACTGATTGACTACTTACTTTCTTATTACAACTAGAGTGTGTTCTGTGCGTGACACCTTCAAAAGTTATCTGTTATATTGGTTCGTTGTATCGGTGTCATTTTTTAAAGTAAACTTTTACAGTCGATAAACATATGTATATGTGCATTGTTGTATTGTATTACATCCTTATTGACTGCATGTTGCTTACGTATGCCAAGCCACGTATTTCGCTGCATTGATGAACAGGCTCCAGAGTACCTTCAAGTTTTTGAAAGAGTAAATTAGTCCCACTACTATAACACCAGACACAGTGTTAATGCTCTGATTGTACCAAAGGTTGGTTCATATGGTATAAAGTCCTTCCACTACATAGGTGCCAAAATCTGGAACTCTTTGCCAGACGAGATCTAGACCACAATCAGTAAATCTCTTTTTAAAGTGAGATGCAAAAAACATTTCATGTCAGTCCTCTCTGAGTCATAAGAAGAAATTCATCAATTCTAGTCCGAACATTTGTATTATACAATATGATATTGTTGTTATGTCAATCTTGAGCAGTGGAGTTGATCATTACATGTGATGCCATTGGATTCTGGGCAGACTGGGAACACTATGGAAATAAGTTTCTAACTTTTAGTGTATATATCCTGTGTCTAGTTAGAATTCTATTGCATAGCAGTTAATGACTCTCCATCTAGTCACCGTTATATATGATTTTTTGTGTGCCAAATGCTATGTAATACACATCTTACTAGACCGAATAAAATCAAATCAAATCAAATCAGTAGTAGTAGTAGTAGTAGTAGTAGTAGTAGTAGTAGTAGTAGTAGTAGTAGTATAACTTCTCTTGCGCCTATTGGCTGTAATTAAGGTATCTTAATTGATGCCCTGCTGCCACCGTATTCCAGACGATGATGATGACGATAATAATAATAATGATAATAATAATAATAATAATAATAATAATAATAATAATTGATATTTGACATAGCCCCATTTCCACCTATAATGTTCAAAAGCGCTTCATAAAAATGCTCATTGGACAGCTGTTTATGGTCCATATAGTACATAGGCACAGAATGCTCTCTCACAAAACCTTTTCAGATTAGTGTGTGGGTGTATGTAATAGGTTCTTAATGTTTGATCTTAAAGTCCTTGTATTGGCGTGTTTGACTAACAGTTCCCTCAAGTATAGAGGGGCACATACTTGCATGCGTTTGAAAGTCAAAAGCAGAATCTCAAACGCAATCCTTTTCCTGATGGGCAACCAGTGTGGATGCTTTAGAATTGGTGTAGTGTGATGATACTTTTTGGAGACATTAACCCCTCTGGTGACATTGTTTTGGACTTTCTGGAGCCTGCATGTTAGCTCACGCGCTCAGTACGCTGGCGGCGAGTGCCCCATTATAATAGTTTCAACTTCGATGGAAATTAAGGCAATCAGTGTCGTTTAAGGTAACGTCTGAGTCTACGTAATCAGATATCACTGAGACAGGCTTGACATTTCTAATCGATTGATGACCAAAGGATTAAGTGCTTTTTAACAATTTATCTTATCAGTCGAAGTACCTTTCAATTCTCACCTTTTGCACTTTCTAAGAATATAATACAAACAAATATCTGTTCACATATCTACGTATGTGAACACTGTTACTGGCACGTTGGGAGCTAATATTCGAAATCTTCCTTACACTTTCTCCTGGAATGTGTGTAATATTTGGTAAAATATTGTTGCTTTAACATTTCTAAAAAAGACACTCAAAATTTAAGGAAATTTTAAGGAACAGTGAGAACACAATCGAAATCTGGAGGACTTAGAAGACAGTTTCATTTTCAAATGGAATTTACTATATGGTGAATTAAATAATTTTTCGAAAATAATTTACCAAGCACAGAATCTGGGTATTGGAATGTATTAGTAGTAATAGTAGTGGTCGTGGTGGTACTATGCCTTTGATGTGGTCGTCTTTGCTGCTGCTGTCTTTCTATGTGTGACAAACTCTACTATGTGTGTTCTTCAAACTCGCAATATCCCCCATCCACATATCAGAGTGATATACCTTAGGCATTTAAGAGATTGTCTTATAGAATTTAGTTTGATTTTGTATAATTAATGGTTTACCTTTTAATTTACTCTTATCTAAGCTTTCGAGCATCGGTATGTGAAGTGGTGTGTGTATTGAGACGATGTAAAGGATACATTTCCATAACAATAGTTACGTATCTACCTATGTCCTATAATGTGTATGAGTCTGTGTAGTGTGTCCATGTTTCAGTTCTTCTAATACGTTATATACTTTCTATATTTCTTGTTTAGATTTTCCTAGATTATCTATCTTGTGTTTGTGATTTCAAGTCTTTATGCTATGGTCAATTAACAGTTCATTACAATACAATACATAGGTTGATCTAGATATGGATTATCTGTATGTTATCTTGGTGTAAATATAACACTTACCCAAAAAGCCCATTCCACTGACTGGTTTCCACATAAAGAAGGCAGCCATGTAGCACCAGCCATACTGGAGTTATGTTTCCTTCGACTGTTAACCTGAAAATGGTGAAAATATAATTATTGGCCAGTAAATATCGTTCTATTGAATATAAGAAATAAAGCATTATGTTGCATGGGGCGTTTCGAAATAATTTTTACTGAAATTGACATTGCCATGTTTGACAGGAAAATATTACTATACTACTCTATTTAGGAAGAAAAGGGAATAATAACATACTGATGCATATGGCTTGTAACATCCAGTTGTCCTAAAATTGACCAAACATCACTAAGAAACTTTTCTTACAAAAAATGGAAGTACTGAGATATGGATAGTGGCTTAGTTTCAGCGATTTTGGTTACCACCACCGTTTATATGCATATGGTAGCCAGACGTAAACTTACAGCACGGGTGGAGGAAACCGGAGTACCCGGCAAAAACACCGCCTAGCCCTAAGATAGTACTTTCTGGCTAGATAAATTTGACCGTCCTGTCACACTTCAATACACTGCACCTAAAGCTGGTGATTAGAAAACAAATAATCCGCTTGCGAGTAATAGCAACAATCACTCATCGAATGAAGAAAAGATAGAAAACAGAATCGGTAGCACTTCTGTTTAGTCTAACAATGATCTGATAAAATCAAATCACGTTCGTCGTACTCAAATCACGTTCGTCGTACTCAGGCTGATATGATAAGGTTTGTGCATTATCCTAGTTGGGTTATGGAGCAGAAAGTAAGTCGGAGACCAACGTGGCGTACAAATCTTTATGTAGTAAAGTTACATAGTATCAAAACATGGCAACAATGTATCGAAGAACGATATGTACAAAGGTGGAAGCGCAGTCCGCAACTAGCTACAAAGTATCGAAGAGAGCATGTCGAGGTACTTGGGACTGGCTTGCGCACACTGCAACAATGTAACAAAAGGCATCGTGTGCCAGTTAACTAGCAATAACCCTTTAACTCTGAAAACAGTAACGAATGGCATGAAGTGCCGCGTAGAAAAGACAAAGTTCGTGAAGCGTTAATCGTGATCGTATAAGATAGCAGACGTGCCGTAGACTACCCTGTAACTTTAAATACCTTACTCTAGTATGCTAGGTACAGCGTGAAACGAACCGGGTGTTTGAACGAAAGGGGTGTTTTCTTCACCCTACGAGTACATGGTTAAGTGAGTGGAAATAAAAGATTCTGGCGAAACTGCGACGGGGGAACAGCGGAGCGGCCCGGGCGGGAGGGTGGGAAATTTTAATCCGCAGTTTGGGAGACCAAGGGTGCGGTGGCTGATTTCACTGGCGAGAGAAATGTACAAGAAGTTCGCGTGTCGCCATGAAGACTCGAAGTGTGCGGGCTGCCTCGTGTCATTAAGTGGCACGGCTGCTCAGCCCGCGCAAATCGGGGCCGCCGATTGGCTGAGCCGGAGTCGGTGGCCACCGCGCGTGCTGTGACGCACGCTGCTGTCAGTCAGCTACCAGTGCTGGGCCGCTGCCCCGCCCCCCATCGATCAGTTAAACAAACAACGCGTGTGCGAGTGGGGGCATCTGCTCCCCCAGCCAACCGCGGCCAATGCCCAAGAATGCCTTAAGCATTCTCAACACATTATCCTAGTTGGGTTGGGGAGCAGAAAGTAAGTCGGAGACCAACGTGGCGTACAAATCTTTAAGTAGTAAAGTTACATAGTATCAAAACATGGCAACAATGTATCGAAGAACGATATGTACAAAGGTGGAAGCGCAGTCCGCAACTAGCTACAAAGTATCGAAGAGAGCATGTCGAGGTACTTGGGACTGGCTTGCGCACACTGCAACAATGTAACAAAAGGCATCGTGTGCCAGTTAACTAGCAATAACCCTTTAACTCTGAAAACAGTAACGAATGGCATGAAGTGCCGCGTAGAAAAGACAAAGTTCGTGAAGCGTTAATCGTGATCGTATAAGATAGCAGACGTGCCGTAGACTATCCTGTAACTTTAAATACCTTACTCTAGTATGCTAGGTACAGCGTGAAACGAACCGGGTGTTTGAACGAAAGGGGTGTTTTCTTCACCCTACGAGTACATGGTTAAGTGAGTGGAAATAAAAGATTCTGGCGGCAAACAGTTAAAGAGGGCAAATTGTGTTAAGAGAAACGTGTAGAATTGGGGTGTAGCGGGGGGGGGGGGGGGGGGGGGTAAAAGGGGTGGAGGGGGTAGGTCTAGTAAGGCGGAGGGGGGGACTGTTCGTGGGCCCGTGCTAGCAAGCGGGCTGCTCTCTGTCGGGCCTGGAAGTGGGGGAGGTAGGAGTCGATGGCGTCGCTTCTCCAGCCTCCCAGTGATTGTAAGTCAGACCTGAGCGCGCCTTCTGTGAAGGCGAGGGTGCAGCCCCCTCTGCGGAGGGAGTGGAAAGTGTAGTGCTGGTGTGCTAGTCCCTCCCCCCGGAGTAGGAGGGCGAGGAAAGCACGGGCCGAACCCATGGTGAAAGTGTAAGGGGTCTGGTTGTCGAGAAAAGTGAAAAGCAGGGTGTGGGGGCCTAGGTCCCGTAGAGTAAGAAGTCGGCTTCGCAGGAGAGTGACTGAGCAAGCCGGGGAGCCTGAGACTGGGTAGAGGGGGACCCGGAAACCCTGGTCTGGTTGCTGGGCGTTCTTGGCCCATTTAAGAAAGAGTGTGGCCCGGGGCCCTGTCAGGGTCAAGTCTCTGAGGAGGGGCACTCTAGAGAGGTGTGTGAGGCCCCCCACTCGTGGTAAGAGGGAAGAGAGTCTGGCCAGAGAGTAGAAAGCTGTGGCCAATAGGGTGGCAAACGCCTGCCCCCTATCGCCCATCCCGAGAGCCCTGGTGCAAAGTAACCGGAGGAGGGGTAGGGGAAGGGGGGGGGGGGGGCTGGGGCGGGGGCCCTTCTGCGGGTGAGGGGGAGTGCTCTCCTCCAGAGGTGGAATTGGAAGGTGTCAAACCCTGTGGTGGGAAAACCCCACAGTAAGTGAAAAGTGCGTAGGGACGAGAGGGCGTTACTAACGGATTTAGAGGCCGTGTAGGAACGTAACAAGAATTCTGCGAACATCAATAGTACTTTGGTGGTTGCAGGAAAATCAGCTAACTGGAAATAGATACAGAACGCTATATAAAGTAATGCATTGGAATACCTGTTGGCCTGAGTACCTGGCCTGTATGCGTGAGTGCTCCTTGTCCTGGCGGCTATTTGAAGCCTAAGTCCATCTGTAATCAGAAAACAAGACATGCTGAGCACACTGACGCGATTACAATTTATTATCTAGTTCAAAGTAGCGATCGGGCACTACTATCTCGGTGGCACTGGACAGGACAGGGTCGCGGGCTATCCAGTCCCTGTATCGGGCGTCGGTATGTGCCCGTGAAAGTGCATCCGCCCGTATTAGTTCCGCGCCCGGTCGATGGCGAACGTGGAGCTTGATATCTGCTGCTGCAGTGTAAAGGAAGATTTCCCGTACACAATCCTGCATATAGTCGTCTTTGGTGCGTCCTGTCTGAACGGCGATGCAGGCATTAGAGTTGTCGGACCAGATGCATACACGGTATCCTGCCCATTGTCGCCTCCACACCTTTAATGCGACGACGATGTTGAGGAGCTCGAGGTGAGCTATGGTGTGTTCCTGACGCTGTACCCAGGTTGGAAATTCCCTCGCGTAATAGAGGGAGTCGGTACACGCGCCGCAGCCCGTCAGGCACGCGTCGAGCTCCAGGTGGTCCTGGTAGCTGATTGCAGTCTTGTCGACGATGAGGATCCCGTTAAAGGACGGCAAAAGGGCTAGGAAGAACGCGAGGTCGCGTTTAAATCCCCAGGAGAGGGACTCGGTGCCCCTCTTCGGGGCTTCGCGGAGGGTCTGTAGCATCCTATTGGAGAAGATGCGGGTGGGGGGCGACACCCCTGCCACGAATTGCAGGGTGCCTATGAGGCTCTCGAGCTGTTTGCGTGTGGCTCGCTGTCGTCTGTCCCATTCGAGCAGGAGTTGCATGATCTCCTCCAGTTTAGGCTGGGGTATGGAGATGGTCATGTTAATGGTGTCGTACAGCAGGCCACACCATTGTCTGTGTGGGCCCGCAGGTCTTGTGTTCGGCCGGCTGGACGCCTAATTCGGCCATGATGTCGCGCAGCTTGCTTAAGGCTGCTGCTGCCTCCTCCTCGGTGCGTTCTGCACCCCCGAAGTCATCCAGGTACGGCCTGGAGGTGTAGCCCGCTTGCTGATGGATGTGGCATATGGCTTCAGAGGTGCGCTGCATGAATAGCGCTGAAGTTCGCAATCCGAATGGCGGACAGATGTCCATAAACCATTCTCCCCTGTGTGTGAAGCTAAGCAGGGGCCAGTCGTTGGGGTCGACGCGAAGCTGGCGATAGCCTCGTGCCAGATCCATTTTGTAGAGGTAAGCTCCTTTGCCGAAACGGAGCAGCCTGCCCTCCATGAATTCTACGGTGGGCAATGTGATGGACGCTGGTCCATCTAGGTAGACATCTGTGGGGATGCCATCATTGACCGCGGCTCCGTCTGGCCAGGAGAGGTCGACGATAACTCGTCGATGTTGTGAATCCTTCTTTGGCTTTGTCATCAGCGGGCTAGTGTGACAGTGTGGTATAGGTGGGTGTGAGAAGGGGCCCGCTAGGGCGCCGAAACTTAATTCCGTGGTGACATAAAAGTCAATGTCACTGTCATAGCCTAGGGCTGATGGATGGTTGTCGGTGGTGGCAATAAGTGGTGAGGATGGGTGGTAATTTACTGGCCACCCGTAGGCCAGGAAATCGACAAGGTTGTGGTCAGTGTACTGGGAGAGGTGTTTCTTCCATGCCTCTATACAGAGGCCACTTGGGACGCGTCGGCGCGCCCCCTGGTAGTTATATGTGCCGTTGGCCACCACCGATTCGTAGATATCCCTTAATTGTTCGTTGTAAGGGTGGTTGTGTGGTGTGGGAGGGTGACCAGCGGCGTCCGCGGGCCCAACGTCCGGGTCCCGGGGTGTGATGTTCGTAGGTTCTGAGTGCGGGTGTACTGGGCCTTGGCCCTGACGTGACGAAAATGTTACAATGTCTGTGGCCCGTGACCCAGATTTGGTGTGTACATCCTGTTCATGCACAATAAAGTTTCCCCCCTGAGTTCCCTGGGGTAGGTCCCCCTTGTAGTCGGCGGCCATGTTTTTGTTGATGCCAGGGAGGGTGCCTACTCCCTCTTCTTCCCGTTTTTTGCTGCATCGGTGACTCGTCGGATGCAATCTGATTCGTTGTGCCTGCAGAGGGCATTGCAGGTTTTGAGGCAGTAAGCACAAGTATGTGTGTATGGGGGGTGGTCTCGGAGGTGCTCGCATGTGCGGGTTTGATAGGCAGTACACGCCTTGGTGCCGGCTGGTGCTATCTTAAGGGGAGGCCTAGTGGCGTCCTGTGTCTCTTTGCGTTCTGCTGGCTTGTTGTGGTTGCTGGTCAAATCGAATGTCCCTTATCTTGTCCGAGTCTGACCATAGCATTCTGTCCTTTTCAACCTCTACTCCCAACTCTTGGTAGAGAGCTCTGGCACTCTCCCATGAGAACTGAATGGTGTGACGCATGATCATGCCTAGAATATTGTTCATCGTCCTGTAGTCCCACAGGCAGTGTGGGGCACCTATCATTGCTATGTAACCATAAGTGAACTCCTCGGAGGTGAGCTCGTTGTAAGTTACCCCCTTCTTCTTGCCGGCTGCCATGCGTGTGACATACATGTGTGGCCAGTCGATGCGTTCTTCGACCACCTCTGCTGCAACTAGCATACTGCCGGACTTCTTACCTGCTGATTTGTGTCGGCTGCATTCTCCGCTGATTTCATCGTCTTGCCACCTCACTCTCGAGAGTCTTGCTTCGGCCTGTCGCATGACAGGAGTTTTTTGCCTGAGAGTTGTGGGTGTTATGTCGGACGGCATGGTCGGGATTTCGATGTCATCTGCCGGTGCATGGCTGTCGTCTATGCTGGCGGAGTCTCTGTTAGAATCTGCACTACCCGCACTGGCCGATTCGCCGTTGTTTGCGTCGTGTTTCATCTCTGCTATCTGTTGTTTAAGATCCATGAGCAGGGGGATAATCTCCTCCATGGAGGGAGTTGTGGTCGCCGAGGTATGTTCGTGTTCTTCCTCGTCTGAGAGTTCCGTTTCTGCTGGCATTTCATTGCTGTCATGGTAAATCTCCCTGCAGTGTTTGCCAGTTGGTGGAGGATGCACTTTGCCGCACTTTTTGCACTTGTAGTGGCGTGGCATGGCTGTGTATTAAAATTTTAATCCGCAGTTTGGGAGACCAAGGGTGCGGTGGCCGATTTCACTGGCGAGAGAAATGTACAAGAAGTTCACGTGTCGCCGTGAAGACTCGAAGTGTGCGGGCTGCCTCGTGTCATTAAGTGGCACGGCTGCTCAGCCCGCGCAAATCGGGGCCGCCGATTGGCTGAGCCGGAGTCGGTGGCCACCGCGCGTGCTGTGACGCACGCTGCTGTCAGTCAGCTACCAGTGCTGGGCCGCTGCCCCGCCCCCCATCGATCAGTTAAACAAACAACGCGTGTGCGAATGGGGGCATCTGCTCCCCCAGCCAACCGCGGCCAATGCCCAAGAATGCCTTAAGCATTCTCAACACATGGTCACGGTCATACCTGTTTAGTCTAGACCAAGAAGCAATTATTTTTCCTCTTTTGAAATCATACTTTTCCTAGAGAGACGTGACGGGTACTACACCCCCGGGGGGGGGGGGGCACTTGGGTAATTAGGGGGGTGCATACGTTCGTTATCAAAATTTAAAAAATACCCCTAAAGCACAGATTTCTGGCCAAAAAGGCACCCTTATTTTAATAAAACGCTGATTTTTTCCTCTAAATAAACACCCCTTCTTTTACCAAAACACTGACATTGGATGAACGGGAACACGTATTTTAACTTAAGATTTTATAATCCTCTGCTTGTTTAGCGGCAGCAAACTCGTAAGCCATGAGTCATTTCGGGAGTCACTCGGCGTCAGAGCCGCGTAGATTTCGTGGATTGTAAGGGGATTTTGACCCCCATACTTCGTACCTGGGTACAAAAAAGTACAATCTTTTACAAAATCGTGGACATGCGGAGGTCTTAAAAAAAGACCCCTTCTTCCGCGAAATACGTAACGAAGGTGCGGCCCCCTTCTGTACCTGAGTGCCCCCCCCCCCCCCCCCCCCTGGGACTACACCAACAGCAGAGTGGTCTAAAGTGGCCCTGATTGCTCGCTGTCTCTCACAACCGCCCGGGTTCGAATACAGACAGGAGTTTGCACAAAGGCTGCCAGTGAATAGACACACACACACACACACAAATGTATACATATATATATATATATATATATATATATATATATATATATATATATATATATATATATATATATATATATATATATATATATATATATATATATATATATTCCTAAAATGACTAGTCACAGATTACGCTAGAGAGATGGCAGAAAACGTGATGATAATCGAAATTCAATAATTAACATATTTCAAGTTGATCCAATGATTGAATAAGCACCTATAAAAATCAAGCCACATATTCTAGAGATAGCAGTATGGGTTTATCAAAATGTAATATCGTTTATTTTTGATAGTCCATGTTGATATTATTAAAATTGTCTTAAAGTTACTTTTGGTGTTACAATCGCCAGTCGCGAAAGATACTACTCGTAGGGGAAATAACAACAACTTTCTATAGACAGAAAACGGCATTCACTATGAAGAAAGCGATGATTACAATAATGGTGCCTGCGTAATACATATTTCTTGACAGGTTTGTGATAACAATATATGGTCATGGGATTCAAACATATTTAAGTGTAAGCTAGATTTATTGGCCAACCCATCACATTCAAAACTAACCATGGCGCCATCTTGAGTTATTATAAATGCTTTTAGAGTAATTCAACTTTTGGGTTAGCTATGCATATATTCGAAAGAAAATGGTGCTATTATGAAATTCATCACTACAAATATTTTGTTTGGTTTTGAGTGGAAATGATGTGATCTTACTTTTGAAAGTTGTCGCAAGGGATTCCTCAAGACTCCTACATCCTAGAAAAATCATTGATGCTGGTCGAATTCTAACTAGCTAAATCAGCCCTACCGGTTGCAATTATTGATTACCATTATTAAATTTCGGTTATGTTTGGCTATCCATCTCCTTTCGTTTTTATCAATGCTTAGTTAACCTATCGTTCGTCGTTACGTATGAATGTATGTATGTATGTAGGTAGGTAGGTAGGTAGGTAGGTAGGTAGGTAGGTAGGTTTGTATGTATGTATGTATGTTTGTATGTATGTATGCATACATGAATGTATGGGTGGATGTATGTATGTGTGTATGAATGCAGGTAAATACGTATGATTGAATGGATGTATGAATGAATGTGCCTACGTACGTTCATATTTACACACAATCATACATATATACATCCATACGTACATCACACATACATACATACATATATACATACATATATACATACATACATACATACATGTGTATGTGAATGTGAGTGCGGATGTAAGAAAGATGAATGGTTGTGGTGAAGTTTGTAGCCTTGAATACATTCCCTTACCTGAATGAAATCAGCTGTACCGATATCCCGTGTGATCACTCCAGCAAGATAGTCTTTATATGTCTTCTCACTATCACTTTCAATCCCTTATCTCTTGAGATTATCTCGGCATTGACTACTAAATTAGAAGTAGACAAATACATTCAATCAGGTGACCTCGTTAGGAATTCGACCTCGTCACAGTGGCCACCAAATTGAATAGAAATTCCATATGGTTACAATTAAAAATGGCTTGACCGGTTTAAATGTATGTCATCAGCGACTTAGCTATGCATTTGATCCTGGTGTTCATTTTGACGTCATTGGATTCTAGCACTGTACGAGCATCGGAAATACACACTATAGGTATATCCAAAGCGTTATCGGAACGATAAATATGAATAGTATAAATATATGTGTGTCGATATTTATTGTCGTATTGGACTTACCAATGTCTGTGATCGACGTCGGTGACATTGTGGACTTTTTTCTTACAGATAACCTCAAATAGGGCTAAAGAAGTGTTCGAGGTAGCCGAAATCCAAGTAAAGTGCACCCCAGGACTTCGTGACACTTTTTTGGATGCAGCCCGTTAAAACTCGAAATAAGTGACATGAATAAACACTGACGTACATAGGAACCAGAGTTTTTGACTGACCTACGTGAATATTCGATGAAGCCGAGTCCGTGGTAAGCGACGTTAACCCTGTATTCAGTGTCTAACCAATAAATATTAGTCAGTATGTATGTATGTATGTATGTATGTATGTATGTATGTATGTATGTATGTATGTATGTATGTATGTATGTATGTATGTATGTATGTATGTACGTGTGTATGTACGTACGTATGTATGTACATATGTACGTACGTTTGATGTATATGTGTATTATGTAAGTGCATCATAAGTTGCCTTACCGTCTCTTGATGAGCTGGGAAACAAGTGTGTCACATAAAACTACGACCTTAGTAGGTAGTCAGCGATCTTTGAACAGCCGAAGAGTAAGGTGATATATCAAAAACACGGATCACTTTAAGATGTATACATTCACATGCTAGCATTATTTTCTGTCTAGGTAGACTGTGTGGTAACGTCAAGTTTAGTTCTAAAGTAGTTTTGTTATACATATAGTGACGAAGATCTTTCTTTTTGTACCGGATTTTCTCTGTTATACTGGTTGTATGTAATATGAAATGAGAAAACTGTGCTTGTTTGAGATATGCAATAAACAATTTTCAAAAAAAAAAAAAATTAGTCCTAAAGTACTACGACCTTAGTTTTTCTTACAACAAGATGTCTATACATTTAATATATATGCAGTTATGTATATACTTCTCTTTATCCTACTTATTTATGTAAAAACACAGCTGTCTTTCAATGTATCCAGCTAGTTAGCAACCGGTTGATATGTATGCATATATTTTCGCCCATGATTTCAATGCACTCACTATATCACAAAACAGTAGTATGTATTAACCGATGGTCATAGTTGACTCAGGGGAAAATAAACAAAGAATCCCCCCCCCCCCCCTCCAAGAAAAAAGAAAAATGTTAAGACTGTGAAGGTTTGGGGTATTATATATCCTAGGGCTACGGCGAGGGTGCATTTTTCCTTTTAGTATATACAGTTAATGAGTGTTTGAGTGTTTAGAGCTTTTAAACTAGGTAAAGATTGTATCCCTGAAAAGCAAGAAATCAATACGACCATGTAGGGATTAAAGCCAGTTTTGTATTGTACATTTATTGATTATATCTTCAGATACAAAATTATACATATACAGCTAATAAATAGGTCGCGAAACTGACCTCAAACTATAGCATAAGATAAACATTTTAAATATATATATTACATGTGATATCAGGTCTATTGGAGAAAGTTCCGGGTTTCTATGTCATCGCGATATGACCTAAGCTGTTGAAAGCGACGTAAAACCCAAAACCTTCCTTCATTCTTTCGTCTTTAGCCACATCTGATTTATTTTATTTTATTCGCTCTAGTGAGATGTGTATTACATAGCATTTGGCACACAAAAAAACTTATATAACGGTGACTAGATAGAGAGTCATTAACTGCTATGCAATAGAATTCTAACCAGACACAGGATATATACACTAAAAGTTAGAAACTTATTTCCATAGTGTTCCCAGTCTGCCCAGAGTCACATGGCATCACATGTAATGATCAACTCCACTGCTCATGAATGACATAACAACAATATCATATAGTATAATACAAACGTTCGGACTAGAATTGATGAATTTCTTCTTATGACTCAGAGAGGACTGACATGAAATGTTTTTTGCATCTCACTTTAAAAAGAGATTAACTGAACGTGGTCTGGATCTCGTCTGGCAAAGAGTTCCAGATTTTGACACCTATGTAGTGGAAGGACTTTATACCATATGAACCAACCTTTGGTGAAATCAGAGCATTAACACTGTGTCTGGTGTTATAGTGTAGGGATTCATTTACTCTTTCAAAATCTTGAAGGTACTCTGGAGCCTGTTCATCAATGCAGTTAAATACATGACTTGCGGCCAGATATTTTATTCTGTTTTCAATGCTCATCCACTTAACCTCATTTAAGTCATTGGCTACCAAGTGTGTTCTGTTTGAGTAGTTTAAAACATATTTAATCATTTTGTTTTGTACGACCTTAAGGCGACTCTGTAAGAATTGTTGGTAGACCGTGGTAATAGAAATTGCTGGCATAGTCTATTCTCGACTGAATCATTGCCGTGCAAACAGTTTTTCCTGCAGTACTGATTTAGGAACATTTTCTTTCTGTAAGGGAATTTGAGACTGGCATTAGCCCTATGGATGATTTTCTGAGCCATAGATTTTCCTGACAGGTCTTGGTCTAGTTGACCGCCCAGGAAGGTTACAACCTCTTTCCCTCCTACTTTGATACCATTACATGAGATTCTTAGAAGTTCCTGTTGTTTTAACTTCCTAGTTGAGGCAAATAGTAGAGACTCTGTCTTTCCCAGGTGGAGTGACAGTTTGTTGTCTGTCAACCACACATTTAATTTAGCAAGTTCCTCGCTGAGCTTTTGTTCAATATCAATGATGTTTTTCCCTCTGATCAAAAGAGCCGAATCATCAGCATACAACAAAAGATCAGTCAACAGCCGGTTCCATATCGTTAACATAGATTAAAAACAATAAAGGTACCAATATAGAGCCCTGGGGTACGCCACAAGTAACTTCCCCTCGGTCTGATAAAGTGCCCTTTGTGTCTATAAATTGAGATATGTTGGATAGGTAGGAGTTGAACCAGTTCACTGACCCATCATCACATCCAATAGCACCAAGTTTATCAGACATTATGGCATGGTTGACTGTATCAAAAGCTTTTTGCAGGTCAATCATAACCATTCCTGTATATAGTCCCTTGTCCATGCTAAACTTGATTCTGTCAGAGAGATCAATGAGAGCAGTATCTGTGGAGTAAGACCTTCTGAAACCTGACTGATATTTATAGAGAATATTATGTTTGTCTAAATGCTTACTTAGCTGATCATACACAATCCTTTCAAATATCTTTGACACTACCGGGAGGATTGAAACTGGGTGGTAATTCCCAACTTCACCCCTGCCCCCTTTTTATAGAGGGGAACAACCCTTGGCTCTTTAAAAGCTTTAGGGACGGTAAACTGAGATAATGAGAGATTGAGTATGTGGGTGATGGGAGGAGGTGGAAAGTGAAAGTGAATAGCTCTAGTTCTCTCTAGCTGTTACCTAGTAGGTACGTTGTGCCTTGTTGCATGCTTGTGGACACTATGTTGACAAGTTTTGTTCCGACGCCTTCCTTCCCCCAGCACCCATTGCACATAATAGTAACAAGTTAGAATTATTGGAAACCTATCAACAGGGTACATAAAGTCTAGCAAACTATGTAAAAATGTTAAACAAAGGACTGTGGTGGAGGTTCTCTTGACCCTTAATTATATTATTAATGAAACTATCGAGCCTTCACTTTATGGCGGGGTGTAGCACACTATCAGAGTTCCTAACACTCGTTATACTATTAGAAACAGGGCTTTCTTTGCTGAAATGAAAGTGGTTCATTTCATCCGCCTCAGGTCCCCCGCAAGGGCCACACCTAATTGTGTGCAATAAGAGTTGGCACCTCCCGGGGAACCCTAGGCTGGTGTGGCACCCTGCTCGCCTTATAAACGAATGGGGATGTGTAGCTCTATCTATGGATACCCTGCATCCAAAATATCCCTTGGTCATTTTTTGATTTCATTTTCTTCTTTCACCTAGAATAAATATACTTTGTCATTGTTCTTCAACAATGATTTTTGCTAATATCTTATATGATATGATAGAACCCAAAATCCACTACCAAAGAGCACAGTATGGACAACTTCTCTCTGAAAGATTTTATCGCATGTTAAAATATTCAGACCGTTTTTTCTAATACCTAAGCCGGACGACGCATTCAAAATTCTTCTCCCTTTGCCAATCTATATTATGAATCGCCGTGCACTTCATGGTCCGCGCCATTTTGTTCCGGTGCCGAGGCAGCTGGGTACCCTATTTTTTTTATATTTCTCCCAGAGAGTTTTATTTTTCATATTAAAATACCTGTATTATTACTTTCCGAGTCATAGTTTATAGTTTTCCAACTTTACAATTTATAATTTGCTGATTTTTCGTTTGATCGGCGATGTCCGCCGCGTGCAGTGTCTGCTACTCGGCGTTTTGGCGGGAAATTCTGCAGCGCCCTCTATTGACAGTGACCGTAACTAAAATATGTCAGGTTTTGCTTGAAGTATGAAATGAAATCATCTGAAGCTACGCCTTTGCGTGCGTCAATTCTAATGCGGTTTGGATTTTTAGAACCGCCACAAGTTCCTCTACATGCTTCTCAATTAGCTTTCGAATTTTTTAACAAATGAAGATTTTGCGACAGGTAGAAATTATAATTTTTATGGCAATGTTTTTCGCTGAATTTATACTATCTTTTGCTCAGTATGAAATGAAATCATCTGACGCTACGCCTCTCCGTGGGTCAATTCTAATGCGGTTTGGATTGTTAGAACCGCCACAAGTTCTTCTACATGCTTCTCAATTGGCTTTCGAATCTGTTAAGAAATGAAGATTTTGCGACAGGTTGAAATTGTTGTAATTTTTTGTCACTTTTTTTTCCCTGAATCTATGCTATCTTTTGGTAAGTATGGTACCTTTTACTTTTCTTCATTTTCTCTTCCTACTTATTTCTGTTTCATTCTTCAATGCGCTCTCTTATTATATTTGTTTTTTTCTTTGTGCATCATTTAAAAAAAAACTTTCAACGTGTGCCTCCGACTCCTATATTGTACATTTTATACCTGCACCCTGCATTCTTTCTTTGTTTGTGCATCCTATATTCTCATGCATTTATTCTCTATTCTTTTTGTTTTCTGTGCATCCTTTCTGTGGTCATTCCTTATTGCATTTTCTTTAATTTATAGATTTTCATTCTTTCATTTTGTGTGCATCTTCAAATCATCTTTTTTAAATTCTCTGTACATATTCATTGTCTTTCTTGGTCTTTTTTTTTTTTTTTTGCACTATATATCTTCAATAACTTCTTTATCTCCAGTATTGTATTCATTTTCAGTGTCCCAGGGTTTACTTCAATAACAAAAGAAATTATTCACATGTTTTTGATTTAAAAGGTCAAGGGGGTATTTCTACTTGGTTTTAAGAGAATATTTTAGTTGATACAGATTTCTCTTTTTCCCTGATTTCCCCTTCTCAGCACGATTTGATTTATAGTTTTATTGCTTAATTTTCTCATTTATATCAGTTGTGTCTGTTTTCTTCCTTTTTTTTGCATTCTCACATGAATTAAACTAATATGCCGTAAATGTTGACTCTCTTATTCCACTAATTATCACTTATTTGAAATTACAATCCAATTCCGTGCATAGCACGGCGGGCGGCTAGTGTTTTACAAAACGCGCGAGTCGTCATCACCAAAGAGACATGGTCAATGGAAGCTTTTGCTTGACTCTAGCAATCCCCAGTCAATTAGAACACCAAATCTTTAGAATATCTTTCATGATTCTCTTCTCACCAAATACTAAAGGTGCACTTACTGGCGTTGAACTGGAAGCGCCACCTATTTCAATACTCATGAACTCTTTTATGATATCTATCAGTTTTGAACTTAGATCAGGCATGCAGCCATTGCTAGATCCTCAGCATACACAGAGGGTGATGTGGGTTTGCAACTGATTAGGCAACCGAGCTTCAAATCTTCTAATTAGACAATCAAGTCATAAATGAAGGTAACACTTTTGGTGAGAAAGAGGAATCCACTCTGATGGACCCTGCATTCCGGGCCTCCATTTCATTGGGTGCCAGATGTCTTCCCCTCCATCTGAATTTTGAAATTCCGCTTTTCTTCACTTTTTCTGCCATATTGCGTCTAAGTCATGACTAGCCAGTTGTAACTGGTGGAGGAAACCGGAGTACCCGGTGAAAACCATCACCTAACCCCAAGTCACTGGTAACTTTCTCACATGCCCCGTGTGGGATTCGAACCTGGACAGTGCTGATAGACAGCTGGCAGTCTGTGGCAACACCTTAGACCACACGACCATCAGGGCAGGCCCTTCCCCTATCTTACCTTGCACATGAACCCCTGATATGCACGATACATCGTCCTCCACATTTTACTATTTATGCCAATATTTTATATATGTTATATAAAAAGTCCATTATTACACACAGTGTGGAGCCTACCCTGATGGCTGTGTGGTCAAAGCTGTTGCCACTGACTGCTAGCTGTCTCCTAACTTTCATGGCTGCGTGGAACAGGTGTGAAGACTTGCAGGACATGCTAACATGTTTTATTTCATGTTTTTTTCGTTTTTTCATTGACATTTAATTATTGTTTTATCTATTTAAGTAAAATCCTCACTGTTATATATTCCTCATCAAATACTGTTAAGTCGGGTCAGCCGTGAAAAAAATAAGAGTGATTTTGTTCCCGTCGGGTAGTTTATTTTGAGTCTGGCGGATCCGGCAAAGTACAAGCAGGAAATAAGATTTGTAAATGTTTTAACTAGTCTCTTATATCTATGATTTAAGACCAATATTACACATACAGCAATAATAAAATAAACCTTAATGACCGTTCAGCAGGGTATTGTGTGTATCCATTGTACATCTTCAGGCATCTCGGCTAGACATGATGCCCTCGGTTGTTTATTGAATACACATAATGCCCGTATTTCTAATTTATTATCACAAAGAAATATCATAATTTAACTTCCCATCTTCATTACGACTCTAATTACGGCAGAAAATATGATTTCCCGTATTTTTGATCATGTTAGTATCAGGATCTAACCCCATTTCTTTATTCTCGTCCTCTTTCGGTTGTTGCCTTTATGACAACCAGCTACATCATAGACATCATAGACATAACAACACTCGTAGGAACCATCTCAGTGAATGGGTCGTGAGATGGTTGGACAGGCTAAAAATAGCCTGACAACCATATGCTAAGTACGTTCAGATTGTTTAACATACCGCTATCACTTTTATAAATTGCACTTACCGCAATGTATGACGACAGCTGATACAGACAGCTCCGTCCTTATAAAAGGCTGCCATTAATAAAATTGTATTTTTAATGAAGATAATTAATTCTAATGATCATTTATTTTGTATGATTTTAATAACTCCGTCACAGTCAATAAATATACATACATTTACAAGTTGTCATACATAGAATATACAATACTGGGGTCACTGGTACGTTTTGACATTCAAAGATAAGAAATTAGTGTTTGAATTATTCATGTTCGCCACAACTTCGAAGTAGCACCCGGGAACACTGACAGGGAAAATTAATTTTACGTTTAAGATGGCGTGTGTGGTTAATTTGTGACGATAGGATCCTTTTTAGATGATTGCATAAGTTAAAGATTACATATTTTTCATCATGATCAAAAAATTGTGAATGTCAAGGTTATCACCAAGCAGAGTGAGGGACAATGTATTATGAAAACACTTCGGTAGGCTTGCACAAAATAGCAGAATATGTTATTGGCCCTTTCTCCCTATCGAATTTCATCAAAACATGGTCGCTTCAAACATGCATTTAGGGTATGAACTAATAACGAGTTTGCTTGAAATTCAATATGGTATTTCGGGGGAGAGGGTATCACACTGTTTCCAATTTTGACTTGATTCAAATCGAATTCTGGAATCCGAAAGTTGAAAAATACTTTTTATTTTATTTTCAACACGATAAAATGGAATAAACGGTTATAAATCATTTCCCTCTATATTGATATTTCCTCCACATTTGTGAAATTTAAAGGTTACCTGTGCATAATTGTGGGTAAGTGATTCGTTTAAAACACATTTTCACCGATAAATCTAACACCCTTCTCTAAGGGTATTTTGTGATGTTTAATGTATTCCTCATCAGGAGATCTTCAAGGCAATGTGTACTTTGTATAGGCAAAATCATCAAATAACATCAGGGCAGTGGAAAAACTGTGTCAGAGAATTTAATCCCACAAGCCACCTTGATGAGTTTCTCTAAATCAAACCATTGCCATCATTGCTAGTGACTGGTCGACTGGTTGCTTGGCTGCCCAGTCAGGATAATAAGGCATAAAGAGATCATTACCCATTTCTGATATGACATAATAGGGGTGCAGTTATAATTATGCTCAGAAAAAAAAAACAGTTTGCAATGCGGTTGTGTAAAATGTCCGGTCTGCTCGCATATCTAGTGCAGGAATTAGATGTCTTAAATGTATGATTGTCCTGCTAAACTAGTGCTACCTGTCTAAGCCAAGTGATACGGAGAGCAAGGGGAGGAGTAGGGTAAATTAGATGCTTGGATGAGAAGAATGGGTTTTTAACGTCGCTTTCAACACTTAAGGTTATATTGCAACGAGATTAGAAATCCGGAACAAGGAGGAAATTCCCTACTATTGGCGAACAGTTCCAATGGGTCTGCCAGTTGCAGTTGCACCATCGACAACATTTAACAACGTTGAACATCTATAAAGCAACCAGGTCACCAAACCGGACCTACAACCTCAAGCTAGGGAACGACATTCTTAATACTAGGCCACAGCTACAACAAAGTTACAATTCAAATTGTTTTCAATTCGTAGGCAGCAATATAGATCCTATCATCCTTGTGAAGAAAGAACCTGAGCTTTCTCGAAAGAAGCAAGCCAGGAAAAATATCCCCCATCGACTCCACAAAGAGAAATATTCTTATTCTATAGAGCATGACTAGGTGGGTTATATTCTGCATTGCAATACCTACTGTGTGGGATAACAAAGAAATCATGAAGTTCATGAGGATATAGGCAGTTACCATTACAAAGAACATGTGGAGAAAGGGAAGAACAAATACACTTTTTTGAGGAAACGCGGAAGCATCTAATAGGTTCACCGTCAGAAGAAAGGAATCATATAAACTCTTAAGCGGTGAATCAAATACACCATCAATTGGATCTAAACTGAGGATGCTGTGAAATAATTTGCTGAGGAAACCAAAGATGAATAAATAGAATATCATGAATGCCCCAACATCGTGAATAAGTCTGCGGAAGATGATTGCATACGCTGAAATGATGGGGAAAATCTGGAAGAAAAACATCATTGATCCCATGTTAAGAAGGTACAGTAGTGCGTATATGAAACGAGTAACCTCTGCATTGTGACTTACAATGAAAAAACAGTAGAATATCAACATGTACAGAATCAGGTACATGAAAGTATGATCATGGGTGGTAACTAGAAGTACCCCTTTTGATCTGATTGTATTACTAACAGAACATACCTTTCTGATATCCTTAAAGATTTTACGATATTTTGTAATGAATACTACAAAGAATACAAGTTGCATTAATATGCATAAAGTGCTGTTGATAATGAGATACCATGTCAGTATTTGGTGTAGCACTGGACTATAGAAGTAATTACAACTTCTGTTATTGAATAAGATGCTATAAATACCCATAGAGTCTTGGGAGTTGTCTTCGGAGAATTGACAAGGAAAGATCAGAAAAATGGCAATGTGAAATAACATTCCAAAAAAACTCCAAAACGCTATCATCCAGCGAAGACTCTTGAATTTACAAGACATCCATTGTTGGATGACGTTGGAATCTAATAACTTTTTCGACTCTGGATCTGAGAACAATGAAAGATGACCCATCTCAGTCAATATCATCAATGGGTGAAAGAAAGTATTTCTCTTTGCTTTCCCCTCGTAATCGGTGACGTCATACAACACATGACTATGCAATCCATGGTTGCCACGCTCGAAACGTGTCACTTGATTAACTGAAAGCAGCCAATGGACAAGCGCAAATTGCTGACACAGACAAGCTAATTCCAGTGGCCGAAAGCCGTGATCATCTTCCATGAAGAGTAACTTTCGTTTTGAGGTTATGTCCAGCTCATTGAATAGATACTCTAATATATCAATAAAAGGTCCGTTTTGATTCAACACACTTCCCCAGATAAGAGCGTGAATTACATTACTACCATTGGTGTCTATGGTAAGTAGGTCACAGTGTTCCTCCACAAGAACTCTCACTGCTTTCAGGCAGCCACCAGATGCTGCAATACAAATAGGCATATGGAATGTTGTCATTTGCAGCATCTTCCTTGTTTTGGAACAGGTAGTTACGATGTCCCGATAATCAATCCTCTGATTTACCAAGTCCCTAGCATTGTTAGTGAAGTCATTTTGGATGATATTTCTCAAACTAATGTCGTCATTCTCGACAAGAGCTCTATAAAAATCATGATTATATTTGCTTTCAGAGTATGTGTCATCTGGTAGTTTCATGCTGGCGACCTTGATAGATCGCATAGTACCAGATCTCTTAGATCACGACAACATCAACGTCATGTTACAGGGTTGACTTTACGCATTAGGAAGTTGTCATCAGATACTTGATGTTAGGCGTTAATTTTTACCGGATACCTTGCTTTACACTTTCATTGACAACAACTTTGCCACGTCGCAGTCTTATTATGGCAGAAAAAGTGACTAAATATCTGCCAATTAAAAGTCTTGCAATGGTGAGGTATAACCTAACCTATCCCGTACGTGTAGGATTGCGATGTAGGATATCTCTTCAATCCTCTCTAGAATCAATTATGGATTACTACTGACTGTGTGCTGTCTCTTACCTCTGTACCAGGTTCGAATGCCGGCCGGGGCATGTGAGAAAGTTGCCAGGGAGTTGGTGTTATGTGTTGGTTTGGTCAGATCTAGTCAAAACAGAAAAAAAAATCATAGTCCATAATCACTAGACAGACATGCGGTGTTGTGCAGTAATATCTTACTTTTCGCAGCTGGAGAAAAACTTGTGAAATAATTTCTTAAGTTGAGTGAATAGCATCCGGGTCCTATAATAGCTTATATTCTCTTTGGGATAGATCCTATGCTGATGAAAGCCCAAAGATGCCAAAAATGAAGAATTCTATCACATACGCATTCAATGAATCATGGGTCACTTCTGGTCAATACATTTTGTGTGATAAATGTAAAGTTTATGTTTAAAATAGAGCAATGCTTAGGTGTATACTATGAATGAAATTGTTTTTTTTGTTGTGTTGAACAATCACTCCTTAAACGCCTTTCTAATATTGTTCCTACTGATATAGGTTAGGTTGCAGTGTATGTCCTTGTACTCCATAGCTGACAACACTCATAGAGATCCGCTGTGGCTTAGTGGTTACGATGCCTGGCTCCTAAGCATAAGTTTGCAGGTTTGAGTCTCCGATGAATCCCTAAGAGAGCTGGCCTGTCACTCTATGATTTTGCAGCGTTGTGGGGGCGGTCTATAGTCCTTCTGCAACTGAAAGATCCCTTGGAACTATTTGTAAAGAGAAGGGAATTTCTTCCCGGTTCCGAATTTCTATCTCGTTGCGATATGACCTAAACCATTGAAAGTGACGTAAAACCCAATTCCTTCCTTCCTTCTGACGACACTCCTAAAAAAACGTTCTTAACGTCTGGGTTATCACTGATGTCCCTACTTTTTCTCCATATGTTATTTCGTTATATAACCAGCGCTTTTGGTAATAAGATTAATATCTTATCAAACATATGCTTGCCCACAAGCACCAATCCTGGTATCCTATCCGTTTGTTATTGCCATAATTCTCCTGTTTTGTGCTCTTGTGTTGATGAATGTTGTAGTGCTTTTTATGCAGCTTCTACAAAAACATACTAGCTACATGTAGAGAAGTCACTCAAAGCCTTGCGTTGAAATGGAATATGTAGAATGTGCCACGCCCAAATAAATGAGGTTTGTGCTGTATATCTAGGAATGTGTCGATTACATTCTAAAACATTCAATTAGACAGTCACTCTATCCAGATACAGATATTGTTCAGGTGTCAGTTGTGTCAGAAAATAAGGCAGCTGATGATATTCAAGCAACAAAGTGCTTCCTTTCAGCAAAACACGTCACTCGCCATATGCAAACACTTAAAAATGTACTCGATTTGTGGTTGCCATGGATCTGAGTGAGAGCCTTGCACAGGCAGTATTGATGTCGAGCACTGAATTTGTATTTCCATTATGTATATGGGTAATTGCAATGTCAACATGAGACACAGCGATTCCATTTGAACACTCTGCTAGATGGATTTATCAAGGGAATTGATTGCAAAACAAGCATATCCATCATTTTCATGGCCACATTTGCAAACTGTCATTAGCACTAAAAAGTTGCCAATATGCCGTGAGGATTTAATTTTTTTTTTCACATATATATATACATACATATATATATACATACATATATATATACATATATATATATATATATATATATGTATATATATATATATATATATATATATATATATATATATATATATATATATATATATATATATACATACATATATATGTGTGTATATGTATGTATATTGATAGATAGATGGATAGATAGATAGATAGATAGATAGATAGATAGAATGAACGAATGAATAAATAAGTGTTTGAAGGCACATCGACACACAAATGTCATTTAGTGCCATATTACCTTAAAGTAGTCCTTTGTCACTGTTGAAGAACAATGACAAAGCATAATTATTCTAGGTGAAAGGAGAAAAGGAGGGAGAGTAAGACCAGAGCCTTTAGATCCAATGCCGACCAAGGAATATTTTAGATGCCGGGTCTCCGTAGAAAGATCCACACATCCACCTTCTTTTATAATGCTGATGTGCCGTGTGCAAGGAAATCCCCCATTATTATACTCTTTAACCACTTGAAACTATAATGCACTGCACATACTAAAGTAATTTGAATGGAAAAATGGAAAAATCCACGGCGAACTGCAGATAAAGTTTGGTGTGGGAAGCAAAAATTACATTCAGTTGGACATTAAGTGGACAATAAAATATATTACATAAATAAAATATGACTTATCAGTGTATCCAAGTTCACTATATCTATCTTGTTTAGTTTCCCAGAAAAAGCTCAGGATAACTAGTTAATTAGTTTCGAAAGTCACACTCGTTGCATTACCTATCAGGTATCTTGTGTTTTGTATCTATAAAACTGATATCTATTAAATATTTTGTTTTGCATTATTCTCAAATTCTTGTTTTTGCTTGTATTGCCTATCGGTTCTGTGTTCAAACAGTAATGTACTACAGATGTTTTGGTAAATACATTTATTTATAGTCAGCAAACATACAAATACAAATGCTGAAGTAACAATGTAAAAATTGCTGTGATGAATAAAAAACGCAATAAATGATACAAAAATGCATTTCCATTAAGTTATTGCTGTAGATCTGTCATTCTTGATACAAATTAGGGTTTCTTACTTTTCTGTTCTTCCCCCTTTCTGTGCAGGGTTATTAAATAAAACTATGTGAATTCATATCGGAGAGAGAGAGAGAGAGAGAGAGAGAGAGAGAGAGAGAGAGAGAGAGAGAGAGAGAGATGCATAACTTACCTACTAAAATCAGCTATACACAAAAAAGGAATGTCTTCTATACTACCAAAATGCTAACAATCACAATGAACAGTACAATCAATCCCTAAAGATTTTCACTTTTTTAAACAAATGATATTGATTCTAGCACCACCAGGTTTTTAAGCCATTACTGATTACAGTCCATTTGAATTATTAAGTTAATCTCAAGACAAAATAGAAAAATATAGCACATATAATCTTAGATGAATAAATTAAATGGATATGAAGCGAGACACCAATTACTTTATGCGCTACTGTGAAGGGCTGGCAATGACATGGGTCTTGAATCTGACATATGTGTGACGTCACTAGGAGACAAAGACGAATGAGGGCTCTCGTATCGTTAACATTACAGAGAAACTTGCACAGAAGGTGACTTTTGGGCTAATCGCCGCAGCCAGCCTGTTCGGGTTGACCGGCTGGTGTCATACCCACTTGTTTTCATTTATCTAAGATAGAATTTACATATCGGCGTTGATTCTCTTGTAGTTCAAATATGATATCTTGTTTAGTTTTGGACAATACCGGTATGAGGTTTGTCCTTATGTCGTCAGGGGGCGCTACAGGCAAGGTTGGATTTAACAGTTTATCACCTGCTCTGCTGTAATTCTCTATGCTGATTGTTCAATAGGCGTTAGACCTGGAGCTCGTCACACTTTGTAGATTCAATATCGAACGGCAGAATTCAATATCGAACGGCAGGATTCAATATTACCACTTGGGCGCCAGCCTCGTTCTGAACTCCAAATTTATTTGAAATATTTTTGAGATGTATTTGTTAGTTTTCCTTAGCATGAAAGAGCAGGTGATAAATTTGTTGCGCCCTGATGGAAAGTGCAATCCGGTCTGCGGTCTGCCCTCATGGGATCTGGATGACTTCGGTTGGGTAGCAGGTCGGATTGCACTTTCCAACAGGGCGTAACTAATAGTATTTCGCATTCACCTGGCCGGAGATCAGACGCTGCACCTTGGCCGAATACTCTCAATTACCACTTGGTGGCAACTCACCTCTCTTGGTTCCTCAGTTTTTATGCTCTGCAGAAATTTGCCACCAAATTGTAACGCTTCCAGGATACCATTAGACAGAGACTGTCTATGGACAAATTGTATCTTACCCTTTACCCTTATGCTACTAGTGGCTAATCTGGCCAATAAAAATGAAACAAAAGCCCTAAAAAACTGAAACCCTGGGACATTGGTACTCATTTGAGAGTACTCAATGAGAGCTATGCAATGAATACCAACATGACAGGGTTAATATATTTTTAAAAAATGTTTGCGTCCTTGTACTATGGACAAACGTAGCCTCAGCATTGGAAGGGTTAAGAAATTCAAAATGTACCAACTTCGATAAAGTAGGTCACCAGAGGCTCCTTCGAAAATTGGAATTCTACGGAATCAAGGGCACAACTAACCGATGGATAGCCAGCTTCCTTCGCGACAGAAAGCAATCGGTTGTTGTAGAAGGAGAGAAATCGGAGTACATGGAGGTCCTCTCTGGTGTGCCGCAAGGCTCGGTACTCGGCCCATCCGTCTTCCTCTTCTATATTAACGACATATGTGACAACCTATCCAGCACAGTACGGTTATTTGCAGACGACACCATCTGCTATCTTGCCATCAAGAAAAAACAAGATTCGCAACGACTGCAAGAAGACCTAGACAGACTGGGAATGTGGGAACGAAAATGGGAAATGGAATTCCACCCAGACAAGTGTGAGGTGATCCATATTACCCACAACAAGAACGTTATTCAACACCAATACTCTGTTCATGGCCACATACTCAAGTCCGTCGACTCTGCTAAGTACCTGGGGGTAACCATCTCCTCAGACTTCAAATGGAACTGTCACATAGACAACACCGTCGCAAAAGCCAACAGAGTCCTGGGTTTTCTAAGAAGAAACGTCAGAGTTAAATCGACCGAGCTAAAAGAGAAAGCATTCAAGACATTGGTTCGTCCAACCCTGGAGTATGCAGCAACAGTCTGGGATCCTCATTCAGCCCACAACATCAACCGTCTAGAAATGGTACAGAGTTGGGCTGCTCGTTATACTGCTTACGTATGGGACAGACACGCCAGCGTAACAGCCTTACTCCAGATCCTAGGCTGGATCACCCTCCAGGCAAGAAGGAAAATCGCAAGACTGGTAATGATGTACAAGATCACCAACGGGCTGGTAGCAATACCAGTAGCCGAGTACATCATTCCAACGACGAGACCCACCCGTCACTGCCATGAGTTGGGATTTCACATACCACAATCGCGTACAGAATCCCACAAGTATTCGTACTTTCCAAGGACAGTGAGGGAGTGAAATGCCCTACCGGTTAACATACCGAAGGTCGAGACCCTGAAGGCATTCAAGGAGGGACTAAAAAATTACTACAGTGTCTAATTCAAACAGGCTGGTTTTTATCCTAAATAACTACCTAATTTGCTTTTATCTGTATCTATTCTATGTATCTTTTCTTACTAACTAGCACTCATCCCTGCCTGTGTCTTCATCAGAAGTTAGGCAGTGTCAACTGGAAGAAGAAGAAGAAGAGTCAAGGTAGGAATCGCTGTTTTTCTTGGAGCTACTGGAGCAACACCTAGGTTTCCTACCATACAACATGAGGATCACCAGCAGTCACGTGGTGCATTTACTGATATCGCCCTTAGAGGGCGTCTGTGTAAAGGTTAAACAATATCCCTTATAAGGTATTGCTGCACACGGCCCTCTTCCGGTATCCATATTTGGGTAGCATTTTCCCCATAGAATGTGGTATCCACACAGAGTAAAATACTCTTAACCAGGGGGGTCGAGCACTACCTACAATGCATTGCGCGATGAAGATTTGACGTCATGAGGGTGGCGCACGCTTAAATTGACCAGAAAAAGGCACACACGCCATCGCAAATATACACTGCTTAATTTAATTAATGCATGCCCTTGTTGTAATAGTATTTTTATGTAGCTGATCTTATTCATTCAAGACCTTCGGTTAACGTGGCAGCCTATAATATCGATCATTAAAGCGCGTAGAATTTGGGGTGTAATTTTTCACTTTTAGTGTTAGTCGCGCGAACCCTTTACTTAAAGGAACGCCAGCGTTCCACCTTTAAACCTATGACGTCGTGGACCATCTCAAACGAAAAAGCGTCATCTCAAGTTTTTAAAAAGTTAGTGAACTCCAGTGAACTCCCGGCTAGTTTTTGAGATATGGATGGATATCTTTAGGCCATTTAGTGTTTAAAAAATCTTCAAAAATGATGGCATATTTTATTTTCATTTT
Source organism: Maea johnstoni (assembly GCA_963942565.1). Lineage (NCBI taxonomy): Eukaryota > Metazoa > Annelida > Polychaeta > Spionida > Magelonidae > Maea > Maea johnstoni. The sequence continues at coordinate 15,102,965 of OZ012696.1, read as the reverse complement.
AAGCCCCAGTCAATTAATCCCATGGAGGGGGAGGGGGGTCGGGAAATGGTCGGGCTCCTGCAGTAAATTACTGCTTAGTACACCAAATCTATTTTCCCGTTTCTGATGGCATATGGACGGTAGGGTTTAGTCCCATCTCTTATAAAGTATGTTAGCAGATTTACGCCTGATACTAAAGCGGAAGCATCTTGCTATAATCTGGGCACATGCAGACAGTTGGGAAACGTATTTTTCCTCTTTTCAATCACCGACGGCTAGCTCTATTTATTGCCGTCATAAAAGTCAGCTCCGTTTAATTGGAATATATTAGACTCTTTTCACCTCCAGCCGGCGGTCGAGTGGGAAAAGTTGAAATTGTCCGCCATATTGATTTTGTAAAAGTCGGATTTATTTACAGAACGGAAATTTGGATTAGCGGAAATGCAACAAGTGTCAAGTATATTATCAACCTAAATAGTATGTTTTGCTTCTATTAAGAAATATCCAGAATATTTGCTGGAATATAGCATAGTCACTTTCAGGACCAAGAAGCCTAGCATTGGTTCCGTTGGTGGGTTTTATGCTAAACCACCGCTGCTAACATAAGATTAGAGGATGGCATTGAACCTTACATGTGCAACACAGAACATTCACAATAAGATATCGTTGCATATATAGTAAGGTTCCGTCAATATTATTGAACTAACCAAAATGTTGCCTCACGGTATAGTGACATTAATAATCAGTAGAACCGGCTGATAGGCCTGGCAAAGGGCGGGGATGATGAATACCCCCATAATCCTCCTTAAAAGTATCCTATTTACTTGTTTTTGATTAGCCCCGATCGGCCGCAAAACAGTGGGGACTATTATACAAATATGCCATGCCAGTGTGGGTAACATGATGGAATGTTTCCCCGAGGGAGGACGGTTTTCCCGAGGGCGGAGCCCGAGGGAAAACCATTCTCGCGAGGGGAGACATTCCATCATGTTACCCACACTGGCATGGCATATTTGTTTTATTATACCGAACAAACCCCATTTGTAATACTTTATTATACCTCACTTGAAGATCGTAAGCCGTGATTGGCTGACTTAACAGTTAACAATCATCATGTTGCCTGATGCCATCAGTGAGGGCTTCATGTTGCCCGTTGCCACTAGCGACACCTAGCGGGGAATGTGTGAATCACCAGTCATCTGTGACCTTGCTTTGTTTAAATTACAAATGGGGTTTGTTCGGTATAATAAAACAAATATGCCATGCCAGTGTGGGTAACATGATGGAATGTCTCCCCTCGGGAGAATGGTTTTCCCTCGGGCTCCTCCCTCGGGGAAACATTCCATCATGTTACCCACACTGGCATGGCATATTTGTATAATATAGCATAGCAATAGTGCGAAATGTTGTGTGACAATTCAGCATGTGTATTAGGTTCACGAAAGGTTGATCACATACGTATGGGATGTCATATGTTCCATTCAGCTTGTAAAATTGTAAAAAGAAATATTGACCCTGGTGAGTTGACTCAGTTAAAGCGTTAAACTGAAATTAGGATATGTTTATTTTTAATTTTGAAATATTAACACGATTTGAATGCGCCAGTTAAAGACAGAAGTCACAGAAACAAACATATCTTATATGAATAAAACATGTATATTAATCCAATATCTATATAGTGCTATATTAAATCAGAGGCATGAAGAGATCTCTCCATGTCCCTGGTTAAATCGATTTGCCAGTGTGTTTAGATACTATTGACAAATGGACGTTTTTAATGTCAACCTAGTCTACAGCTTAAGTCACGACAACTTAAGACTGTAGATCGACTTTCATGAGCTTGAACCTTGGATCTGCGATGAACTTTTGTGCGCAAAAACTGAACTTTAATGCGATAAACATTTGCTCACTGAATGAGTACTGACGATGAATACTGTGCTGCAGATAAGTAGGGCAGTCCCACTAGTCAGGTCTGTCAGTTAAGCTAAGACCATAATTAAAATTGATGTTTATGTTATTTCTAATGTTGCGTTATTTTATATGAAAATAATATGAACTGCAACATGTATATGAGTTTGTGCTGATCGTATCTGGTGGCGTATGCGTATTACATCAAGATAGAGTTGTGGTCCAAGCAAATGTGAAACGATAGGATATGAATCAAGTGAAAAGCCGTTGACCACATTTTTTCATCGCCAACATGGCCAGTATCATGACTTTGCTGAGGCCGGCGATGTGGCTGTTTTTGCTCATGACATTAGACCGTTCGCCCGAGGGGGAATCCCTTTGTATCTGCAGGTGTCATGCATACGATTTGTAATAATAGAGAACTCAGGACGTTATTGCGCCAATTCTTCGTTTATTTCGCGAGCTTGCTCGACTTCCAGTTCCTGCGCCTTCTCAATACGGGTTATTTGTAACAGGTTAGGGCTGTTCACTTTAAAAGTGTGGAGGAGGGGGAACGAAAGGTATTTGGAGGGGGAGGGGCATAATTCTGAATCAATTTATCCCATTAGATTACATATGATTTCTGGCAGGAGGGGGGTTGGGGTGTCGAATTTTTAATTGTCTTCCGTTCCTCCCCTCCACCACACTTTTAAATGGACCGGCCCTTAGCAGAATGTGGAGAGAGAGAGAGAGAGAGAGAGAGAGAGAGAGAGAGAGAGAGAGAGAGAGAGAGAGAGAGAGAGAGACCACGTAACCGCACCGATAACCTTTCAATTCGTCTTTTTAACTTAAAAACGTTCCATTATGATCATCTACCAAAATAGGGTAGATGACCAGTTTTTGTCTGTAGAATTTAGTGAGATAGACTTATTTCTCTTGCACATGGCGATGGGTCGCGGGCGCCCTGTCTTTGCACAACTTCCCGTGTCCTACCAAAATATTACACCCTCAATCCAAACTTTCACCTTTTGAATGGAGTCTTTCTGGACGCGAGGTTCCAGAACCCGCCGTTAGGCGGCTTCAAACACGTCGAAAGCCTTTGTGGAACGCCTGGGATTGTTTCATTACTGAAAACTTGGTTCTTCCAGTTATGTATGATAGCGTCCACTCTGTTTTGGTCAAACAGCATGGATACATTCAATGGACTAATTGTACTAAGAATACACTTTTAGGAAATTAAATAACCTTTTCTAAATCAGTGAAATTAGCGATTTTACAGTTTTGATGACGTCACAAGTAATTGTAATATTATAATACGCGACAGTGGCGACGCGTAGCGGCCGGGCGTTCATTTACACTACAGACCTGTAGTGTAAAATGAACGCCGAACACGAACACGTTACAGTCAACCCCCCCCCCTACTACACCCATTCTACTGCCGACACATGGCATCCAACCCTAGTTCCGAAAAACTCTGGATTTACGAAGATGTACGTATCTCTTACTAGTACATGAACTTACATGTCTTCCTTAATGTAGGTCACATCTATTCTTAGCCGAGTACCTAAGTACAGATATCTTTGAAATCCAAACGGTGTAAAAGGCGTATTGAGGACCTTTTATTGACATTCTTCGCTGTATTAACCTTTACTTTGGTATCATATCATCCTTGAAATTTCACAAGATTTTAAATGAATTTACAGACAATTTTCGTCGTCATATTGTAAGGAACAGTTTTCATCGACATATTTCCATTGATATTTAGTAGGCCCATCACGTTAAAGTGTTTTACATTCAATATTTGTGAGACCACATGTTGACTCGTAGCATAGTGAAGTGAATGCCCCAGTGCAAATATACATAGGGCGTCTTAATGCAAATGGGGCTCTTGCATAGCAAATATTCTATTAACCCTTTTACGACAGGAGTGCACACATATTCCGACATAACTCTTCAAAAACTATTTGAAGACCGATTGGTGGACTATTGGTAGAACGAAAACTTTCAATCAAATAATTTTCTGAATGTTGTTTAATTGTCAAAATATTTCCATATGTGTCTGGCTGACTGAAATCTCTTGATGTGAATGGAGTAAAGCCATACGATCTTTCAGAAACAAAATACACACGATCAGAATTTCAGAAAGTTAGACAAACAGACCTTCAGTCTCTCGACCTACATTACTTCCTTTCCCTTTATTCAAATTTCTATTTATATCAACATGCCCTTTTTCAATTTACCTTACACTTCGAATGTATTTTTCTATTTTTAATTTTTTCAATTCGGTCGTTACGTTTATATTTCATTTTTGAAATGGTAGTGTATTTGTGTAAAAAAATCCTCTTGTATATTTGTAAAATGATATATATTCTGGCGCTAGTACATGTAGTACTACCGGCTGATTCTAAAAATAGAGCATAGAATTGCCAGGTCAGAGAGTAGAGGGTGGGAGAAGCGATCTCCTGTGTGCAAATATATGTACACCGTTATGCAAAACACACAGGTACAATACATACACTAACTCTACCACGGAAGATGCTGGGAAAACCCTGATGGTGAATTATCCTACGCAAGTCAGATACACAATGAATGCGACGTATAAGAGAACACTTTGAAATTGAGTCTGGAGAGAAGTACATAGTGACTGCCTGCATTTGGAGAGGTATAACCGAACCCATTGGTATGGAAGCATGGGAGAATGGCATGGAAACTACATATTGAGAAGTATAAGAAAAACATTTGATATAGAAGCACGAGAGAAATGTAAGATAACTACATATGGAGAAGAATAAGAAAAACCTTTGATATAGAAGCACGAGAGAGGTACATGCTAACTACATATGGAGAAGTATAAGCGAACTATTTGATATGGAAGCACGAGAAATTGACATGATAACTACATATTGAGAAGATTAAAAAGACCTTTGATATAGAAGCACGAGAGAGGTACATGCTAACAGCATATGGAGAAGTATAAAAAAACTGATATGGAAGCACGGAAAGGATACATGATAATTCCATATTACGAAACATATATGAAGTGTATGATAACTTCACTATGTATGCATACACATATAGGTGAACTCGTTAAAGTGGAATACATTTACTTGGAGGAATTCAATGATAACGTTACTACGGATGCTGTAGAGAATATCCTAATATGGAATAAGGATACGTGAGGAAAGTATAGTGTGATTTTATTGCTGGATATATAAAGGATTTATAGTCTGCCCTAGCCAGTGGTAAGTGGTGGAAGAAATATGAGTACCCGGTGAAAACCACCGCATAATCCTTAGTCTAAGAAAACTTTCTCGCATGCTCCGGCTGGGATTCGAACCCGGACTGTGATATAAGAAACTGAGCAGTCAGTGGCAACGCCTTAGACCACTCAGCCATTAGGGCAGGCCCTCACAGGTGAGATACAGCTAGCAGTCAGTGGCAACGCATTAGACCCCTCGGCCACCAGGACCGGCCCTCACAGGTGAGAGACAGCTAGCAGTCAGTGGCAACGCATTAGACCAGTAGGCCATTAGGGCAGGCCCCACAAGGTGCTCACATACAGACATAACGGCATCTAACACGCTCCGATGATGCCCTTGGAAAGACTGTGAGGTTTCCAAGTACACATTATGGCAAAACTACAATTATGTGCAGTCAACGGATACTTTATTCCAGTTGACTTATTCCAGGTTCAATAGATAGTGTGTACAACAAGCATTGAAAGAATGCAATAGGCATGGCAAATAAGTGAATATATCATTGTTATGGAATACTAGTAGTTTGAACTTACATTGCAAAAATGATAGCAATACCTTATGTGTTGTAGTAGTACGTTTATTTGCTGCAGGCATATATGTTACAAGATCGTACACATACTCATGAAATAGTAGAGCAAAACAAAATCTGAACCAGAAAATGGAAAGTTTATATTTCGTGCGAATAAGCAGGGATGGATCATAGAGGTGGATTATATTGAACAGAAAATTTATCCGAACTAAACTGCAGCATGAAAGCTATGATTTAGCTTCAAATGGTAAAAAGGTGACGATAATCTAATTAGTGCTTTTTCGTGTATGTTACTACTCTTCCATGACATTCGCAACAGATCGCTACGATGTCTCCTAATCGTAGGATCATGCTATGTGTATTCTTAGCAGTTCTTATTTTGCAACTTGTAATAAATATGTTTCACGTCCATCGCTATCATCCATGGACTATGATGTACATACAAGAGCAGCTGTTCATACTCAAAGAAGTGAACAACTAGTAACAAATGCGGACTTAGTATTGGCAAATACAACTCAACAGAGAGCACTGTTTAATACTAGTACAACCATAACATTAATACCACTTAAAGGAGCACTCCGGGCTGCAACGAATCACACGACATCACGCAGTATTGCATCCCGGAGTGGTCCTTTAAGTGGTATTAATGTTAAGTTCGTCTCGCCTGTGAAGGAAAAGGGATATCAGATGGTGCTTTCTGTAAAGGAGCGTCGAGAACTTTTCAAACTGGGAAGACTTGTGAACAGAGTTTGTGAAAAGTTGCGAACAAACTACTTCATGTATGGCAAGACCTTGCTAGAGTCGTACAAACACCATGACCTCGGTTTGTGGGAGAGTAATATTGTCATAGTCGTCAGAGGAAGTGACAAGTTTAAACTTCTCCATTCTTTACAGAAGGAAGGTTACGGTGAATACACATTATACAGCGTTGATAGGAGTCAGTTCAAGTACTGCCGTAACAAGGAAATACCTCCTAATACTACTACAAAGAGAAAGGTTGGGAGTATTCTACTCTGTGTGGATATGACCTTTTATGGTGAAAATGTTACCCATATATGGATACCGGAAGAGGGCCGTGTGCAGCAATACCTTATAAGGGATATTGTTTACCCTTTACACAGACGCCCTCTAGGGGCGATATCAGTAAACGCACCACGTGACTCGTTGCTGGTGATTCTCATGTTGCATGGTAGGAAACCTAGGTGTCGCTCCAGTAACTCCAAGAATTCCTCTCCTGAGTCGTTGGTACCTTGTGAATTTCTTAAAGGTAGGATGCCGTTTGTCCATAGACAGTCTCTGACTAATGGTATCTTGGAAACGTTGCAATTTGGTGGCGAAATCCTGCATAGCATAAAAACTGAGGAACCGAGAGAGGCGATCGCATTGCCTTATGACTTGGAGTTGCCACACAATGTTAATTCAGAGTATTTCGCCAAGGTGCAGCGTCTGATTTCCAACCAGGTGAATGCGAATTACACCGTTTAATCCATGCATGCATGTGGCGCCCCCTAACGGCACAAGGAAAAACTCATCTACTGGTGTCTAGTTTGGCAATTTGAAATAAAATTGAGCATAAAACCTGCCAAATGACTGAAACCCTGGGGCATGGGTACTCATCTGAGAGGACTCGGTGAGAGCTTTCCAATGAATACAAACATGACAGGGTTAAGATGTTTTTCAAAGATTGTTTTGCGTTCTTGTGCTTTGGATGAAAGTAGCCTCAGCATTGGAAGCGTTAATCCATCCGTGCCTATTGCGCCCCCTAACGGCACGAAAAAAAAGCATCATAGGTTTTTTCTCAAAGAAATATTATCCAAAACTAAAAAAGGTATACTTTTTAAACAACATGAGAATCAATGCTGGTTTGTAAGTTAATTGTGAACTTTTCAAAATTTCCATTTCGTTTTGAAATTAACACGATAATTCAAAAGGAATGTATGCAGTTATGTTTTTAAACCTGGTGGTGCTAGAATCAAAATGATTTGTTTCAAATACTTTACATCTTAAAGGCACGGTTGTACTGTTTATTGTCATCGTTAGCCTTTTTGTTATAGAGACGACATGGCATTTTTAACATAGCGGATTTTAGTGGATGGAGTTATGCATCTCACTCTCTCTCTCATACAGAATACAGAAAGGTAAGAAACGCCAATTTATATATGAAATTTAGGAATAACATTAAATATATACTAGTTCCCACCTTAAACATAGAATATCAGGAATTGATAGATAGGGAGATAACATAACATTCAAGTTTTCAAAGATGTAGTTTTTAATGCGAAACATAATATGGGCCCTGGAATAGATGGATATAGGAATGAGTTTCTAAAATGCATTTTGAAAGAATTAGAAGAAAGATTGCTTCAACTAATAGTATATTGTAAAACTTAAAGGGCCAAATAAATAAATCTAAATTGACAGAACTGATAAGATGGATACTAAAATCATGGTGTTGCCCTCTATTATTTGGTTTAAATACTACAGAGACAGGGTAGCTCAATTGGTTAGGTGGTGGACCAGCGATCAGAGGGTCGCCAGTTCGATTACCGGCCGGGTGACTTTGGTCTGTTCTTGGGCAAGACAGTAACTTCACATTGCTTCAGTTCACCCAGCTGTGAATAGGGTACCTGGCATTAAGGGCAGAATGGCTATGTGATTGCTTGAACCTAGCGCCGAAATGGCTGCCAAGGTTGCATGCTCCCCAGGGAGTTGAAATCGTTCAAAGATTGAACAGGCCTGCTGGGGAATAAATGTATAGAGTCGTGTGAACATTGATAAAATGGAACAAGACTATAAACCTAACATTTATTTATTTAACAAATTGGCGTCCACTAACTCTTTAAAATTCCATTTATATATTTTTTTCAAGTATATTTACTAGCAGAATATAAATGATCATAGGAAAGTTAATACATTCAGACCAAAATTGATTCATAAAGGGTAGGTTTATAGGTAAAAACTCAAGATTAATTTGATAAATTATAGAATAAAGTAACTATCATAATATCAAAGCTTTAATGATTATAATCGATATTGAAAAATCATTTGCTAGTGTTTCGAGGGAATTAATAAATAAAACTTTAAGATTATTCAACTTCAGTGATGACACAATAAAATGGGTCAAAACTTAGAAAAGCGAGCAACTTCCAGAGTAATTCAAAAGGTTTTTTGTCAAACGAGATTGTTTTGTCTCGACAAGGTGACCCAGGCTCACCTTATATTTTCATACTCGCAGCAGAAATATTGGGAATCATGATCAGATATAATAAGAGTATAAAAGGTATTTTTTTGCAAGATTTAGAATGAATTATGACGGATATCATTTAACGCACACCATCCAGAATCTTTTCAGTACACAGCTGGTTTAATATCTTGCTAATCAATGGTTTAACAGTTTGCCAAGCCTCTTGAATTATCGAGACATAGGTTACATAGCCATAAGTGTGTGGTCGCAGGCGCTATCTGATGTTCTCATATTCTTTGCCATTATAAGAAATTTCAGGGTTATCCTCCCACAGGTATTTTATAGTAACCTTCTTAATTAAAAACACATTTTCAGGAGAAGTACGTGGTTTCCTGCTGAATCTTCTTTAGTGACTTTGATTTCATTTGGCATTCGGCAGAAATTTAGAGCTAGTGTTTTGTTTTATTTTTTCATTTTTCCCAGTAGAAATTCCACAAAGTATACCTTTATTAGAGAGATATTACAAGTACCTTGATGTTAGAACCTTTATGGCAACTGTGTTGAAAGACTTAAAAAAGTACAAAACAGAATCAAGTAACCTCTAGGGATTGAGATGGTTTAGGATATTATCATTGATTGTTGACCAACACCAACCGACGATTATAACCATTAAGTTCCACATTGTTTTTCTAGTTTAATCTTAGCACTGAAAAATCGTCGACATTTATATTTCATATTTTCAATTATATGTAACGCTATCCTGTTAATGCATTTTTACTGTCAGCAGCCTCCCGACGTGGGGCTTGTTACAGAGAATAAAGATGGAAGATGTCCTTGCCCTCAGCACCTAAACAGACTTGATATCATACAAACCTGATTAATGCAAACGGTACACAAAAGAGGTTTCATATTTCGGAATTAAAGGTTACTTCAAATAACAAGATGATACACACACACACACCCACACACACACATATGTATATATATATACACACCCACACACACACATATGTATATATATATATATGTGTATATATATATATATATATATATATATATATATATATATATATATATATATATATATATATATATATATATATATATATATATATATATATATATTTATATATATATATATATAAATGTATATATATATATATATATATATATATATATATATATATATATATATATATATATATGTATATATAGATATATACATACATATGTGTATGAATGTGTGTTTATATTCTATATACTAGTATGTATATGTATGTGTGTGTACGTACATTGGAACAAACCTTTGTGTGAAAAACAAATTAAATCTACACGGGGGATCGGCATTTTCCTTTTAGTGCTAATGACAGTTGTGCTAATATTGCCATTAAAATGATGGATATGCTCATTTCGCAATTAGTTACTTTAATGAATCCAACTGTCTGAGTGCTCAAATGGGATCCTCAGGTCTCATGTTGATATTGCAATTACCATTATACATTATGGAAACATAAATTCAGTGTTAGACTTCACCACTACCTGTGCAACTATATCATTCAAACCCATGGCAACCACAAATGAAAGTCATTCTTAAGTGTTTGCATATGACGAGTGACGTGTTTTATTGTTGATTTGAGGGGGGAGCACTTTGTAGCTTCCATATCATCAACTGGCTTATTTTCTGACATAATGGACACCTGAACAATAGGTGCATCTAGATAGAGAGACTGACTAATTGGATGTTTTAGAATGTAATCTAAGCATTCCTAGATATACAGCATAAACCTCATTTATTTGGGCGTGGCTCATTCTACGTATTCCATTTCATCGCACGGCTTCGGGTGACTTCTCTACATGTAGCTAGTATGGTTTCATAGAGTTGGGTAAAAACACTGCAACATTCATCAAGATCAGAGCTGGAAAAAACAACAGGATATTATGGCAATACCAAACGGATAGGATATCAGGATCTGTGGTTATGGGCTGGAATGCGGTTGATAAGATACAGTTATTACTTAAAGACTGAATATAACATATAGGGAGAAAAGTAGAAAAATAACACGTTGGAATTACAGCAATTAACCCGGACATCAGGAGAGATTTTTAGCCAATTTGAGATGGAGCTTAAGGACAAAGTATGCTTCTTAACCTACCTGATATCTCAAACAAACATAACATACTAGAATAGGAACAGGTCTGGCAGTAACTCGTCATAACAAGACTTTTGATTGGCAGATATTTAGTCACTTTTTCTGCCATAATAAGACGTAGACGTGACAAGCCAGTTGTCAACGAAAGTGGGAACCAAAGTTCCTGGTAAAAATCAATGCCTAATACCAAGTCTCTGACAACTTCCTCACATGCGTAGAGCCGGCCTTATAACCTGACCATTGACATCATCTCATTGTCAGAGATATGATACTATGCGATCTATTAAGGTTGCCAGCATGAAACTACCAGATGACACGTACTCTGAAAGCAGAAATAACCTTGATTTTTATAGAGCTCTTGTCGGAAACGATGACATTAGTTTGAGAAATATCATCCAAAATGACTTGACTAGCCATTCTGGAGACTTGGTAAACCAGAAGATCGATTTTCCAGACATTGTAACTACCTGTTCCAAAACAAGGGAGATGCTGCAAATGACAACATTCCATTTGCCTATTTGTATTGCGGCATCTGGCGGCTGCCTGTCAGCAGTGAAAGTCCTCATGGCGGAGCACTGTGATCTACTTACAAAGGACACCAATGGTAGTAATGTTATTCACGCTATAATCTGGGGAAGTGTGTTGAACCAAAGTGGACCTTTTATAGATATACTAGAGTATCTATTCAATGAGCTCGACATAGCCTCAAAACAAAAGTTACTCTTCATCGAAGATGATCACGGCCTTCGGCCACTGGAGTTAGCTTGTCTGTGTCAGCAATTCACGCTTGTTCAAAGGCTGCTTTCGATTGATCAGGTGACACGTTTCGTGCACGGCGAGCATGGATTGCATAGTCATGTGCTGTATGACGTCACTGATTACGAGGGGAAAGCAAAGAGAAGTTCTCTGTTTCATCCATTGATGATATTGACTGAGATGGGTCATCTTTCATTATTCTCAGATCCAGAGTCAAAGATATTGTTGGATTCAAAGGTCATCCAACAATGGATGAATTGTAAATTCAACAGTCTTCGCTGGATAGTAGCATTTTGGAGTTTGATTGGGATGTTATTTCACATCGCCATTTTTCTGATATTTCCTTGTAAATTCTCGAAAGACAACTCCACTGATTCTGTGGATATTCATAGCATCTTATTTAATAACAGAAGTTGCAATTACTTCTATAGTCCATTGCTACACCAAATACTGACATGGTTTCTCATCATCAACAGTAGCATGAACATATTAATTCAATTTGTATTCTTATCATTATACTTAACAAAATTCCGCAATATCTATCAGAGTATTAGTAAGGTATGTTCCATTAGTAACACAATCCGATCAAAAGGGATCCATGTAGTTACCACCAATGACCATACTATCATGTACCTGTTTCTGTACATGTTGGTATTCATCTGTCTTTTTGATGTTAGTCCAAATGCAGAGGTTACCCGTTTCGTATACGCTCTAATGTACCTTCTTAACATGGGATCTATGATGTTTTTCTTACAGATTTTCCCCATCATTTCAGCGTATGCAATCATCTTTCGCAGACTCCTCAACGACATTGGGGCGTTCATGATATTCTATATATCCATTTTCTGTTTCCTCACCAAATTATTTCACAGCATCCTTAGTTTAGATCCAATTGAGGGTGTATTTGACTCGCCGTTTAAGAGTTTATATGATTCCTTTCTTCTGACAGTGAACCTTTTAGATGCTTCGGAGTTCCCAAAGAAAAGTGAATTTGTTCTTCCGTTTCTCCACATGTTCTTTGTAATGGTAACTGCCTATATCCTCATGAACTTCATGATTTCGTTGTTATCCCACACAGTGGGTATCGCAATGCAGAATATGACGCACCTTGTCATGCTCTATAAAATAAGAATATTTCTCTTTGTGGAGTCCACAGGAGATATTTTTCCTGGCTTGCTTCTCTCGAGGAAGCTCAAGTTCTTTCTTCACAAGGATGATAGGATCTATATTGCTTGCTACGAATTGAAAACGAATTGATCTATTTTTGATTCCTATCTTTGTTGCAGGGATCAGACGTGGACTAGTAATTACAATGCCTGGATCCCTTGCATGAGGTGCCAGGTTCATATCTTGACTCGGTCTGCATTGACAGGGTGGCCTGGTCGCTTTATACATGTGTGCACTCTTTTGTGTGTCGATGGTGTTTCTGTTACTCGCAGACTATTTGTAACTATTTGTCAAAAGTAGGAAATTTTCTCCCGGTTCCAAGTTTCTAATTTAGTCGCGATATGACCTAAGCTGTTGTAAGCAATTTAAAACCTGATTCTTTAATTTTATTCTATCCTTGAATTAAATTGGCCCCCGTCCCCTTATCTCTTTGATTAGATGGGTAGCACTAGTTACTTGGGACGATTATATGCAATAAAGAAAATTCATTCCTGCCCATGTCCGATTGCAATTCGTTATTCTGAGCACAGTTGATAGCTTTTTAATGCATAAGTGGTTAATGATCTCTGTATGTTGGGGTAATCATGGGATTCCCTGGCATTCCAACACACGAAGGCCACCGTGCATCACCAGCGTGTGGTGCTGTCATGATTACAGCTACTCCCCACAAGTTGCAGGCTGTACACGGACTACTCTCTTCTCCTCTGCACGGCTTGCCATCTTGTCAGAAAATTTCTTCCCACCCATCCTCTCTGTGAACTGGCCCGCTAGGGTACAACTCCTGCTTTCGCACTCTCCTTCGCTAGTTTCCAGCATTACCCTTCGAATGCCCAGCACCCCTCCCTCTTTCAATACATTGTAGATTTTTCACTCAGGGACCAGGTTCTCACTCTTAAACAGGGACAAGGGGCATTCCCACTTTACAATACTTTGTATTGTTTGTGTCTAGCACCAGGGGCCATCAGGTTCTTTTGTTGCCTAACTGTTCTCTAGCTGTCAGATATTATGAATGTTATTATTATCGTGACTGTTCTCTAAAACATTAAACTACGTTCTTCATGTTCCTCTACCTATGCTTAAATAATGTGTTTGTCTGTACAGGAAGCTTAATTGTATTCTTTGTGCTTAGCACCAGGGGCCAGTGGGTTCCTTTGTTGCTTCACTGTTTTCTAGCTGTCAGATATTATGAATGTTATTATTATCGTGACTGTTCTCTAAAATATCAAACTTCGTTCTTCATGTTCCTCTCCCTATGCTTATATTATACAAATATGCCATGCCAGTGTGGGTAACATGACGGAATGTTTCCCCGAGGGAGGATGGTTTTCCCAAGGGCGGAGCCCGAGGGAAAACCATCCTCCCGAGGGGAGACATTCCATCATGTTACCCACACTGGCATGGCATATTTGATTTATTATACCGAACAAACCCCGTTTGTAATTGTAAACAAAGCAAGGTCACAGATGACTGGTGATTCACACATTCCCCGCTAGGTGTCGCTAGTGGCAACGGGCAACATAAAGCCCTCACTGATGGCATCAGGCAACATGATGATTGTTCACTGTTAAGTCAGCCAATCACGGCTTACGATCTTAAAGTGAGGTATAATAAAATGTGATTGTTTGTACAGGAAGCTTAATTGATAAACTCTTTTGAACACCAGTTTGTGTTTGCGTTTTTGATGTAATGCCAACTTGGCCGACGTGCAACCAGTTGACCAGTCGCTAGCAATGCTGGCAATGCCTTGATTTAGAGTTCCACATTAGAGAAGCTTGGGGTTGGGGTTAATTTCTTAGACTCAGTTCTTCCTCCACACTGCTTTTGTTTTAGTAATTCAGCCTATACAATGTACATATTACCTGAAAGCTCTTCTGATGAGGTAGACATTAAACATACCAAAACTGCCCTTACAGATTTTATGTGTAGAAAATGAAAAAACATGATTAATCACAAATATGAATTGCGAACCTTTAAATTTCACAAATGTTGATTAAAAACAATTTGGAGGGATGGGTATCACACTTTTTACGATTTCTACTTTGTTAAAATCATGCGTGTTCTCTTTCATCCACTGTCGGTGTTTTGATCAAAGAAGGGGTGTTTTTTTACTGGAAAAGGTCAGCGTTCTTTTAAATAAGGGTACTTTTTTGGCCTGAAATCGGTGCTTTAGGGGCATTTTAAGATTTTGATAACGAGCGTATGTACCCCCTAAATACCGAAGCGCCGAGGGCTACACCTCTCTTGGGGTATACATTGCTGTTGTACACCACATAGAAATGTCAAAATTTTACTGTACCGACTGACAAATAGATTTTGGTTATATACTCTTATGTATAGTTGGCAATCTCTGTGGGTGATCACGGGTATTCGGGCCAGTGGGATTCATTTAATTGAATGAATTACACTGTTGCATGATTAAATTAAATTCAATGAATCCCACACCCAGCAAGGGGCACAACTTATGGTGTGCAATAGGAGTTGGCAGGTCCCAAGGAACCCTCATCTGTTGTGGCACCATGCTTGCCTTATAAAAGAAGGGGGATGTGTGGATCTGTATATGCATACCTTGCATCTAAAAGATCCCTTGGTCCTCTTTGTATCTGAAGGCACTGCTTATCCTCTCCCTCTTTTTCTTCTTTCAACCAAAAATAAATAGCCGGTATGCTTTGTCACTGTTCTTCAACAAGGACAAAGGACCCCGTTTTGCTAACATCATAAAGCACTGAATGACCTTTGTGTGCTAATGTGCTTTCAAACACTTATTCATTCATTCATTCATTCATTCATTCATTCATTGAATCCCGCTGTTAGGGACCACAGCCTTTCGCTTAGGAGTGAGTATAACACGACAATCACTCTATGACCCTTGACCAAACCAAATCAAGAATCTTCACGTGAGGTAAAATAAAATATGTGCTCTCTCACTCTGCTTGGTGATTGCCTTAACATTCACAATTGATCTGATTATGAGGAAAAATGTATGCTTTAACATTTTATGTAAACATCTTTAAATATCCTATATACACAAATTAACCCCACAAGCCACCTTAATACCTGTGATGAATTTGGCCACACAGAATACTTGGTTTTACTTTATAACTGGTAAGCATTTATGTACAACAAAGAATCCTCGATGGAAATGATTTGATTTGAAATAATGGTTACGAAGAGCAGCTGGGTACTATATGTTCAAAAAGATTATAATATAATATAATATCACGTAAATAAGTTAAACGTAAAATTAATGAAGAAAATAGAACTCCAATACTATTTATCATATATGAGGTGTCAAAACCTGACAGTGACTCCCATAACATACAGTCTAAGTATACACCACTTTATTAGATGTCAACTCTTAAATGAACAGGAGAAATTGATTATTTTCATTAAAAATACAATTTCATTAATTGCAGCCTTTTATACGAACTGAACTGTCTGTATCAGCTGTTTTCATACACGGCAATAAGTACAATTTGTAAAAGTGATAGCGGCAGGTTAAGCAAACTGAGTGTACTCAGGATACGTTTGTCAAGCTATTTTTGGCTTGTTTAACCATCTTACGGCTCATTCCCTGATGGCTTCCTACGAGTGATGGTAGGTCTGTGCTGCAGCCGGTTGTCATACAGGGCCCAGTAATACAAAGCACACTAAAGATTCAAGCTTTAAGTGGAGGATAAAGGAAATGCTGCATGCCTCTTACTAGGTAAAACAAAGCACCCTTTCTACCTCTTATCTTTAATGACCCTTACCAGCCTCGTAGCTTGAGAAACAGTAGGAGGTACTTCCTGATAGGGCTCATTATACCGGTTCACAGGGTCAGTCAGTTATTAGCAGTACCAGCAACTGGCAGCCTGACACACTCACTGAATAGAATTATGGAAACCCTTAAAGAAAGGGCTAAAAGTAAGCCAAACTTCTCAAAGAATCCAAATCCCCTCCTTCATTCACGGATGTCATGAGTACCTAGAGACTTGAAAAATGCCTGGACAATAATATAGATGGGAATATTTTATTTCATCTCCCAGGTAACATTTCCTACATGTATATTCTAATATATAATTAGGCTGAACAATTACATTTTGTATCCTATCCTTTATTCATGGACGCCATCAACATCTAGAGGCTTGAAAGATTAACTGGACACATATGGATGGGGATATTTTATTTTATATCTTTCCACATGTATTAGAGTTAGACTGGAAGATAACATTTTGATTTCCTAAAAGCAGTTCATTTCTGAAGTTCAATACTTAAAATAAATAATTTAAAAATCACTGTACCTCCTCCTTGCACCATCCTATTCAATGTCATTTAGAATCTCATATTCATCAGTTTCCTCTTCTACCTCAATATCTTAGCCTATCTAACCTATATTTCTCTATTAATTCCGAATCATCCATATAATCCAGAGGGTTTGTTTGATCCCTAAATACCCTGGGAGCCCGTCTCCAACGTTGATTCAAAGCTATAAGCAAAATAGCTGCCATTTTAGTGATGCTTATTCCCCTGCTACACAGATTGATACTGACCTTGCAGAGGTAAGAGAGAGATACAGGAGCCCCAGACCACCCTCAGCCGTAAGTGAGATATTTACGGCTGTGGTGCTCTCAGTGTGCTTTGTTTTACCGGCCATAAACCCTAAGTGGGCTGTAAGTCAGATTCTAAGTATTTCCTGAGATAAGAGACCTTTGTATTACCGGGCCCAGGAACTTAAATCAAGAAAGGAACTTAAAATCCTGATACTAACGTGATGGGAAATCAGAAGTACGGAAACAATAAAACAAGATCATGAATTCATGGGCTTAAGGCTAGGAAAATACTTACTGTATTTAGATGAGTGCCGCGATATTGTATGATGGGATATCAGAAATACCTAAAAATTTAATTGTTATTATTAATTCAGGTCTTTGAATCTGGTAACCATTCTGTAGTATATATGGTGGTCAATCCCCACGTCTTCCATTAATCACCTAGATTGACACACAAAAGCAATCATCTGATCCCCTTCACTGAATTTGAATTCGAAACTATTTTTTTTCGTCACGTTTTTTGTAATGTTGCGGTAGTAGCCTGTAAAAAAACAACCCCTAAGTCACTGGCAATTTTCTCTTAATGTGATTCAACCCGTGTGATTGAATTTTTTGTAAATCGCTTACTCAATCTCTTTTAACAAAGCCTAATAAACGCTACTGCTTTAATGAGACAATTATGTCATACCCTTTGATCTGAATTACCAATCCACCATGACCATTGTCATCAAGTTGATTTCTTCCTCAACTCATTTTAATGAAATTCTTTACAATGAATTGTATACAAGTTCTTCCTAAAGTTTTATTTCTGTCACCATTAAGGATCTACTCAAAGGTGTTCATATACACGTTTCTACAATCAATATCAGTCTACTGTATGTGGTAGCTTAAGTATCAAACACAAATGAGGAACGTAGTAAAAACACATCATTGATATTTGTTTTTCGGACAACAATTTACTTCATCATTTGAGTATCTTCATTAGACATACAATATACGCATACACACCTTCTATGGTGTTTTCAAGGGTGCCTCCTCGTACTCACTATTCGGGTACTCTTCAGGTCATATCATTACTGAAATTCTCAAAATATGACAATATCCAGGCTCAACCCATTTTATTTACTTATTATAACCATTTCCATATCCATACACTCCCCGTTAGAAAGGGGAGGGAAACCGGTCAAAATCACATTTGACATGTTCATCTTATATATATATATATATATATATATATATATATATATATATATATATATATATATATATATATATATATATATATATATATATATATATATATATATATATATATATATATATATATATATATATATATATATATATATATATATATATATATATATATATATATATATATATATATATATATATATATATATATATATATATATATATATATATATATTAATATATATATATATATATAGGCTGATGTCAAGGAAGTTAAATTCTAGTCGACACCAGAAGACATTCTCACGTTTTGATATATATATATATATATATATATATATATATATATATATATATATATATATATATATATATATATATATATATATATATATATATATATATATATATATATATATATATATATATATATATATATATATATATATATATATATATATATATATATATATATATATATATATATATATATATATATTGTGGAAAAGAACTTTCAATGCATGAAAAGACAAATGAATTCCTCATGGGAGATCAGCATTGGTTAAATGCTAGTGACAGTTGTGCTAATATGTCCATTAAAATGATGAATATGCTTATTTTGCAATTGGTTACTTTAATACATCCAGCTGGTTGAGTGCTCAAATGGAATCCCTGTGTCTCATGATGATATTGCAATTAGCCATATACATTAAGGAAACATAAATTCAGTGCTTGACCTCACCACTCCCTGCGCAACTAAATTACTACAATCCATGGCAACCAAAGATCAAGGACATTTTA
The DNA here is from genome assembly GCA_963942565.1 of Maea johnstoni. Classification (NCBI taxonomy): domain Eukaryota; kingdom Metazoa; phylum Annelida; class Polychaeta; order Spionida; family Magelonidae; genus Maea; species Maea johnstoni. Next base: position 15,083,532 of record OZ012696.1, on the reverse strand, counting down.
AGTGTTTGCATATGGCGAGTGACGTGTTTTATTGAGAGGAAGCACTCTATGGCTTCCATATCATCAACTGCCTGATTTTGTAACACAATTGACACCTGAACAATACGTGCATTTAGATAGAGTGCCTGTCTAATTTGATGTTTTAGAATGTAATCGACACATTCCTAGTTGTACAGCACACACCTCATTTATTTGGGCGTGGCACATTCTATGAATTCCATTTCTACACACGACTTTGAGTGTCTTCTCTATTGGTTGCCAGTATAGTTTCGTAGGAGCTGCATAAAAACACCCCAACATTCATCAACACTAGAGCTGAAAAAGCAACAGAATATTTTGGAAATACCAAATGGATCGGATATCAGGACCGATGATTGTGGCCAGGAATTCCGTTGATGAGATTTGAATCCGTTATTACTGATGCTGGTTATTTAACAAAATAACATTTGGAGAAAACAGTAGGAAATAACGCGTTGGAATAATAACAGTTACCCAGTCATCAGGAGAGATTTTTTTTAGCCATTTTTAGATGAAGCTCAAGGACCAAGTATGCGTCTAATCCTACTTGACATCTCGAACATACATATAAATAAGAACAATTATATTAGAAAGGTGTTTAAGGAGTGAGTATTCAACACAACAACAAAAACAATTTTCAGTTGTGTACATCTCTGTTTTAAACGTAAACTGTTATGGAATGTAAAATTACCAGATGCGACCAATGAGTCATTGAAAGCGTATGCAATATATGTCTTCTTATTTTGTATGCTGTCACTTTCATCTAGCACAAAGAGAATATAACCTAATGTAGACCCCGGATGTGATTCACTCAACTTCTCGATCGCGAATAGTTTCACAAGTTTCTTACCAATGGCCAAAAGATCAAACAACACTGCACAACACCACACGTCTGTATAGCGACTAGGCAACAAAGGATTAATCCATGAGCGACTGAAGTGAGATCTTACGTTACACTACCGCACTTTAGGGATAGGTTAGTTGTAACTTGTCATGACGAGACTTTTGATTGGCAGATATTTAGTCACTTTTTCTGCCGTAATAAGACTAAGACATGACAAGCCAGTTGTCAATGGAAATGGAAATCAAAGTTCCCATTAAAATTCACCCTCTAACACCAAGTCTATGACAGCTTCCTCACATGTGTAAAGCCGGCCATCTAACCTGACCCTTGACATCGTCGCGTTGTAAGAGATAGGATACTATGCAATCTATTAAGGTCGCCAGCATGACACTACCAGATGACACAGAGTTAGGAAGCATAAATAATCATGAACTTTATAGAGCTCTTGTCGAAAACAATGATATCAGTTTAAGAAATATCATCAAAAATGACGGGGACTTGGTAAACCAGAGGATTGATTATGCAGACATCGTAACTACAGGTTCCAAAACAAAGAAGATGCTGCAAATGACAACATTCCATTTCCCTATTTGTATTGCAGCATCTGGTGGCTGCCTGAAAGCAATGAAAGTCCTCGTGGAGGAGCGCTGTGACCTATATACCATAGACACCAATGATAGTAATGTTATTCACGCAATTATCTGGGGAAGCGTGTTGAATCAAAATGGACCTTTTATTAATATGTTAGAGTATCTATTCAATCAGCTGGACATAGCCTCAAAACGAGAGTTACTCTTTATGGAAGATGATCATGGCTTTCGGCCACTGGAGTTAGCTTGTCTGTGTCAGCAATTCGCGCTTGTTCATTGGCTGCTTTCGATTGATCATGTGACACGTTTTGTGCACGGTGGCTATGGATTGCATAGTCATGTTCTCTATGACGTCACTGATTACGAGGGGAAAGCAAAGAGAAATACTCTGTTCCATCCATTGATGATATTGACTGAGATGGGTCATCTTTCATTGTTCTCTGATCCAGAGTCAAAAAGGTTGTTAGATTCAAAGATCATCCAACAATGGATGATTTGTAAATCTAATAGTCTTCGATGGATTATAGCAATTTGGAGCTTAATCGGCATGGCATTTCACATAGCCATTTTTCTGATCTTTCCTTGTAAATTCTCCAAAGACAACTCCTCTGACTCTCTGGGGATGCTTCATAGCATCTTATTCAATAGCGGAAGCTGTAGTCACTTCTATAGTCCATTGCTACACCAAATACTCACATGGTTTCTCATTATTTACAGCACTTTATGCATAGTAACGCATTTTGCATTCTTTACATTCTTTATTACACGGTACCATAAAAACTTTCAGAATATGAGAAAGGTATGTTCTGTCTGTGACACTATACAATCAAAAGGAATCCATGTAGTTACCACCTATGATCATACTGCAATGTACTTGGCTCTGTATATGTTGGTATTTATCTGTCTTTTCAATATAAGTCACAATGCAGAGATTACGCGTTTCATATACACACTTATGTACCTACTTAACATGGGATCCATGATGTTTTTATTCCAGATTTTCCCCATCATTTCATCGTATGCAATCATCTTCCGCCGACTACTCCTTGACGTCGGGGCGTTCATGATATTCTATTTATCTATCTTCGGTGTTCTTAGCAAATTATTTCACAGCATCCTTAGTTTAGATCCGATTGAGGGTGTATTTGATTCGCCACTTAAGAGTTTATATGATTCCTTTCTTCTGACCGTAAACCTGTTAGATGCTTCGGAGTTCCCGAAAAAAAGTGCATTTGTTCTTCCGTTTCTCCACATGTTCTTTGTACTGGTAACTGCCTATATCCTTATGAACTTCATGATTTCTTTGTTATCCCACAGAGTGGGTATCGCAATGCAGAATATGACCCACCTAGTCATGCTCTATAGAATAAGAATATTTCTCTTTGTGGAGTCGATCGGAGATATTTTTCCTGGCTTGCTTCTCTCAAGGAAGCTCAAGTTCTTTCTTCACAAGGATGATAGGTTATATATTGCTACCTACGAATTGAAAACAACTTGATGTGTCATTTGATTCTTATCTTTGGTGCAGGGATCAGCCTTGGTCTACTGATTACAATGCCATGCTCCCTTAAGCGCGAGGTTGCAGTTTAGGCAGGGTCCGCTTTAGCAGGGCGGCTTGGTCACTTTATAAATGTGTGACGTTTTTAAGTGTTGTCCCTTAGAACTTTTCCCCAATTAGCAGGACTTTATTCCTGGTTCAGAGATTCTTATCTTGTCGCGATATTACCTAAACTGTTGAAAGCGATGTAAAAACCCATTCCTTCCTTTTATCTTAACCTTGCATTAAATTTGTCCCCCCCCCCTCCTCCTTATCACTTCGCTTAGACGGGTAGTACTAATTATGCAGAACAATCATACAGTAAAGACATCTATTTCCTGCACTAGACCGAGCAGACCAGATATTTCACACAACCATGCTTCTGATTGCAATCCGTTTTTCTGATCATAGATGTGACTGCACGCCCACGAAGCAACAGTTAAAGATAGCTTAACCATGCAAAGGTGGGAAATTTATTTGGCCCTTTCTCCATATCAAATTTTAATCAAACATGGTTGCCTTCCATAGTGTATGGAAGCTTATGTAATAGATGGTCTCTCACGCAGTTTGGTGATTGCCTAGACATTCATAATTGGTCTGACTATGAGGAAAAGTTGGTAGGCTTTAACAAATGTAAGATTCTCCAAATGACCTTCACAAATTAATCACACAAGCCACCTTAAATGTGAACGTAATGTTCTCTGTGTTACCGGGTTCTAATAATCGGGGCGAAAAAAATAATTCAAACATTATTTCTAAGATTCGAACATCAAAACGTCCCACTGACCCCGTAATGTATATTCTAGGTGCCTTTAAATATGATAAATGGCAACTCGTAAATGATCATGAGAATTGATTAATTTCATTTAAAGCATAATTTTATTAATAGCAGTCTTTTATGAAGACAGAACTGCCTGTATCAGCTGTTTTCCTAGACGGCGGTAAGTACAATTTATAAAAGTGATAGCGGCAAGTTAAGCAAACTGAGTGTGCTCAGGTTATGTTTGTCAAGCAACGAGCAGTTAGTGGCAATGCCTTAGACCACCTACCCATCAGGGGAGACACTATCAGACCAAACAATGTATTGTGAATGCATTTTTGAATATCATAGGAGAATAAGTTGCCTGGGAGACTCTTGTTTCGGGATTTAAGGTTTAATTCTTCAAAAGTAGAAACTATCAGCCAGTAGATAGATGTCAACTCAAACACAAAGTTATCTTGTGGAAACCAACTTTACTGTTATACTATAGTTGACCACAAGCTCACCTTTTCACTTCAACACTGCAGAAATAAGTGACCTGCAGTAACAAGAACAAAAGGAACTATAAATAAATGGGCACACCTACATGTATGTCCTACCAATACTCTTCTATGTGTTGGCTACTAAGTATCAATCAGTCTATATCTGCAACACAATACACTGCTAGAATAGGCCACGACTATGGCGATCTGTATCTTGCTCTGCTGTGTCTAGATGGAGATTTCCTATCTCACTTTGTCGAGCTTTCCCTGCTGTGTGAGAAGAGGATCAGAGAACTATGTATTGACCTCAGTGACCAGGGGTAACCCAAACACATGCAGTGAAGATATTTTATTCCTCCACCTGTCGACTGGTCAACCAGTCGTCTGCCAGAGAATGGTAGAGTGGTTAACCGGGCATTCTCGATTGCTCGGTCCAGATGATAAATAACGAATACACATGATCCATTTTGCCGCATGGTAACTCCCTGTTTAGCTGTGACGTTAAGGATGGACGTGTGGTCATATTCTAAAACCCAGGCAACCGGGCTACATTTAACGGTTGATATCCTATTTCATATAATTACTACGATGATTGCTTAGTTTTTCCGCCTCAATGACATGTTACTGCCGACTGCCTTACTAACTGAATTAGAGGCTACATATGAGACTTATTTCTAATGTGCACTAGCAATGGAAAAAAATCACCGAATGTAGACCAGGTACTCCAGAATTCATATCCATGTTTGTCAAACTCAACTTACATGATAGTCTGGGATACAAACCGACATCCGAAAACAAGACTACGTGTGCCAAGGTTTCTGGGATTTTTTTTAACAATGTGAATGTATATGTCTTTTCATTACTGTGGTCATATTGGACATTAGGGATTAGGGAAATAGTAAGTACCAGTTGCTGTTGAATGTATTCCGTGTACTATAAGTAAAGTGTAAAGGAAATAGCAGTGGATTTGTTTCTCCAGAAATGGTTGTTTCCATTTCAATTTTGTAACCAATGGAATCGAATCGTATACATTATTTGTGAAATTCGTCAATAGATATGGGTCATCATTATAGTTTATGTCGCTTAACTAGTTAACACTGGAGTCTATTCAGTACTAGAAGTAGGGATCCGCATCTGATTAGTGGTGAGAAAGAGTGAGCAGCCAGTGTCAACGACTTAGACCACTCGACAATCAGGGTAGGCCCCTTTATATGACAGAGTGCCATTCAATGCGTTGAATCAACGACGATAATTGCATGGTTGTTTTTCACTGCAAACTGATCCGTACCCATAGCTGGTAGGGTTGCCCCCATGGCAAGGCAGTCTAATGTGCCTCGATGTGTCGAGCCCAGCTACAGTACCGACATCTAACTCCTGCACAGAATGCATAATACACGACCGCATGCCCAAGTCTCACCCAGTTTCCTGGGTATGAATGTATGGATGGTTTCACAACTGAACGTAGCTTTGATTCGCATAGCTAGATTGGTCATTGGTGTGCTTGGCTTATTTGTTGGCATGTTTTCTATGAGTGTTTGTACGACCAGTCACAGGCTGCCGTTCGGTCAACTGGTGCAGGAATTAAATGTATGTACTGTAGAGGCATGTGAATATTATGTAAAAGTAGTATGTTTTCTCATGGCAAATGGTTATATTTATTTCTCTGTAAAAAGATGATTATTCATATTATTCCAATAAAGCTCTTAAATGTATCTTCCATTCAAATTTGTTAAATACGTCTTGAGAAACAATCACCGAATATTTCACATAGCACATCATGGCCAAAAATACATACAGATAGATAACAATTATCATCAAGGTGTTACCTGGATACTCGAATACCAGGTTTGTGACATATCTCATTTCAAAGGAATAGAATGGATAATTTACCATCCTCATAATGTAAGTACACATTTTCTTAGGGTCATATATATAGAGATTAAGCCCCCATTTTATTTTAATGACATTGTAGCCCTTGTGACTGACCCATTTCGATCTTATACTGCGTGATGTTTAGTACTTGACAATATAACATGGTCAGAGACAAGTTCGTTGCATTAGTTTCTCTATCCGCCACTAGGGCCACTTCAAATACACACTCTCTTCATATGTGTATTAGTTTCATACTATGTATTCGTATTTTGTTCCTGAACTGGATGTAATGATTTTTGTAGTTGTAATTACAGTTAATAAATCTTTATTCATATGTGTCATCTAGGTGCCCATAGTTACTGACTAGCCACAATTTAGGCAAAGTTTAAAGCTAACGTAATTCACCAAGTCCTTATTTTCAAATTTAAGGATTTGTATGTTCATTTGATGTATTCATAGTTGATGCAGAACCATACATTTAAAAGACATGTATAATAAGATGACAACAAAAAGAAAACTCGTGGATTAGTTGTATAATCTAAACAATTTTCCATAATTGTTCTTATTGCTGGGTCGCTCACGACCCAGTATAATACGGTTAGGTACCAGAAGTAGGCATGGAGATTGCTCCTGGCGGAGCCATTTATACTGAGGCTTGATGGTCTTGCCACAATAAACAATTTAAAAGTGATTTTCTGTATGGTTCGTTCTTTCTTTTCCCCCGACATTTCTTTGATATAAAAGTACTTGTATCATTGCAATCAAATCGTCGGCGTTGTGTTATAAATGTGTACGTGACAGCGCAGTTATAAATACACCCCTACACACGCAACACGCACCCGGGTGCTAAGAGACGGTGCGAGGACTCAAATCCGTGTAAGACACACCATGGCACCCACAATAGAACCGTTGCACCTGTACCACTGTACCACGTCCTGTAGCACCTGTTGATCCCTATTAAATAGTGCTGGTGGGAACGCGGGCAATTTTTATTATTTTCTAGGGTTAACTGGGGAGCTGACAATACTAGTCAATGACAAATTAGGTGTATTTAACACCTGGTTTAGTGGTGAACCGGTCGAAACTTGCACTTGCACTCTTCGCTGAACTCGGGGGGGGGGGGGAGCTCAGTGTACTTTGAGGGCAAAATACAGACAAGCAACAAGGATAAACAATTCAAATCTTATCAACATCATACTGTACATCATAAATAAGTACGACCCAGCTAGTAACTATTGATGCCTTGCATCACCATTCGATACTTGTATCATACTTTTGTTTGGAAATGTTAAGAGCTGGTTCTTCATATCAATACGAGGCAAAAACTAAAATGTCTGGAGAAGAGTCAGCAGAAAATGTGTTTTTAACGAGCGAAGCTCGGTAGCAGCTACCGGGCGTAGCGCGTAAAATGGTAATGCGCGAGATACCTCATTGTTGTCAGGAGGACGATGGCCTTCAAGTGAGTAAACACTGAGCTTTGTTATGCTCATTCCCAGGCCCGGATCTCTGTCACCCAACACATAAACATGGATATGTTTTAAGGTGATGGGTACCATTGCAAGCTAGATAGAAGGCCCGTCCAAAAACACACCTCAAAGCAGCATTATCCTATAACTAGGTGTATCTTCAGGTTCCTGGGTGTTATCAGGTAGAGAATATCATCGCCAATTGTCTTTATTCAATCCATATTCTGTTTTATTTCAAAATTTACAACTTTTTTTTCAAATGACATAATCTCATTACCTACGCAGGTGATGGTCACTACAGGTTCACAGATACCTTAGGGGTGTCATTGACTATGCCCAATAAAAAGTATTTTTTTGTTTTTTTACCGCTAAAGATTTTTACGGCCCATAACATTGAAAATTTTAGTGAGATATCTCGCGAGTGGAGGCATGGGAACCCCATTGATAGTAGTCGACATATCTCGCTGATCACTTCTGAGCACTGGAAACAAAAGATATTTGCACAAAGATACACCTCGACGATCTCAAGACAATGGCTTGTGGTCAGGATGCTATAAATAGGTGCTAGCTATGAGCATGTGAGGTCACCAAGTGTAGTTGGTGTGGAGATTTCTAACTAAACGTTTCAACGTTATGGCCTGTAACAATCATCAGCAGTGAAAAAAATACTTTTTATTGGGCATAGACAATGATATCCCTTAAGTAACTCTGAACCTGCAGTAACCATCACCCGCGTAATTAATGAGAATACGTCATTTGAAAGAAAAGTTGTAAATTTTGAAATAAAACAGAATATGGATTGAATAATGACAGGTGGCGATGATATTCTCTGCCTGATAACACTCAGGAACCTGGAGATACACCTAGTTATAGGATTATGCTGCTTTAAGGTGTGTTTTGGGACAGGGCATTTTAACTGGCTTGCAATGGTACCCATCACCTTAACCACTCACGGTAGCGGACAAAAAAGAAAAATATACGTTTTAGCATGAAGCCGATGCACTAATTCAACAATGGTAATGGGCGCTTGTTGTGACGTGCAGCGTTTATTTTCTTCAGAAACTGGCGCCAAACCGCGTACGTGATACACGCACGACACTATCTTTTCAGCATTAACTACATAGCTCGCAATACATGATGGCACGACGGGTAGAAGATTGCATCTATTTAAAAAGCTTCGCTCGTCGTCGAAGCCATGCTTCATCATATTATAGAGGGTAAACAGTGGTGGCATAGTACCTCAAAGCACATGCCAAGTCCACATCAACATGTAATAGTCCGTGAGCTGACGTTCGAAACCCTCCCCCCCCCCCCCCCCTGGGGAATTTCGGAGACCTATATTTCCAAAAACCTTATACCCTCAGCTGTTCAGATCAGCTTGTCTGCACTTATATCGCGGGTGCGTTTGCCCTGGAAGCCAATTTAAAATCGGTACCTCCCTCATTTTAGGGGTGGGGGTGACATTTTCTAAGTGGGGGTGGTAAGGACACTTGCAATTATCTGGGATACTCCAAATTTGTTGTGCTGGTCAAGTGATCAACAGGTACAATTACCAAATACCTTTCCGAAGCACCGTATTACTATCCATGGAAAAAAATCAAAAACGTCTCAAAAAATGCCATTTTTTTGCAGTTTTTTTGAAAATTTTCACAAACTTTAAGTTTTTAGTAATCAAATGAGTACAAAACCACCCCATAGTATATACCTAAATTACAAACAACCTCTTATCTGCATAATAAAACAAAGATGAGCTCCATTCGTTGTTCGAGCGTGATTTTACAGGACTTTCTTTTCCCCTACCCCTATGTTGAAAAAATAACCGAAAAATAGCAAAAAATACTAAAAAATATTTTTAGAAATCCAAGATGTCCCTTTAACACATGTTTGGTACTGGAAATAGTTTGAACATGACAAAGACTGATTGGGCTGAAAAAAATGGATTGCCCAGTTGCCTGGGACAACAAACTTTTACCAAAATTTGCTAAAAATCCAGTTTTAGGCTAGAAATCAGAGTTTGAATAACAATATGACTACTGAAAAGGTGTTTAAAGCTATTATGTGAGACTGTAGGTGTTCTATAGTTGAAAATAGTCATAGCTGGATACTTATCAATTGTTTTATTTCAGTTCAACCCTATTTAGAAGGTAATCTAGAAGGCCAAAGGTCTCAAAATGTAGTTATACTACAATAATTGTAGTAAGTCAATGCCAGTGTGTGGTTTTAACATGGTCAGAAGATCAGGATAGACTGCTGTTGGGCCTTAACCTACTGGGGCTTATCAACCTGGTAGCCCAGTTGCCTGGGACTATTGAATTTTACCAAAATCTGCTTTAAATCTAAATTATAGTGTCAGAACTCAAGTAATTTTGAGAAAGTGACCCTATGTGCAATATCAGACCTCTTTTGTGACATGATGCTGTTTTCCTGTTGTTTGCATTCTTCTTGTTTAATGATTTTGACCACTGGACATATGTGAGGGAGCCCCATTCATTATCAGAAGGGAAGCATAGGACATGTTTGTGCCCCAAAGGACAGTTTTGTGCCATAAATCGTAACTGTAACTCACAAAGACCAACACAAATTGTTGACAGGGAGCATTCAAACCATAATACCTGATTATCAAACACACTCAATAGTTCCTCTAATATGCCTGAATAGACAACAATGGACACCTGTATCTCCCCCCCCCCCCCCCTACCTCCCTACTAGTTATTTGAGGTGAACAAACAGCCTTTAGGTTGGAGTGAAGCATTCAAACTGCATTGTCTGAATATCAAGCTTTATCTCATGATTGGCAAAATGCTAGGCTTTTGATTGGTCAATTGGCATGTGATATGAAGTTGTATTAACCTCTCAGAATCCTATATTAACCTCCAGTATGTGTATGTATGTATGTATGTTCATTTTTATTACCTATGCAGAGTTTGAGGAGGCAATCATGAGATAAATTCGTTATCAACTGTATTGGAGTAAGATACAACTTATATCTCGCAATCAGAGGGCTGTATCACCCTCGGCTGCGCCTCGGGTGATACTGCCCTCTGATTGCGAGATATAAGTTGTATCATACTCCAAAACAGTTGATAACTAATAGTACCAAAAATTGAACTCAACGCAACCCTCCTAAGAAGCATAAAGATGGATACCTGTATCTTATCCCTTCTCTCTTTTCCAGGGTTAACCCTACTAAGAGGTGTGATACCTGTATATAATCCAATCTAATACCTCATTCGAACCATTATCCATATCCCTAATCAGCTTGGTACCTTAAGCTCATCCTAGTCATTGACCGGAATCCTAAAAAGTAATTATTATTACCTCATCCCTGCTAGACCTGTTGGTATGGGTTTCAGGTACCAAATCTTGAGTTTGAGGCTATAAGGTAGGATAGTATACAACTACAAAGCCTATTGTTGTATAGGGTAGTAGCAAGGATTAGATATCCTAAATGAGCTAATTTAGCAATGAGATACAGTATATGTATATATATATATATATATATATATATATATATTTAGGGTTGTTGACACATTATTGACAGGGACAATTTACACCATAGTACCTGATTATCAAACACACACAATATTTCCTCCAATATGCCTGAATGGGCACAACGATAGACACCTCTAATCAGCCCCCCCCCCCCCCCCCCCTCATACTAGCTATTTGTGGTAAAAAAACAGCTAGTAGTTAGTTGGCAGAAAGATTTAAAACACAATGTCTGATTACAAACCACTCTCAATAGATTCCCCAACTCCTCAAAAGGCAAAAAGATGGATACCTATATCGTATCCCTTCCCCTCTGTGTGTATCAACACTAAGCGATTGGGTACCTGTATATCCAATCCCAACTACTTCCCTCACCTCGTATCAGCTGAGTACATATATCTTATCCAAATTATTACCCTGATCCATGTCCAGCTTGGTACCTGTATCATACCAGCAATTGACCAGATTCCTACCAGGTGAGAAGCAATACCTCATCTTAGCTATTACCCTGTACAAGGTGGGTACATGTATCTCTTCCATACCACTACCCTCGGCCCTAGTAAACACTCATTATAGCTATGAATCTATAATCCTGAGCTCCTATAGCTTGGCTCCCTGTTTCTTATTGGAACACATATCATCCATATTCCTAATATGTATGATACCAGTATTCCATGCCATCCATTACCCTGATCCTTTATAGGCTTGGTAATACTATGCCATTCTAACCATTGCCTCTAAATATCTGTAGACTGGGTACCTGCATCTCATCTGGGCTATTTCCATGAGTCACTATAGCAGTAAATCATATTACCCTATAGGCTGGCTACCTGTCTTATCCTACTACCCTAAACTCTTACCCTGATACCTATCATGTTTGATCCTGTATCTCATCCTAACTACTGCCCAAGACCTTGGTAGACTGGGTACCATGGATTGGGTATCTGTATCCATACCCATTTCTACTCAGCAATTACCCTTAATCCTAATAAGTTAATCAGGAGCCTGTACCTCTTACATCTATATCCCCTCCTTGCTATTATCCCAATTCCTTTACTAAGGTTATATATGAGTATCTCATACCAGCTATAACTGCTAACTGCTCTCAGCCTCAAGAGTTTGGGTACCTCTATCCCACTTTATAGCAGATAGAACTATTAGTTAACCTTAGTTGGCTGGGTATCTATGTCCAATTCTGGCTATTGCCCTATTACCAGCAATAATCCCTCCCCCCCACCCAGGATAACAGATAAGCACATTTACCTCATCAATCTATTACCCTACATCTTCATATATTACATACTTGATTCCCATACCAGCTATTACCCTCAAGCCTTACAGGATAAGTAATTATTTCTCATATAATAACATTAATAGCTAGGTAACTATATCTCATAGCTAAAGTAGTTCATTTAGGACATCTTATCCTTGCTACTACCCTATACTACAATAGGCTTTGTAGTTGTATACCATCATACCGTATACCCTCAAGCTTAATAGGCTTGTTACCTGAAAACCATACTTTCAGGTATAGCAGGAATGTGCTAATGACACTTACTTTTAAGGGTTCCACTCAATGGCTCAGATAAGATAAAGGTACCCAGCTGATTATGGATATGGATAATGGTTTGAATGACTCTTGAGGTACATGTACGCAGCTTTTAGGGCTGTTGGTAGTATATTGGAATAGATATGTAGGTATCACACCTCTCAGGGTTGAGGAAAACAGAGAAGGGATAGGATATGTGTTGAGGACAACTTCTGATAAAGCTTGATATTCAGACAATGTAGTTTGAATGCTTCATGCCAACCTAAAGGCTGTTTGTTCACCTCAAATAGCTAGTATAGGAGGGGGGTAGGGGATACAGGTGTCCATTTTTGTGCCCATTCAGGCATATTGGAGGAACTTTTTGGTGTGTTTGATAATCAGGTATTGTGGTTTGAATGTTCCCTGTCAACAAGGTGTGTTGGTCTTTGTGAGTTACAGTTACGATGTATGGCACAAAACTGTCCTATGGGGCACAAAAATGTCCTATGCTTTCCTTCTGATAATGGATTGGGCTCCATCACATATGTCCAGTGGTCAAAATCATTAAACAAGAAGAATGCAAACAACAGGAAAACAGCATCATGTCACAAAAGAGGTCTGATATTGCACATAGGGTCACTTTCTCAAAATTACTTGAGTTCTGACACTATAATTTAGATTTAAAGCAGATTTTGGTGAAACTCAATAGTCCAGGTTGATAAGCCCCAGTAGGTTAAGGCCCAACAGCAGTCTATCCTGATCTTCTGACCATGTTAAAACCACACATCGGCATTGATCAGGGTTGAACTGAAATAAAACAATTGATAAGTATCCAGCTATGACTATTTTCAACTATAGAACACCTACAGTCTCACATAATAGCTTTAAACACCTTTTCAGTAGTCATATTGTTATTCAAACTCTGATTTCTAGCCTAAAACTGGATTTTTAGCAAATTTTGGTAAAGTTTTGTTGTCCCGGGCAACTGGGCAATCCATTTTTTTCAGCCCAATCAGTCTTTGTCATGTTCAAACTATTTCCAGTACCAAACATGTGTTAAAGGAACATCTTGGATTTTTAAAAATATTTTTTAGTATTTTATGCTATTTATCGGTTATCTTTTCAACACAGGGGTAGGGGAAAAGAAAGTCCTGTAAAATCACGCTCAAACAACGAATGGAGCTCATCTTTGTTTTATTATGCAGATAAGAGGTTGCTTGTAATTTAGGTATATAATATGGTGTGGTTATGTACTCACTTGATTAATAAAATAGCTCTCCTTCCTGCTTAGATCAAAAATAGTTGTACCATCAGCCTAGCCGTGCAGTATGATTAGTAGTCATATTATATATTAGTGCCATCAATCTCATGGACTCACCGAGACATCATCTTGCAATTTCTGACTCCTTCTGGATTCCCTCAGGATCCTCCTTTATCCAGGCCATCTTGAACATCCGTTCCCTCTAGGGCATCCATACTCCATCTGACCCTCCTCCAGGTAGCTATCTTGGGTAGGAAGGATCATCCTCTTCTATTGTGGACTAGACTAAATAGAACATGCCTGCTGGTGCAATATACATATTGGCTAATGTCACTGATGGTACTTGAATAGTGGCCCCCCACTTATATCTTGTCTCTAATCCTTCGCAGCCTTCAGTACAGAAGATGCAAACTCCTGTCCTGGACCGCTGCCCGGTCTAAAATAATAGTCAATAAACGTGGTAGGCGTTGCCCAATCCGCCGCTTCCAAGATGTGACGCACTTCGACTCCCTTCAAAATAGCATATGTTGTAGCCGCTGCTCTCACCGAATGTGCCTTAATGTTCATGAGCCTCCTGGTCTCTTCTGACGCATTACTATATGCAAATTTAATTGTTTCCGTTATCCATCTCGCCAATGTCTTCTTTGATGCACCTGCACCCTGTTTATCACCACTTCCATAAGTCACAAATAGGCGCTTTTCACCTTCCTTCCTTAACAAGTCCATTCTTCTCCTATAACATTTCACAGCTCTAACTGGACACATCATCACTTCCTCCTCGCAAGATGCCATATCCTCAAACTTAGGAATGACGATAGTTTTCCCCGCATAATTTATCCTTGCGTTCTTTGGCACAAAACCAGGAACATAACCAACCTCTATACCTCGAGGTCTAATCAAAAACTTTGACTCGTCCACCGACAAAGCTCCAAGCTCACTACTCCTTCTAGCAGTAGAAACTGCCACCAAAAACGCCGTTTTATGGCATAAAAACTTCAACTGACACCCAATCATGGGTTCATAAGGCTCATGAATCAAACTGTCCAGAACCAACGGCAAACTCCAAGACTGAAAACTTATCTTCTTTGGTGGCCGGGCAATAACGGTCGCTTTCCGTATATTTGCCACCTCCTCAATATCACACAAACGTTTGCCATGAATCCTCCGATGCCATTTACTCAGTGCTGCAATATAGCCTCCCACTGTTTTAGCTGCCTTCCCCTCTTGAAATATCTCATGTAGAAAGTTGCATACCGACGCTAAAGAGGAATCAAAGGGATCCTTAACCCCATTCTTGTTACACCAATTGATAAACACCCTGACTCTTCCGTTGTAACATGACTCTGTTGAATTCCTGATATCCCCTGTTGCCAATTTAGCAGCCTCTCTTCGAAAACCCTTCTGTCTGAGTCTCCTCCTCCTATCCTCCAAGCAACTAAATTTAGTAGCTGAGGATCGGGATGAAATACCCACTGTCCGGGCATCCTTAGAAGCTTTTCCTTCACGGGTAGAATTCGAGGTATGTCTATGAGAAGATCTACCAGGATGGACATCCATGGCCTTCTCCCCCAATTTGGGGCGATCAGAATCATTCTGGTCTCCGAGCTTTTTACCTTCAGCAGTACCTCTCGTATGAGCGGCTGAGGCGGAAAGGCATAAGACTCCAGCCCGTTCCAGTCCATCATCAACGCATCGTGAGACATCGCGTTCGGATCCTCCTCCAGGGAGCAATACAGCGGTAGCTTGTTGTTCAGCCGACTCGCAAATAGGTCCACCTGGGGTCGTCCCCACAATTGGAAGAGATCCTCCACCACTGTTGGGCACAAGGACCACTCGTGAGGAAGGCCTTTCCTCGAGTATAGGTCCGCTAACACGTTCTTTTCCCCCTGAACGTACACTGCTAGCATCTTCAGCTGCCGATCCCGGCACCAGTTGAGCATCTCCCAAGTCAGGAAACAGTGGGTGGATGACTTTGTACCCCCCTGCTTGTTTATATATGTCACGACAGTCATGTTGTCGCTCCTGACCTGGATCACATCCCCCGAGTCCCACATCTGGCGAAAATATATCAGAGCCCTGAATACTGCTAACATCTCTAAGTAGTTTATATGGTGCTTCTTCTCCTGAACTGACCATGCACCCCTGGTCTCCCCTCCCTGTAAGAGGTAGGCCCCCCAGCCCTCCATGCTGGCGTCTGTGACTAGTTCTCGGTTCGGGACCACAGGGGACAACGGTAACCCTTTTTCCAAGTTCCGTCTGTCCTGCCACCATTCGAGGTGTTTCCTGAGAGAATTCAACACTGGAACCATGTCGTCCAAAGCTCCCGTACTGGGTCTCCAAAAGGACTGAAGGTAAAGCTGGATCGGCCGCACAAACAGCCTCCCCCCCTCCACCTGGTGAATCACACTGTTCAGGCAACCCAATAGCCTGAGGTACAGCACCGCTGACACCTCCAACTCCCCTCGTACCCAACTGACTATCTTGATTATTGCCAATATACGATCTTCTGGAACCGCCACCATTCCCCTGTCTGTCATCAAACGCAACCCTATGTGTACCGTGTCCTGAGATGGAGTCAGATCTGACTTCTCCCAATTGACCAACAGTCCCACCCTCAGCATAAATTGGACCATCTCCCTGGATTTGGAGACCAAGAATGACCTTTCCCTGTCCTTCGCCAAGAAGTCGTCCAGGTATGGAGACGTGTACAACCCGATCTCCCTCCTTATATCCTCCGCCACCGGCGCTAGCATCTTGGTAAATATGCGAGGGGCTGTGAAAATTTTCAAAAAAACTGCAAAAAAATGGCATTTTTTGAGATGTTTTTGATTTTTTTTCCATGGATAGTAATATGATGCTTCTGAAAGGTATTTGGTAATTGTACCTGTTGATCACTTGACCAGCACAACAAATTTGGAGTATCCCAGATAATTGCAAGTGTCCATACCACCCCCACTTAGAAAATGTCACCCCCATCCCTAAAATGAGGGAGGTACCGACCTTCAATTGGCCCTCCAGGGCAAACGCACCCGCGATATAAGTGCAGACAAGCTGATCTGAACAGCTGAGGGTATAAGGTTTTTGAAAATATAGGTCTCCAAAATTCCCCAGGGGGGGAGGGTTTCGAACGTCAGCTCACGGACTATAACAGGACTAAGTTCGCGAACGTGAGTCAACTAATGGAAATGCCCTCTATCGCTTGACTTAGTAACTAACTTTATCTAGGTATAAACCAACTGTCTAAGCGTATAGGAGTGTGTCACCAGCACCACAGCTTGAATCACTTTGGACATTAAATTTGTCCAAATCCATGACAGAAATATGGACTATAAGCAGAATGGAAACAACCTAGCTCACATCAGATTATAAAAAAGCTTTCCTAGCTCTCGTTCTCCACTAACCTTAAACGTATAAAGAGTCCATGTGGTTCCTTTATTACTTGATGGTTTCGCCAAACAACCTAACATTATAGTACAGACATCTAATCCCTGCACCAGTATACCGGACGTCTGCCAGTGCCTGCTTGTTAAAACCCAAAAATGTCAAAAAATAATCCAAGCACATAAATGACCTTAATGTAGCTTTCTAATAACATCTACGTTCAATTGTGAGGTAATCCATGCATCCATGTCCATGAAACTGGGTGTCAATCGGGCATGCGGTCGTGTATTATGCCCGGGCTGCTCACACATTTAGTGCAGGAATTAGATGTCGGCGCTGTATATGTAAAAAAAATACAAGTGATGGGGATAACCTATTGTTTACTTAGTTAAGATATTCGATCCTCATTCCTTCTCATATGCATGTTATCTGTATATTCTTTTATATTTTCTTAAACAATTCTTAAAGTTATTTGATAGAAAGTTTTTGTTCCTTTTAAGTCCACCAATCACCCATGGTATATGATTTTTAGAATATTTCTCTTTTTGAAAAGTCATGGTCATGTATGCAGTGCAGATGGAAATGGATTTACAGAGAATTGCTATGTATTCATAATCAAAACCAAACACTCCTGAACTGTATATACCAAAGGGTACCCTCGCCCTAAGATATATGGCACTCCAAAAATGTTCACAGTGTGCCAAAAGTTAAACAATTTTTAGGACTAAAATTGACGTTAATATACAGTCTGAATAGAAAGAAAATAATCATCGCATCCGAATGTATACCTTTAGGACTAAAATTAACGTTGACATACAGTCTGAATAGAGAGAAAATGATAGGCGCATGTGAATGTATACATCCTAAAGTGATCCGGGTTTTTGATATCTCACCTTACTCACTTGCTGTAAAAGATCGCTTACTACATATCGAGGTCGTGGTTTTAAGTGACACACTTTGTACAAATATATATATAAAGGTAAAAGGTTAAGGTTTTCGGTTTATAGTCTTGTATCCACCGAAGCGCTCATACGACCTTCCTCCCCTAGCAGGCCTGTACACACGGAAACCATTTCAATCCCCCGGGGGATATTCCAGAGCAACTGGTAGCATATAGCGCACACGCTCTAAGCACTGCCTTATTTATGCTAGGTATCCATTTTGCAGCTGGGTAGACTGAAGCAATATGGAATAAACTGTCTTGCCCAAGGACGGACCAATTATTAGTGCCCCGGCCGGGAATATATATATATATATATATATATATATATATATATATATATATATATATATATATATATATATATATATATATATATATATATATATAACCTTCCACCTTGTAAGTAACCTAAATGTTTGGGTGTTCAATCAAGGATAAAACGGGTTTTTGGTGAGGTATTAGCGCTCACTTCCTAATATATCTAGCCTTATTCACGCTGCTCACTCTTAGTGACATTTAGTCTAGGCTTAGATAAATTTAAACAAGTTTCTTCATCTAAGGTCTAGGTTACATTTACGATATAATGCACAATTTCTGTGATATCTGTATATCGCCGTAGCGAACCGCTTCACATGTTACTTTACAAGTTCTATTTTCGTGCAGGGATATCTTGATTTTGAAACTATTTTGGGCCTTAAGAACAGGTTCGGTAGGTTCACATACTCAACGAGATTGAGTGGGCGATAATGCGTGAACGTCCACGTATGCTTTCATTGGACACGGGTCTATCTGGCATTTCTGAACAAAAACCAACACATTGGCCCCTGCAATATCTGTGGTAAGTCTTTCGTTCTCCTGTGTAAAGCTCTCTCTCTCTCTCTCTCTCTCTCTCTCTCTCTCTCTCTCTCTCTTACACACATACTTGCAAACAAACACTTCCAAGCATATTCTCTCTCTCTCTCTCTCTCTCTCTCTCTCTCTCTCTCTCTCTGACGTGGCAGTGAAATATGTATTAGATTTGTTTTGCCATTTGATTATTTGTAGCCTCTCTTTTCAAATCACCATAGCTTTTTCCGCATGTTTCTACGTTAACGTATGGGGCTAACAATAGACTCGCATTTTCGTCTACCTGCCCTCATTTGACCATTAAGCTTACACAACGAATCAATTGCCGGCAAGGTCTTCTGTCGAGGAATGAAATTGACACCCAAAAGGAACCCTCTCAGCAGGGTTTCTGTTTTTGGAATAATTATGTTTACGGACACAAACAAATCAAATTCATTCAAGCTATGGGATTTAAGTGTGTTGGTGGTAAATGAACAAATTATTGGGTATTCAGTAATTCAAAGTTCCTGGTTATCTAAAATTTGTATGGGGAGGGGAGCGGTCCTTGGTATTCAGAATTGGTTTGGGGTGGTTCCTCCAATTCAGAACTCGGGGAGTGGGGATCGTTAGAAAAAGAAAAATAGAGTTTAGAATTGGGGGAGGGGCGATCCTGGGTATTCAAAAAGGGGGAGGGTGTAGGGGGCAAAATTTCTCCTTAAACTAACCCAGTGAAAGAAGTTATCTAAGGTGGGGAATAATGCAAGTTAGTTCTTATAGTGCTAAATGCAAAATTTCTTGCCCCCCCCACCCCCCCCCCCCCTGGACGGGATTTGTTCATTCCCACTGTATTGTGTGACTGCAATCCCGCTCATCGCATGGATAGATTGCTAGTATTCACAAATAAAATACAGACGAAAGGTTTACTTTGATTAAGAATCATTTCTGTAAACATCGTCTATTTCAAGCGGGAATAGAGGATTCAACTAGTGCCAAACTTTCCCTCTTTGTATGTTCTATTTAAGCTAAGATGAATTAAAACAATTGGATATGAAACCAGTCGGTCAACCTGAATAGGCTGGCTGCGGCAATAGCCCAAAGGTCGTGTTCTCCACATGTTGGTGCGCAAGTTTCTCTGTAATGTAAACGATACGAGAGCCCTCATTGGTATTTGTCTCCTAGTGACGTGAAACTGAGGCCAGGCCGACATAACCAGGTCATCACTATAGCGCATGTAGTAATTGGTCTCTCTTTACATATCCATTATCTTATTCATCTAAGATTTAAGGTACGAGCAGAGGACTTAAGATGCGAGCTGTAAAGTGGACATCTGCCGCTAGGGGGCTGACGTTTGTGGATGATGCCGAGGTCCCCTGTCTACCCAGCCCGGACCACGTGCTGGTCAGCGTGGCCTACGCCAGCGTGTGCGGCTCAGACCTTCATAGCATTAAGGGAGAGTGGGAACATCCTCCTGAGAAACGTATCATGGGGCATGAACTCAGCGGTAAGATTCATACCCGTCAAGTCTCCAGTTTTTAACAGGAGTCTCCTGTTTTTTGGACTTCATTTTACCTGCCTCCTGTTTTTCTCCTGTTTTTTTCTTGTCTCCTGTTTTTCTCCTGTTTTTCTATAAAACCAGTCTAAAGCGACTATAATCTCCTGTTTTTCCTCAAGTTCAGCCCAGATCTACTTAAACTCCTACAGCTTAGCATGCAACTCAGCTCTTCTAGCCTGCCTAAACAATACTCAGTTGACCTAATTGAACCCAGCTTGCCCAAAAGTTGCAATTAGCCTAGATAGCCAATTAACCATTCCTACTTTTAGCAGTAGATATGTTGTTTTTTAATTTGATTGGCACTACATTAGGTAGGAGCCACCTGGTGGGACGTTGGTAAATTATATATACAGGTGCGGCACCTGGTGGGAAGTTGGTAAACTGACGTATATGGTAGCCGCGTGAGAAAATCTCCTGTTTTTTTGTCTGGGGTTGACAGGTATGAAGATTGCTTTTCCTTGTTTTCTTGTAGAAACCCGTACTAAAGTGTTCTTGCAGGAATAAATTGTGGCATGAACAATTCATACATGAAAATAAAATTTTCATTTTTGCCATGGAAATTTCTGAGGAGAAGAAATCATACCAGGGCCCAGGGTTGAAATTTTCATTTGCATGCATGAGAATTTAGTTCACTTGCATGAAAATATGACATTTTCATGCATGAAAAAGAAATTATCATGCATGACAATGATAGTTCTATGCATGAAAATGTAAGTTTTGTGCATGACAATGAAATTGCCATGCATGAGATTTTCATGCTACGATTTTTTCATGCATGAAACTTCTTTTACGGGAACTTACCGTAAAGTCTAAGGCGTTGCCACAGACTGCTCGCTGTCTCTCACCACCTCTTGGGTTCGTACGCCGGCCAGCGCACGTGAGGTAGTTGCCAGTGACTCTCGTGTTGGGCAGTGGTTTCCTCTCCCCCGCTTAGAACTGGCTTTTCACAAACTAACCTAAACATGGCAAAACAAGTGACTCTAATCGAAATTCTTGCATATGAATTCATCTGGAAATTAGTCGTCTTGATCAACTGAATATATGACAATGAGATGAAATTAAAGAAATTGTCGAACCGGCACAATATTTGGAGGACAGTTGTTGTTAGTGTTCTGATTAACATTTCTCCTTCAAGTAATTTCTCAAATATATCTTATCCTGAAAGATATCACGGATATTGGTAAGCTGTTTTTGGCTGCTGTGTGCATTGGTGTAATGGTCATTTCATTTTGATATGTTTCAGGAACTGTCGTGTTAATGGGAACCAAAGTATGCGGGCTCGAGGAGGGACAACACGTGACTGTCATGTCGTTGATCACGTGTACAGAGTGTGATATGTGTGCGCAGGGTCGCGCGTGTACAAACTTTGAGTGGTTGGGTAATGATGCGGATGGAGGCTGGGCTGAGTATGTAGTCGTACCAGCAAAAGATGTCTTCCCTATTCCACAAGATCTACCTCTAGAGACTGCAGTATTATGCGAACCAATGTGTGGTGTAGAGAGTATATTTCACGACCTAGGTGACCTCCCTAAAGATTCTCGTATCCTCATCATAGGGGCTTCCGGTGTTGGCATACTCACGGCAATGTATCTGTATCATCATGGGTACCAATCAGTCACCATAAGTCAACGTTCAGTTAAAAGAAGGAAAATTGCGAGAAACTTGGGTTTTGGGTTTACGGTTTTCTCACCAGAAGAATTACAAGAAAGCTTCAATGAAAAGGATGTATTCAGTGAAGGGTTTAATTGTGTTATTGACACTTCTAGTAACCCGGATGCCATTGCTGCTGCCCTAGAGTTGATGGCGAGAAGGGGAAAGATGGTCATGTATGGGGGTTGTAGCGGAGATTCCAAACTTGTTCTTAGTGGCTTCGATATCTTTATAAGGGAACTCACCATCATGGGGGTTGTTCTACAGCCAGGCTGCATGGAACGGGCTATCAAGACAGTCTCAGCAATGGCCCCCACTATTCTTACCCGGGAAAGTCTTGGCTCACAGGTCTACGATCTCGAGGATTTTCAGAAGGGAATCGATGATATGCTCCAAGGTGAAGTGACCAAAGCAGTCTTTTGTCTTGACCCTAGTGAGTCCAAATTGTGATTATACCTACAAATCTCTGATTCCAAATTTTAATGTGGATTTTAATGGCAAAAGTACAGTACCAGGATGTTAATGTTTAACGATGATATAAAATTTAGATCCAATATGGTCATGTGACATATCAAATCGAACCTTGAATCGAATACAACATTGTGACTGCAAATTGCTTAATTTTCGCCCCATGTACACCTAGGGGTTTTCATTCATTTTGACGCACGGACATAATTATGCCTTGATGGTTCTATAGGTTATGTTGTCACAAATGCATATATAATTTGCGTGTGTGGCTTTGGAAGGGTTAATAACTCTTGCCAGTTTGATTTGATTTGATTTTATTCGGTCTAGTACAAAGTATATTACATAGCATTTGGCATACAAAAAAATCATATATAAAGGTGACTAGTTGGAGTGTCATTAACTGTTATGCAATAGAATTCTAACCAGACACAGGATATATACACTAAAAGTTAGAAACTTATTTCCATAGTGGTCCCAATCTGCCCAGAGTCCAATGGCATCACATGTAATGATCAACGTCACTGCTCAAGATTGACATAACAATAATATCATATAGTATAATACAAACATTCGGACTAGAATTGATGAATTTCTTTTTTCTTATGACTCAGAGAGGACTGATATGAAATGTTTTTGCATCTCACTTTAAAAAGAGATTTACTGAAAGTAGTCTGGATCTCATCTGGCAAAGAGTTCCAGATTTTGATATTTAATTTCTGCACTAAATGCGTGGGCAGTCCGGGCATAATACACAACCGCACGCCCGATTGGCACCCTGTTCCATGGACATGGATGCATGGATTACCTCCAAATTGAACGTAGATTGTATTAGCAAGCTACGTTAAGGTCATTGATGTGCTTGGATCATTTTTTGACATGTTATCCATGGGGTTTTGTACAACCAGGCACTGGCAGACGTCCGGTGGACTGGTGCAGGAACTAAATGTCTGTACTGTATTGTGTAACATAATCGACTACTTTTATCATCTGTACGCTGGTAATTAAATATTCGAAGGATGCACACATTAAAACGATGTAGTAGACCTAGCTGGTATGAAATAATTCCTATTGCTGATTGCAAAATACAACTTTATAATAAAATGAAAAATCAGACTTATTAGATTATTTTGTTTCTTATTTTACCTGCGATTATGCTAGAGCAAAACTACTAGTACTAGTTTATAATTGCTAGGTCGAGTTAATATATATATTCCTTACTAATAATTTTGAGCATTCTGATTGATCAACCATTGGGTATAGAAGTTTTGGAATCCGTTCCATACTATGTAATTATGTAATTCAGCAAAAGGTGGCAGCAAAAGATTCACGGCATCGCTTATCTTTTTCTATGGCTTAGCCAAAGCTTTTACCTGGCCAGTATTCTGCATATGTTATATTCCCGGAGAATGCTCACGATTTAACCATAATGGGTATTGTAAGTAAACATTTTGCCATGTAATGTTGAGACCAGTCGTAACAACTCTGAACATTAAAGTCCACTTTCTAGCAATGATGATAAAAGCTCGATAAGAAGGAAGACATTGTTCTATCTATCTGGGCTATGACAAAGGATATTTTAATTGGACAAGTTTTTTTTTTAAATATTTCCTTTATTAAAGTGTCATCTACCATGGGCCAATATTTACTTGATATC